>OX578133.1:42321413-42733913 GCA_951213105.1 Amaurobius ferox
GACGGCCGGGAAGTGCCACCCAATTTAGAACGGAACCCAGTGAGAGAGGCATCCACAAGGACCATACCCTCCTTCCCCTACCACCAACCTCTCGGAAGGACTTACGGACCAACATGTTTAACGTGATCGTACTCCGCATGAACACGGCGGCAGTTGTGGCAGCGTGCAAATCCAGCGCGCAAACCACCGGGCTACCGCGCCCGAAAAGTGTCAACAGCACGCGGTGTTTCCAGGTGGTCACCCACCCAAGTGCTAACCGCGCCCGATGCTGCTTGACTTCGGTGATCTACCGAGAACCGGTGTTTTCAGCTTGATAAAAAGTGTGAAACTCTCCCTGCCTTATACAGAAAAATAATTTCCGACAATTTGAAATCTGTGTTTCCAAATGTCGAAATTGCACTCAGATTGTTTATGTGTCTGATGGTAACTAACTGTACGGGAGAACGTTCTTTCTCAAGATAAAAACTTATAAAGAATCAGCTTCGCAACGCAATGGGGCAGCAGCGTTTAAACTGGCTTTCTCTCGTGTGCATGGAAAATGATATCCTAAAAACCATTGACATCATTCCAATGATAAATTAATTCATTAAAATGAAATTTCGCAAACGTTTGTGTTGAGGATTAGTCATAAATAATTCACATGGTGCCATCTCTGTCTATGCGATGTACCAGTTATCATTTACATTTTGAAAAAAATTGTTTTTCATTTTTATTTTTTTTTAAAGCTTATGTTATATTGCTCAAAAGTTTATGTTGATCAATTTTTGCTTTTTTTACGTTTAAGAGTAGAAGACCCAGACCGTCCGACTCATCCAGAGGACATGAGCAACCCACGTTTAAGAGTGTAATTTTTTTTTAAACAAAATCAATGTTAAAAGTATCAATACTGTAGCTTAAATTTTTAGTTTCATCCCCCCCCCCCCCAAAAAAAAAGACACATTTTTATCACCGTTTAAATTTTTATTTGTATGGATGGGCAGAGGGCCTCAGTTAATTTATTCGTCCAGGGCCTACACTGTTGTTAAGATGGCGCTGAATACAGTATCAAATAAAAGTATTATTTTCTAATCAAAACTGAGCACTGCATTTTAAACTACATCAACATCGCAATACTTTACATCCAAATCGAAATTATTCAAAATCATTTATTTACCTTGCGAGAACAGTTTTCATCGCCGTAATAGATTAGCCGTCTGCTTGTCTCATCGGTTTGTTTTAATAAACAACAAGAAAGATCAATCATGCTTAAAGCATTGATTATGAAACACTTTCCAACTTCAATGCAATTTTATTTAAACATGTCTAAAATGCAATACATTCCTCGGTAATATTTTAAAACTTATCACAATACTACATTAATTTATTATATTTGAAACCTTAAACCTTCATCGAAAAAAATTAACTTCATTCAAATGACGGCATTAAAATATAAATTGCCTGGTTTAAACATCTCTAAAATGTGATACATTCCTCGGTAATAATTTTAGAATTATCATAATACTACGATAATTTATTATATTTGAAAACTTTATCGAAAACAACTGAAATTCATTCAAATGACGTCATAAAAAAATAACACGCCTGGCTCTCTCTATAAAAGCAACATTTCATTCATAAATAATTCCCCCATTCATGTAATTCATCACAATACTATAATAATTTACATTATTTAAAAATTAAGACCATGGAGCTACAAGTAAGTAAAACTCTATGCGTAAAACTTCATCGAAAATTATCGTCCTTCTCTTTCTAAAATCAATAAATATTTCATTCATATCAGCCATGCAGACTCCATGGACTAAATGATTTTGTGTTAAAGAATTACAGCGATTCTAATACAACTCATTCTACATATTTTGCTGTTTACATTTTACATAGGTGAAAAATAGGCTTAATAGTAGAAATAATCAAATTTTTATGAGCATTTAAACTGAAATATATTGTCATTGCGTTGTTAAAGTACGTAGATGCACAGAATTTAGGCAAAAATAAAGTAGTTTTAGGACGGATACAACACTCAATATGAATTAAAAAGAACTTTAAGAATCACGATTTTGAGACAAGATGGATGCCATATATCATTTTGAAGTGGGTCATGTGATCGTTTCATATCATGGACACGTGATCGCTTCATATAAGAGGTGTTATTATTATTTTAATTTTTATTTAAAAAACTACTGAATATATTTCGCTGAATTTTTTTTTATATATTTTATGGAACAATTTAAATATTGCCTAAAATTTTCGAAGCAATTTGTGAATTTTAAATCCGCTTAAAAAATTCTTGAAAAATTAGGTCCCATAGGGCTCAATGTATTCCATTTTTTCAACCCGGGTTCAATCCAAAACTAATTGGGTGATATTATTCATTTATATTCCCATAGGTCCTATAGACCGTCTGAACAACATACTAAAATTTCATTTTGATTAAGTCATTTTTACGGCAGTTATCGTGCTAACGGACAGACAGACAGACAGAATGAACAAAGTCATAAACACTTTTCAACTTTGTTGTAAAGTGTTAAAAACGTTGATCGAAAATGAAAAACGTGTCATCGATGTCAATCCCACTTCTGAATTGTAAGGGATGTATCAGGCAGAAGAATTTTTAATGAATAACATTCTATCATAAATTAACAAAGGTTCATTCCATCGCATCGTAATAAACCAAAAATATATCGTAACATCGAATGCTGGCATCAAGCGTCATACATAGCATCATGTGCTGCTAGAGCAAGGTTACAAGAATAAAATGAATATGAAAGAAAATAGTTCTCGGTTGCGCCTACAGATTAATAGGTCATAAGTCAATTTATAAGCTGAGAAATTACGAAACAACACAGCTTGCAACCCAATATAAGCGAAAAATGTGAAAAACATACCTGTTTCAATTTCATTTTAAATCTCTAAACATTAGTCCTAGCACCCGATCCAATTCCATTGAAATGCAAGTAAAACGAGAACACCACTTTTGTGTCGGCAATTTTGCGCCGAATTTTTAATATTTATGCAGTTTTCTTCTTTTTACAACAAAGCTAAGACATCATCATTTTTGGACATAATGCCTTTAAAAATAAAAAAAAATAGACTAATATTAATGTAATCAACTTTAGAAAAATTCGCAGGACCTCACAACATGCAACGCTTGCTGCATGCTAGTTTAGATTTGGTAGAAGGCGTATCAGACAGCTGGAATCGCCAATAGGAAAGGAAAAGGCGTAGTTAATAATGGCAGGATCTTTCTGTACAATATAGTGTAACGCCATGTCAGCGCCATCTATTGCACACTTCCAAAACTAAAATATAATTTAAGTTCCAATGAGCTTATGGTATGACATTTATTTAAATATATTTTATCCCTCTCTGATTAGGCCTATATAATACATATTATATAACTTTTAAATAAGGGTTAAAAATAGAAAATATGCACATTGAAAATGTTAATTAAAATATTTTTCTCCTGTTTAACATTTATTTTATATAAAATTTATTTGATATTCTTGAATGTATTTTAAATATACCACTATTGAAGTAATTTAATTAAATACAACTTTAAAAATCGAAGAGATATCAATATTATGTGTAATGATTACATAGAAACGTTACAACATCTTATTTTGAAAGTGTTATAACTAGAAATTATGTCTATTTCACAGATATTTGATTTTGTTACTATAAATTATATATTGCAAGCAAACATTAAAATTTAATGCCCTATGCATAATAAAATGAATGAGTTTTAGTATATACTTATAGTATAATTAACCCTCTTGAACAAATGAAATCTATATGCACACATAAGTATGCATATAAAAATGTATTCATTTTAATCACATTAATGACTATCAGCATACCCGTTCTTCGTACAGAGTATATAATATAAACGAACTTATAATTCGCAATCATGTGCAAATTCTGTTAAAATATTAAATTTATTGCTCCTAAAGAAAAGTCACTATGCAAAATTATCTTCACGGGCAGATCTGAAGAATAAAACATCCTGGCCCCTTTTGTAAGCAAATTTCAAAAAAAAAAAAAAAAAAAAAAAGGAATTGAATCAATATATGCAACCCCGTACTATTTATATTGTCTCAGATTAGAAAATATGCCAGTGTGTTAGTAGAAGATTACCCGTATTACAACATGAGTCTCAAAAATCTTTGTCAAAATAAAAGAGATGACGTAATAAATTGAAAATATCAATAATCCCCGTTATCTTTATACCAGAAGGTCGTAATTGATTCCAATATATGCCAATATATATCAAAACATATGCCAATATACCTGTACTACTTATATTCCCGTAGACTCGAAGATATATACGCGTGTATTTGTAGATTACTCGCACAACGTACAATATATGAGTTTCAACAATTTTTGTCATAATAAAACAATTACATAATAACTTGAAAATATCAATAATCCCTGAATCAAGAATCCCCGAAAATATCAATAATAATAACGTTTAAACTTGAAGACCGTAATTGATATTATCCAGTCAAAAATGCTATAAGAAAAATCAAATAGTTCTTTTCTAAAATATATTTTTATATCCATTTATCAATTATATCCATTTATTCAATTCGAAAAAATAATAATTAAAATTGACAGATTTAATTTAATTGCGTTTCTGAGCAACCTGATATAAGATAGAATCTTCCTCATAAACTGCGAAATTAAATAACCATTTTGATTTCTTTATGCTCTTCATTGTTCAATAAAAGCTTGTGAAGAAACAAGACCATGGAGATAGATTTCCCATTTAAATCATGTTTCAAACAATTCATGTTTTCAGAAAGGGACTAATTGGCGCAAAAAATCTCCCATCAAACTCGGCGATAAAGTTTTAATTCATTTTCAAACGATTTTCAAGCTTTTCGTTTGGATAAACCACGGAGTTAGAGAGTAGAACTCCTAGGAAAAAGTTTCGTTTTTCATTAATATCTCGACAACCCCTGGTCTTAGATACTCGAAACTTAGGCTAAATTTATGGGGGGCTATTTCAAGGCTATCCACAAAATTTCATCAAATTCGGTTCAGCCGTTCTCCCGTGATGATGAGACAAACGAAAATTTCGTGTTGTACTAATATCTCGAGAACAACTGATCGTAGAAACTTCAAACATGGACTAAATTTTAAGTGGGGCTATTTCCAGGCTACCCACCAAATTTCATCAAATTCGGTTCAACCTTTCTTCCGTGATGACGGGACAGACAGACAGATTTTCAATTTTATTTATATAGATTTCCTTTTTTAAGTTATTACGAAATCACCGAAAAATAATGCGCCTACACCTTTATTTGTCCACAAAAACAATGTACTTTCTACCTGTAAATACCAATGTGTTTCACTTGTAAACACAAATATATTGGCTTCCAGGTGGAGGGGGAGGTAATGATGATACGAACGTCACGAAATGCTGTCAAAAAGTGCTCAGGAAATCCTAAAATATATATTAGCATCAAAATCATGAAAATAACACTTTCTCTACACTATGTTTTATAGTATGAGAAAGTAAAGTTGTCAAAATTCGATATTTTGATGAAAAGGCATGCACATAGTTGCTAATAGAACTTGTTTCGTAATCAAAAATTGTTTATTTTAAGTGAAACCATTTTCACCCCCTCAAAGCACTCGAATTCTAAAAGCCTTTGCATTTCAGGTAGTTTTTATTTCCAGTAGATAAGAATCTTGATAATTAACATTCAATTTCAGTGTATGTGTATTTGTGTATTTGGAGAGTCACATTATATATATATATATATATATATATATATATATATATATATATATATATATATATATATATATATATATATATATATATATATCAATAATCATGTAATTACCAATCTATATGATAAAAAAGATTCTTACAACTTCACTATCATAAAGCTGCTATCATATCAATCTTGTAATTCTATTCAATTGTTTAGAAACATCATTTTAAACCAGCTATTTCGAATACATCGACTTTCTGATCCTCAGTTTCACTTTCTCCACATCAATAAACTTAAACGCATTTGTCAAAACTACCTATATCCGGAAGTATTTGTAAATAATATTATTAATAATTTCAAATATACCACGTAATAATTTTACACATGCATTATTTATCTTTGATTGGTTAACTCATTTTTGAAAATTCACCCATTCTTATCACCTCACTTACCACTTGGCCTGAGTCTAATACTGTTTACTATTTTCGAATGTCTATTTTCCACTTGTCCTGAGTCCTATACTGTTTACTATTTTCGAAAGTCTCCATACTTTTTATGTATCGTTCAATTGTATTCATTCCCACTCGCATTGACGAAGTGAGGTGAAATGCTCGCCCACTCGCATTGACGAAGTGAGGTGAAATGCTCAGTCTCTAGTTAATCTTACACGTGTTGCTATGCTTTTGATTTCACATTACAGTTCGTGGAGGTATTGTTTTTCAACTTTGAATAATTCAATTTATTTTTCTAATTCCTCTAGCCAGTAGACAGTTCCAATGGTGTTTATAGTTAAATACTATCGCCATTGTCAGAAACTGGCTATTCTATCGGTTTTAATTCGAATTGTATGGCTGTCCTGATGAGAATGCAATTTCGAACTGACCGTCATTTTTTGTGTGGTTTCGATTGATTGTTCTCTATTCTTGATCTCTTGTCTTGAGCTGATTATTATTGCCTATTCTCATTTTTGCAGAGTTTTATTTTTATTTACTTTTATATACTTTTAATTGTGATTTATGAATCCTAATATTCTTCTCATCCCCCTTTCCAATGTAGTGATATGTAACCTTCTATCTTTATCCTTAGACTTGGCTTATAGTTACTCATTTGTAACAGATATGCTAGAGATGGGTTTTTTTGTACATACAGTAGTTTATGCATAATTTTCGATTAAAATCCTTCAATTTTTATTTATATATATATATATATATATATATATATATATATATATATATATATATATAAATAAAAATTGAAAAATTTTAATCGAAAATTATGCATAAACCACTGTATGTACAAAAAAAACCATCTCTAGCATATCTGTTACAAATGAGTAACTATAGACCAAGACTAAGGATAAAGATAGAAGGTAACATATCACTACAATGGAAAGCGGGATGAGAAGAATATTAGGATACAAAATTTACAATTAAAAGTATATAAATATAAATAGAAATAAATAGAAAACACGGCAAAAATGAGAAACGGCAATAATAATTTGCTCAAGATAAAAGATTAAGACATAGGGAACAATCAATTGAAACTACACAAAAAATGGCGGTTAGTTCGAAATTGCATTCTCATCAGGACAGCCATACAATTCGAATTAAAACCGATAGAATAGCTAGTTTCTGACAATGGCGATAGTATTTAACTATAGACACCATTGGAACTGTCTACTGGCTAGTGGAAGGAGAAAAATAAATCAATTGAATTTCAAATCAGAAAAATAATACCTCCTCGAACAGAAATATGAACTCACAAGCAATGTTACCACGTGTAAGTTGAACAAGCGACTGAGCATTTCACCTCACTTCGTCAATGCGAGTGGGCACCGGAATGAATACATGTGAACGATACATAATATGTATGGAAACTTTCAAAAATAGTAGTCAGTATAGGACTCAGGACAAGTGGAAAATAATCATTCGAAAATAGTAAACAATATTAGACTCAGGCCAAGTGGTAAGTTAGGTGATAAGAATGGGTGAATTCTCAAAAATGAGTTATCCAATCAAAGATAAATAATGCATGTGTAAAATTATTACGTGGTATATTTGAAATTATTAATAATATTATTTACAAATACTTCCGGATATTGGTAATTTTGACAAATGCGTTTAAAATTATTGATGTGGAGAAAGTGAAACCGAGGATCAGAAAGTCGATGTATTCGAAATAGCTGGTTTAAAATGATGTTTCTAAACAATTGAATAGAATTACAAGATTGATATGATAGCAGTTTTATGATAGTGAAGTTGTAAGAATTTTTTTTATCATATAGATTGGTGATTACATGATTATTGAGAGTATCTAAATTTAGGTCTAAGAAATTTACAGTTTGGCTAACGCTAGGCTCATTAGGAATTAATTCTAGGTTAGATGGGTAAAAATCAATATTAATTGGATAGGAATCATCAATGATAATACAAATTAAGTCGTCAACATATCTATATATAATATATGAATTAGAGTTAAAATGACATTCATAATAATAAAGATATAAGTTAGCGAGTATACTACTACTACAGCCACCTTGTGGTACACCAGACGTTTGTAAATAAATGTTATCACCTTGGATAATATAATTGTTGTATAACACAAAGTTCAAGAGCATAGGAAAGTTTTTGACATTAAATGCAACATTAAAAATTACAGGAAGCTGCCCCCACACCCTATATGTTGGGAAAAAATAAAAAAAATTTGCCCTCGAATAAGTAAAATTATTAATAGAAACATATTTTGCTTATTTTAGCTGAAATTTCGAATAAGCACCCCTCCCCTACTTTTCCCTTTTGAGTCGACCTCCCCTCTATATATTCCGTGAATTTCCATCGGAGCGGTTTGACGAAGTTCTACTTGTTTTTCAGCAGGAACTACTCAGAAAGTCAAAAATCAGTATTTGGTGAAGCCTCCACACGCTGCAATAAGTGCTTCTATACGATATGATACTTAATCAAATAGATTTTGAATTTGTACCTGAGGAGGAGCATTCCAGATTGCTTTTATCCGAACCCAAAGTTCAGCTGTATTAGCTACTGGACGAGTGTTACGAGCGACGAATTCTCCGACATGTTCAATGGACGACATATCCGGTGAATAAGCAGGCCAAGGAAAACACTGTATCTGTTGTGCTGAAAAGAAGACTTGAACATTCCTAGCAACATATGGACAATGGGCGGACATTGTCCTGTTGAAATACAGCTCCAGGAATGCGTTGAAGGAAGGGTACAACTTCGGGCTCTAGAAATATTCTGATGTACCATAGAAATTTGTAACCATAGAAATGGGACAGAAAACGTGCTTATTTGTTATTAAAATCTAGGTGTAAAATGTGTATACGACAATCTTCCTATTCGAGATTTTAATGAAAATACACGTTATAAGAACTCCTGACCACTATAGACGAACATTTTTACACTCGATTTTTTTCAGGGAATGGTGGGGGTGAGATCACATTAATACATTTATTTTATTCGAGGAATAAAATCTTTTAGTTTTTCCCGATGTTTGTGGGAGAGGGGCTGTTTTTCATAATTTTTCAGAATTTCTAATTAAGACAAGGGAGCGGGGGGCAGATTGACGGAATAACATTCTATTTAAAGGGGGGTGTCACATTGTATATGTACATATATGGCCCAGAGTCAGGGTTGGACTAGGCGATCGGACGACGCCCGATGGGCCGCTGGGTTTGAGGGCCGCCTTGGATCGGAAGTATGTTAAATAATATTCCAATTAACAGAATTATTCAATCACAATCACGGGCCGGGAAACATCCGTGAGTTTCTGACTGATGCAGTTCATGAACTAAATAGAGGCCGATACCTTATCATATAAAAACGGGGCGGTCTGGGCTGTCGAACATTAAACATTTTAACGGCTGCCAAGTTGTTAAACAATGAGGACTCGGGCTGGCCGTCAAACACTAGACGTTTTGAATAGCCTCATAGCCCAATTTTCGGGCTGGTCTGACCATGAGGCCGAACACGGCCTGCCCGACACATTGCTGTACTGTGGCCGGGGTGCTTTCGTTGAAGCATTCATTTTGAGTTGTTTAGAAACGTGAGTTTTTAAAAATGATTTTATTTTCACTGTGCTAAATCAAATGTTTTGTTTATGAAGATATTTTTAAATTTTTGACCATTGGTGGCGAAGAGTTATAAAATAATTTGGAGAGATATAAAATCAGGAACCAAAATTAACAAATAAAATATTTTTAATTTGTTTTCTATTTTTTATTTACTTCAGAATCTTTTAGAATTTGTTTATTGCTAGCTTGAATTCTCAAAAAAGAAAAAAAGGCCACGTACATTCCTTTGACGGGCTCTGACGTGCTAGACCGGTAAGGTTCAAAATCCAAAGCAAATATATCACGACAGACAATGAGTACCAAATTTGAAGTTTCTAGTTGCTTCGGATCTCGAGTTATTCCCCAAAACATGTATATACATGTACTATTACTGGCCTAGAACTGGCTGAACAAGTAAGGTTCAACATCAAGCGATTCAAAATATACAACGAAAGGCAAAATATGCTTAATATCAGATTTCTTTCTGCTCCGTTTTTGAGTCATTCTTAAAGAACCTTACTAATGGCACGCTGCCACAACTGCCGCCGTGTTCATGCGGAGTACGATCACGTTATACATGTGGGTCCGTAAGTCCTTCCGTGAGGTTGGTGGTAGGGGAAGGAGGGTACGGTCCCTGTGGATGCCTCCCCCACTGGGTTCCGTTCTAAATTGGGTGGCACTTCCCGGCCGTCCAAACAGTTACCTTACACCTTTCTGGTAGGTCGGACGGTCTGGGTCTCAACAACAACAACCTTACTAATGGCGGCACAGAACGGGCTGGTCCTGTAAAGTTCAAAATCCAATGAATGTATTCCAGTGAAAGCCATTGATATGCCTAATTTAGATGTCTAGCTACTTGGGTTCTCGAGCTACTCCTAAAAACATGTAACTTCCTCTTACGGGCCTAGAGCGGGCTGGACCACTAGTGTTCGAAATCCAAAGAATCAAAATGTACAGCGAAAAGCAAGTTATGATTAATTTCAGCTTTACAGCTGCTTCAGTTCTCGAATCATTCTATTCCTAAAATAATGCATCTTACTATTGTGGACTGACTCAAAGCGGTCTGAATCGGCAAGATTCAAAATACAAAGAATTAAAATATTACCCCGAAATGCAACGATATGCCTAATTTAAGCTTTCTAGCTGTTTCGGTTCTCGAGTTATTCCCCAAACCATGTAACTTTCAAGTCAAAATATACAATGAAAGGCAAGATATATTCAATTTAAGCTTTCTAGCTCCTCCCGTGCTCAAGTCATTTCCAAAGAACACGCACCTTACTACTGTCGGGACTTAAACGGGCTGGACCGATAAGATGCAGAATCTAAAGAATTAAAATATATATACCGCAAAAGGCAACGACATATAAAATTTGGACTTTTTAGCTGTCCCGGTTGTCGAGTTATTCCAAAAAATCAAGTACATTCTTATAGTGCGCTTAAGACGGGTTGGCCTTTTAAAGTTTAACATCCAAAGAATCAAAATACACTAAAGAAAGTACACTAAGACACAAAAGTACAACGACACGCCAAATTAAAAATTGTAGTGAATATAGTGAATTAGTTAGGGCTTCAAATACGCACTTATACTCTTTCAGCTCTCAATAAAACGTTGACGGGGAGAGACACTCTGGGCTATGTCTCTCCTGAACAATCGACACACTCTCTCTCTCGAATATTCGATATTTAGACGAAAAAGTGCATTTAAAATCATTATGAACGCATTTCGAATATTTTTGGAAATATCTCCATCAGTGTGCGTGTGTGTGTATCTTGCGAGGTACGAATGCGCGTATCACTATGAAAATTTATATGTAGATGCATTCTACAGAAAATTAGAAACAGGCAGTGGCGTAGCGCCCAATGAGTCTCATAAGCTGAGCCTCCCCTGTTTATAACTAATCTATTTTCTAATTTAAAGCTACTTTTACTTATTATATTTTTTAATATAACTTTGCGAATATATATGTCTTTTTTTAGAAAACTGTTACACTTTACTTTAAAATGAGACTTTTCAAAGTATTTTCCCATTAAAACACATATCTAGAAGCTGAAATCATCTAGCTTTTACTGTTCATTGAAAAAGAAGCATGGTATTAGACCCGCCCACCTCTTAAACTCCTTCCTGGCTGATAAGCTAGAATTATAAGCTAGCTTCCAGGAAGGCGTTGCTATTTCTTTCCCTATTTTCAACCCCTTGTAAACAACGTAATGACAGACAATGATTGGATATAGGACGTGGCATTTCAAAAATGAAAATTTCTTGGTATTTGTGAGTTTTAGAAGGAAAGAATTTGATTTCCCTTTCGAAATCACGTTACAGGAGAATCTCAGTTACACAAAAGTCCTTGATAATTTCCTAGCGGATTTTTAGTATATTGTGGTTCATATATGTTTAAATTTTTATAGTATTTGTAAATAATTAATATACAAAATTGCGTAAGTACATTTTTGACTACGGTGTTCTCACCCATTTTCAGTGCACTCCTTTGAATTGCATTATTTCGTTAGTTCAAGCCGTTTATATTTACAAAACTGATATATTTTTTCTATCACTTGCTAATAATATTCTGATATATTTATACTTCATACATAGACGTCTGTAAAACATTTTCCAGAAGGAGGGTGGGGGGTAAATTCAAGCCCGTGATGTGCAACATAGGCAGGCCTGATGCTCGCCTTTGTTATATTAATGTCCAAGGGGAAGTATGACCCCCCCCCCTTTACATCCCCTATGGGCGACCATGACTTCCTATTTAATAAAATGATTGTCAAAGTTCATCAAATTTAGAAATAAGAAAGCATTTAAAATATTATATCTCGCATTCATCTTACATAGGTAACATTTTAAAATCTGGTGCACTTCATACTGTCGTACGGTTTTTCCCATATCTCCAATATTTTACAATTTGATCAGGATGCACGGATGCCGGTCCCTGAGACGGCGGGGCAATGATTACCCTGCGCCCCATCTGCCCACCTGCTTGCCAAGGACGAAATGGAGCTTCGGAATTCTCCGCTGCCTGACAGTCATCGGCGTTCGGTGTCCGAAAGGAATACCGGCCCCTTTAAATTAGGGCGCAGTGAAGCCAGAGGTTACGTGGGGCTGAAAGTATCGGCGGTAGCCCGAGGGATCATTATGTCCAATGATAAGCGCCCTGGGCGTTGTTCTTGAGCCCAAAGGCCAATCAAGAAAGGTGTCAGCGGGTGTGAATTTTCAGGTTTTTTTTTCAAAGAGAGGGAGAGAAGTTCGGCGGAACGAGGAGAAGGTCTTGGGATAGAAATGTGAACAGACCTGAGAGGATTCTGATGATAATCCGAGAAAACTGACCATCCCCTTGGGAGACCGCCTGAGCCTGAGGCCACGCCACTGCAATCGACAGTCATGGTAGGCCTTTTTCAATATACAGTTCCCCTTGAGTGTTTGTTCTATCTCTCTCTTTTTGGACACCCGAAATACCTTTTCCCTGTCACGACTAGAGAGTGACATTTTAGCCTAAGACACGCAATGTTTAGTGAGCCTCGAAGCATGCTGTGTTTAGAGCAAAGGGCAATTAATAGTAATTTGATAGACAGGAATTGTATCCATCTAAAGTACTTTATATATTGTGTGTTCTTCTTTGTGTTTTAATAAAGTGGGTGTTAATAAATGTTTTGTTTTAAAATTATTTCAAGATGTCCTCATTTTCAATTAACGTCTAAGTATATATTTTCCGATCACGGCCACTTTTCGCGTCCCGGACAGGACGTGTGGTATAATACCACGCAACACATGCACTCTTTGCAGTTAAAAAAATTATTTTGTTTTATTCATTCATTAAAATTATTTTATTTTATTCAGCAATAGATAAAACTTATGAAAATGCGAATTCCAATATAAATTTCACTTGTAATACCAAATTTTTGACAAATTTTCAGCCTCCCCAGTCAAAATTCTCAAGCTGCACTACTGGAAACAGGTAGAATATTTTGTAATCATTGAATAAAAACATGAATAATTCGAAATTATATATTTTAAAAGAGAGAGAGAGAGAGAGAACTTATAGCCATGAAATTCAATATGTAGATATATTCTGTAAAAAATTGGAATTAAGTAGATAAGTTCTGTAATTAACGTGATTAAAACACGGATGAGAGAGAAAGAGAGTCAAAAATATAGTGTGATCAAAACATAATGTGGTACTTCAAACTGCAAGTCGACCTTCTTTCAAAGGAGTAGGATAGAAAAGCGTTCATAAAACTTTTTCCTGGGATGACCCAAATTAAAGGATGAACGGTCAATAGCTACTAGCTTGATATCTACATTTGTGCTCTTGAACGTCCACGGGTGAGCAAGTGCCCTATCGCGCTCTCCTGTGGGCGCCCATGGTAAGAGCGCATATAGAACTTATTTCAGAAGAGGCAAACTCAAAGATGAGACATACAATATCGACTATCGTCACATACATTTGTGACTTTAACATCCCCTATCGACGTCCACGGCAGGGGCATCCATAGAAATTTTTCGAAGGAGAGCATACTCAAGGGTATGACGTACAACATACAGGGTGTCCAGTGCTATCGGTGCCCAATGACTATTTCCTCAACTGTTAGTCACAGAGATATACTTCCAATTGCAAAAATGTTTTAAATTTTAAAATCTATTATCTTAGAAACAGTTTAAATCAATAAATGCATTTTTGAAAGAAATAAGAAATATAAATTTTTATACGGTCCCCCGGTCCTACCAGTTATATTTAGGAAAATCATCCTCATACAATTTCATGCAAAATAAAAAAAATCATCCTTTTACGACCAAAATTGACTGACTTATAGTTGCTTAAAGTTAGATCACGTTCTGTGCTGAGAAATGGGGGTTATACACAAAATAATTATATACACAAATCTGTTATTTTAGGTATTATATTATTGTTCAGGTGTTATTATTTTAGATTTAATGAGTGTAATTTTTTATTTTCGTCTGTAGGTATGCTGCAACTGGTCTCATTACTGGTCTATTACCGCATGAAAATTTAAATTTCGTAATTTTTACAGAAATGCATTTATTGACTTAAACAACTTGACTTAAATAATAATGTGTTACCTCATTTACAATAAAGATCTTAGAAAGACCCCTAGAAGATCTCAGTCGAGCCCTGACTGTAATACTCTTCTGAACGAATTTACTATTCGATAAAAAGCTTTACTTAATTCTCGACATTATGTCAGCAAATGCAATTGAAACATAATACTTTGAACACGGAATTTCAATATTTATAGGGTCCCTTAAAGGTTGCCTGCAACGGGACATTTTTATGCGTGGAAAAGCGACTTAAGTTATAACGTTTAATACTTCATAACTCGGTGAATTTTGGTCGTAAAAGGATGATTTTTTTTATTTTGAATGAAATTGTATGATGATGATTTTTTTCTAAATATAACTGGTAGGACCGGGGGACCGTATAAAAAGTTATATTTCGTATTTCTTTCAAAATTACATTTATTGATTTAAACTGTTTCTAAGATAATAGATTTTAAAATTTGAAACATTTTTGCAATTGGAAGTATATCTCTGTGACTAACGGTTGAAGAAATAACCATTGGGCACCAATAGCACTGGACACCCTGTATATTAGCTTGACACCCACATTTGTGATTTTGAACTTCCACGGAGATCAAGTGCTTCTTTGCTCTCCCCTATGGTCGCCAATGGAACTTATTCCAGCGGGGCCAGACTCAAATATGAGACGTACAATATCAACTAGGTTGATACCTATATTTGAGACGTTCTACGCCCCATATGGATCCCCATGGTAAGCGTGCAATATTTCAGCATTTTATGTCACGGAGACTTTTGGAGGGTCTGGAAAGACTCTATTTTCCACCCCAGGGGAAATTGAAACTTGGGCTCCATCAGGTTCTGCGACGAGGACATGCAATATTTTATGGGTGCACATGGAACTTTTTCCAATGAGGACAAACGACGTACAATATTTTCTGGCTTGGCACCTACATTTATTACCACGGGATGGCACGTGGTCTTTTGTGCTTCCCTATTGGCGCATGCAAGGGGGACAATAGAACTTATTTCCAGCGGGTAGAAACTCAAAGACACGTCCCCTATGGGCGCCTATGGCAAGTGTGCAGTGTTTCAGACTTTTATGTTAAGGAGACTTTTGGAGATTCTGGAATAAAACTATTTTCTACCCCTTGAGGAAATCGCAATTTCGGCTCTGTTAGGTTCTGTGCCCAAGTTATTATAAGTATGAACAGAGAGCCCTAGCAATGGGCCGCCATATGGAGGGCAAGGGGACACTTATATGCGCATCTGGACATTTAAGGTCTCAAAATTCAGTATCAAGCTAGTCGATATTGTACGTATCATTCTTGAGTTTCCCCCCTGCGAAAGTTCTATGGGCGCCCATGCTTGTAGTATAGACATCGGGACAGAACCTAATGGAGGTGGATCTTTTTGTTTTCTCCCAAGATCAGACAAATGGATGTGGGTGTCAAAATGTCTTTCCAGACCCTACAGAAGTCTCCGCAAAATAGGAAGCTAATACTTTGCTCACTTACTGTCATGAGCTTACATAGAGAGAGGGAAGTTACTTCTCATCCTTGACTTTGCAATTCCTGGATAAAGTTGCATGGGCGCTCATAAGAGAGAGCAAGAGGGCACTTGCCCTCTCTGGACTTTCAAGGTCACAAATCTAGGTCTTTAGCTAGTCAATATTGTATGTCTCATTCCTGAGTTCGTAGCCGCTAGAATTTAGTTCAATAGGTGTCCTTGCCATGGGCTCCCATAGGGTACGCAAGAGGAACTTGCCCTCCCATGGATGTTTGAGGTTACAAGGATTCAAGGAGTATCCAATTATGGAGTACCTAGGACAGCCGGAGGCTGCCTTTAAACTCCAATCTTAAGGGGCGGCTGTGAAATAGTAATAAAGATAATTTACAGAAAAAGAGGTTTCAAAAAGAAACGGTCGATGCGCTTCGATCCCTATTGTGACGAATCACAGAATCACAATCGAGATCTGTCGAGTCGCAGAATTTGGAATAGGAGGAGCAATTTTCCTCGAGAAATAAAGGGGGGGGGGGTATTTAAGGTTACAAATGTAGGTCTCAAGTCGATATTGAACGCTTCATCTTTGAGTTTTCTTCCTGGAAAAGTTACATGGACACTCCTAGTGGAGGGCAAGGATGACACTTGTTCTCCCATAGACGTTCAAGACATGTAGGTCTCAAGCTAGTCGATATTGAGCACCTTAGCCTTGAGTTTGTCCACCTGGAAAAAGTTCTATGGGTGTCCATAGGATAGGTCAATTTGTGCACTTGCCCTTGCCTGGGGCATTCAAGATCACAAATTTAGATTTCAGGCTAATTGATATTGTACGTATCATCATTGATTCCGCCCTCCCTGGAAAAAGTTTTATGTGCGCCTTTGCCATGGATGCCCATATGGGAGCGCAAGAAGGGCACTTCCCTCCCATGGATGTTCAAGGTCACAAATATAGATGGTCGATTTTTAACGTCTCATCCTTTAGTTTGACCCCCCCCCCTCAGGAAAAGTTTTATTAGCGTCCTTGAATCCTACTCTTTTGGAATGAGGTCAACCCCCTCATGTTTTTGTTTTAGTTTTAATTTTTGATTGCGAATGTTGGAGAGCGTTGGCGAGTAATTTAACCCTTTGAGTCCCGAAACGGCCGAAGCGGCCCTACAAGCAAAGTACCGCAGACGGCCGAGAGATATCCCTACCCCCATTTTCAAGGTGGAAGGTTGACTTCAAAACGCAGACAAAGGGGAAGAGGCTATCTGTCATTCATCCTGCTCCTAAGTACTTTGGCGACAGGTTTTAGTTTTGGCTGCTTACCTGACAAAAACGGGACTGGAGTCAAATGTCAGGTGTCGTAAATAGCACTAATATAGATTCCCCCACCCCACAAAAGTATAAAATCGTCATTCTTTTATATAAAAACATTACAACAATAAATATAGCAGAATATTGGACCTGAATATACAAATAAATTGTTCGTATTTCCTTGTAATTTTAATTACAAGTTTATTTTCAAATTATTGTTGAAATTGAAATAAAGTGTATCTGTTACTTATATTCAAAACTTTCCTTGTAATTTTAATTACAAGTTTATTTTCAAATTATTGTTGAAATTGAAATAAAGTGTATCTGTTACTTATATTCAAAACAATAGTTTTACAAATTTTATTTAATCTAAAGCGACGATTTGAATATTAATTACTTATTACTTTACAAGAAGCTTCTTTCAAACAAGAAATTTATGTAGAAGTTTTCAAGCCAGGCAAGGGATACGAATAGTAGTGATACGTATTTCATGCGAATTTCCAATAAGTCGGAAGTGACATCTCCAGAACCAGAAGTGGCAATCCTTATTCAATACTGAGTCCATATCAGTTATCATAGTATATCTATAATAGATCCTAAGAAAAGGATGCTTCAAAATTCTTTTGGGTAAAAATATGGATGGCAAATTTGATTGCCACCAATAATCGTATTTTCAAAATAGCGGAAGCTTGTAAGTAGTGGACAAAATTTATAGTACCAAGTTGTTCATTATAAAAGGGTTTCTCAGATATTCGTAGTCTATTTATTGTTTGCTTCTGGCAGAATGGACAAAATCATAAGATGACTCCAATCTCCACAATTACAAACTGCTGAAGTAAGTTTGTATCAAAAGTGTTATATTCCTTGTTTGGTGTTTTTTACAAATTCCTTTTATACTTAATTATAAACTAAATCTATAAAATGAGCTAGAATATCTATTGCACACGGGAATGTTATAGGTATCAAACTAATTGAAATTGTATCTTATAACTCTTTGCGTATAAATTATTTATGGAAATATTAAAATTTTAGTATTATTTAAACTGTACGATTTACTTTAAAATATAGGAGACACAATTGTCTCAGTAACTCAATGGATAAAGTGTTGTTCGATCAGCAATAGAACTGTGAGTTATGATAATGGTCGAGAAATTAAAAATGGGGCCCGTACAAGATGGATGCATTGGATGGCTAAGTTCCTCAAAATAAGATTGGAATTGGAATAATCCCAGAACAATATTATGATTTATGGTAGCATGTTTCAATCAATAAAAAATTAAAAAGAACATGATGCTATTCTGTACAGAAAGAGCAGAGCGATCAGAAAAATCGCTGATCAGAAATTTACTAAACTCCAATTTTATATATTTCCTGCTATATTTTATATCCACCCAAAATACATCAGGAAATATATTGATCACAGTAGATCAAGGGATAGAATGTTGTCAAGTGAGCCAAATTTTAGTGGTTTGGTTGGTTCTCAGCTAAAACACGAGTTTTTTACAGAACACTCTATAACATATAAAAAAAGAATTATTCAATTTAACCTAAATTAAATCCACTAATTTTAGGCGCAAAGTTGAATTTTACTGATTTAGGTAAAGGGAATTTGAATCATACCCCTCACCCTATCTGAAGGAAAAGTTATGTTAATTGATAAACAAAATTTAACGATATCATTCTTTTGATCGTAATGCCCTTTTTCGAAATCCGGGCTACATCTATGATGTTAATACCATTTATATGTATAGCGCAGTTAACACAATTATTTTTCTGTACAAACCATATTATTATATTATTCCACTTTAGAACAATATACAGTAACACATTCTATATAGAAAGATAATTTTAAGAAAACCTTAAATTTTGGACTACAGGTATTATATATATATATATATATATATATATATATCCAATCCCTACATAGCCTTTGCATATATAAAATTTCATGGTGGCACCAATATTTTTTCCTGATCATAAAACCTACCGTATATATTCAGATAACTTAGTTATCTGAATTTGAATTACATTACCTTTCAAGATAAGTTAGTCATATGAATAACAGATGCTGGTTGTTGCAGAGCTCACACTGCAGCTCTAATAATGGGGAGGGATAAGATTTTACGTAACGCTTACCCTTCATATATCGTGTCTACACCTCATAGACATACAGATATGAACTGCTTTACAAAAGTGTTGAAATATGCTCTGGAAGTTTTTCCCTCAAAATCTTAAATTACAATATTTTTTTAAATCCTACAAAAACAAACTTTTTGAAGAAGACTTAAAAAACCGAGACTTATTATTCATTAAATCGTAGGTTTTCAGATATTTTTAAGAGAGGGGGATGTATTCCTTTATATTTGTACCCTGTAAAGCAAAACACCGATTGAACCGTTTTATAAGTTGGTTCCTTTTTCTTTATCAAAGTTCAGTGGAGCCGTGAAGAAACTATTTTTACAGTCACAGACATCGAACAAGTGTATTATTATTCAGCCTCAGGTTTAGACCTCATTCTACAAGATGCCCCAATAAATGACTGCAGTACATTTCCGACAAAGCATGATACCCTTTTGAAATATATAGATGACTCATAAAAACAACTCCCTCCTTGAAGCAACCCAGGGCTATATATTACTTCTATGACCCTGGAAGCAACCTGCCTAGCCCACGGATATACAACAATGCATATTGTTCTTCAGCTGTCTTTATATAGCCATCATGTACAAAGACATACAGCAACTTATTCATGGGATAAATTACACCGCTGTTTTTAAGTCAGTTCAGCCGAAATCTGAGCTTCTGGGTGTGCAGGATGGAGTTAGTTAAAATGCCGGCACAATAAATCTGGTAAGTAAAGGTAACCAAATTTATTTTTCTAAAAATAAGTATTGAGGGCATAGACGATCTAGGATTTGTTTGTTTGGGAGGGGGAGGTGCTGTAGGCTGCAGTCTGCTAAAATCCCACATGTCCCGGTGTTAAACCCCCTTTATCCTATACAGATAAAGGGGATTATAATTTCAGTTCTTTTGATGGAAACTTTTCCGATTTAGGAAAGTTACGACTTTAGAACGAAATTAAATTCGCCGTTCACAAATCTCAAAAATATGAAACGACATATACGAA
This sequence comes from Amaurobius ferox, assembly GCA_951213105.1. Lineage (NCBI taxonomy): Eukaryota > Metazoa > Arthropoda > Arachnida > Araneae > Amaurobiidae > Amaurobius > Amaurobius ferox. Next base: position 42,342,164 of record OX578133.1, read on the forward strand.
TGTTTATTACTTTATTTCCAAAGGTTATAGTTTTCCGAAGATTACATTTTAAGCATTCATAAATAAATATTTGAATATTTAAAACAATAAAACATCTCTAAAATCAAAGTTCAGAGAAAATAAGCATTTAAGTACAGGCAAATATAGATATTACAAGTTCAGGTGGTTTGTGAAATTTTCAAAAAATGGGAATTTAGGAATATAAAGTGTTAGATAAAAATTAATAAACCTTTCTATGAAAATTAAAATGTGTATTTCTTAATCTATAGTATTGACACCATACCCCTTCCGTAAACGTAAGTAAACATCACTATACAATTGCAACATATATGGACACTAAAGAATATAGTATAAAAATTCTGGTTATGAATGATCTCTTAACAACAATGCTTGTATAAACATAAAAGCGTCCATGAACCGATTTAGTGGTTATTACGCGCCCATCAGTATGAAATAACTAATATTTAAAATGACAATAAAAAAAACTTATTATGCTCAGAATTTTGCAAACTGACAAATTCAGTTCTGCCACGTAATCATTTTCAATTTCTTCAACATTTAGGTCAGGGTACTCGAGGCTGCAACGGCTAAGTTCGTAGTGAAAGTGAACCCATCTATAGAGCATTCCCAAAGGATTACGCATTCATATTTGTGTTTGTGTGTGGGAGTAATAAAAACTTAAAACTCTTAAATTTCGAAACATTCTTGTTCTAATCATGCGAATTATTATATTCATTTTATTTTATTTTTTATTTATTTTTTTTTTTCGCATAATGTATGAATACAAATTTTTCATAGCAGTATGTGTATTCTTTTTTGAGTTATTTTGTCCACATCACATACATAAAAAAGGAGAGTTTGAGGATGGAACAAAAGTATTGGAAATTTGCTCAAAAGGTTTTAACACGTACTTTCTGGTCAAAAATCTTCAAGAAAACAATATATTTGTAATATCATAGTATGAAGTAAAAATGCAGAAAATATTTTTGATTAAAATGACAAATTATAAATAAAGTCTGAGTATACTTCTCTAAAATTAATGGTATTGTAGCAACGGGTGGTTAAGTGTCGAAAGCCCAGACCGACCGACTCGTCCGAGGACATAGAGCAGCAAAATGGGCGGCTGGGAGTGGTTAAGTGTTGTTGTTGAGACCCAGACCGTCCGACCTACCAGAAAGGTGTAAGGTAACTGTTGGATGGTCGGAAAGTGCCACCCAATTTAGACTGGAACCCAGGGGGAGGCATCCACAGGGACCGTACCCTCCTTCTCCTACCACCAACCTCTCGGAAGGACTTACGGACCCACATGTTTAACGTGATCGTACTCCGCATGAACACGGGGGGTGGTTAAGTGTTGTTGTTGTTGAGACCCAGACCGTCCGACCTACCAGAAAGGTGTAAGATAACTGTTTGGACGGCCGGGAAGTGCAACCCGTGTTGTTGTTGTTGAGACCCAGACCGTCCGACCTACCAGAAAGGTGTAAGGTAACTGTTTGGACGGCCGGGAAGTGCCACCCAATTTAGACCGGCACCCAGTGGGGGTGGTATCCACAGGGACCGTACCCTCCTTCCCCTACCACCAACCTCTCGGAAGGACTTACGGACCCACATGTTTAACGTGATCGTACTCAGCGTGAACACGGCGGCAGTTTTGGCAGTGGCTGGAATCGAACCCGGGGTGTTGAAACCCAGACCGTCCGACCTACCAGAAAGGTGTAAGGTAACTGTTTGGACGGTCGGGAAGTGCCACCCAATTTAGACCGGAACCCAGTGGGGGAGGCATCCACAGGGACCGTACCCTCCTTCCCCTACCACCAACCTCTCGGAAGGACTTTCGGACCCACATGTTTAACGTGATCGTACTCCGCATGAACACGGCGAACCCGGGGTGTTGTTGTTGTTGATGAAACCCAGACCGTCCGACCTACCAGAAAGTTGTAAGGTAACTGTTTGGACGGTCCTGAAGTGCCACCCAATTTAGACCGGAACCCAGTGGGGGAGCCATCCACAGGGACCGTACCCTCCTTCCCCTACCACCAACCTCTCGGAAGGACTTTCGGACCCACATGTTTAACGTGATCGTACTCCGCATGAACACGGCGGCAGTTTTGGCAGTGGCTGGAATCGAACCCGGGCCTACCGAGTGCAACTCCAGCGCGCTAACCAATGGGCTACCGCGCCCAAACCCGGGGTGTTGTTGTTGTTGAAACCCAGACCGTCCGACCTACCAGGTGTTGTTGTTGAGACCCAGACCGTCCGACCTACCAAAAAGGTGTAAGGTAACTGTAGACCTACCAGGTGTTGTTGTTGAAACCCAGACCGTCCGACCTACCAAGACCTACCAGGTGTTGTTGAAACCCAGACCGTCCGACCTACCAGAAAGGTGTAAGGTGTCATAACCCTTCACATAGAGAGAGTAATTGCATTGGTTCATTAGCACACATTGTCTGAACGATATTTAGCCTCGTAACTCCCATTAAATCAGGAAACCCCACGTCCATTTACAAAAATTTCGCTAACAAAATAAGTTCAAAAATACTATACTATACTTAGAAAGGAATATAATTTTTAGTTTATAAAAAGTGCAAAAATACAAACAAGCATTTAATATATATAATATATATATATATATATATATATATATATATATTTCCTGCTACACGACTCCAGAAATTGATTTATTTTAATCGAATAAGTAAAATATTTTCTAATCATTCGCCAAACAAGTAATTTTTTCAAAAATATGTAACTCAAAAGAGTCATTGAAAGCAGACAACCCTTGTGTGAAACCTACTAACTCTCCCGTCTTCTTTGAGGGCATACGCATAGAAGAGGAGAGACGTGTATTTCCTCAAACGTCATTATTTTTCAGGGGGGTCGGAAATGACCATCGACGGCTCGGCCGTCTTTGGGATTCTGAGGTATTAGCTGGAAAAGGGGCTTGGGACTCAAAGGGTTAAAAAGAGTACCTTTTTAAATAAGAAACGGAAAACTGAGGATTGCATTTTTGCGAATTTATCAACACAATTTGTCGCAAAACGTGGAATTTTGTCGTATTTTTGCTAAAATGCTGTCGACAGCTTAAACCTGCTATTACCACACAGTATTTTTACCACTATCTCTCTCACCCATATTCTAATCATATTAATTACAAAATGTCCCACCTAATTCTAATTTTTCACAGAATATATCTACATATAGAACTTCATGGTTATACGTACTCCACCCCTCTGTCTCTTTTTTAAATTTCTAATTTCGAATAATTCTTTTTTAACCACATTGATTACAAAATATTCTACCTCTTTCTAATTTTCTACAGAGTGAGTTTACATATAAATTTTCATAGTAATCAGTGTAGTCGCACCTCACAGACACATACTCTGACGGAAATATTTCCAAAGATATTACTAATGTATTCATGATGTCTTTAAATGCATTTTTCGTCTAAATGTTGAATTAAATTTTACGCGCGCGCGCGCGGAAATTCTCTTTATATAATAGTATAATAAAGTAATAAAATTACTTTTTAATTAGCCAGTTTTGAATTAATTTAATTCTAATCCAAGAGATAAGGCATTTTGAACGCGACTAAATTGTTTGATTGAAAATTATATATCCATATTAAAAGAGAAAAAAATCTCGACTCGAGCATTATGACGAAAAAAAAAAATCAACAAAATAATAAAGTTCATTTAAACTTTTAAAATAAAAGCAAAGTAACTAGTAATACTAGTTTGATAGCCTTGAAAAAGACTTTAAATAGAAAATATATATATATATATATATATAATAGAAAATAATAATAATAATATATATATATATATATATATATTTGATTTCAATATCAAAATCGCACATAGCTCAATTCAAGAGTATATTTCCACGCGAAAAGATCAAAGAACTTTTGTCATTCATCTACGGCAATACATCTATGTGACGTCACACAAAAAGATAAAGTGAACTTCCCAGATTTGTGTGAATGATGGAGGTTTGCTTAAATTCCAGACATACGTAGTTCTCACGTGGTATTTTCTCGACAGTTTATTGGGCTATGTACGAAAAAGAACTTTCGATTAGTTTTGTCTAGTGGTCAGTTTCATTATGCCGTTACCTCTTTTTAGACACTTGTCACAACACAAGGCAACGTGTTTGCCGGAGAATCGTGTTTAGTTTACTGGCAATTTAGAAGTTGGTGTGCCGGTATGTTTATATGTAATGAACCATAGCTAATAAAATCAATTTTTGTACAATTAACAGATTCTTCTTCTGATTTAGGTACATGTATAGATCCATTATGGTTTGTTAACCTGTGAAATTCGGCACCTATGTGTTTCATGTTTAGACTCTGTTTTCCATGCGTTGTCAATGGAGTTCTATTTTATTTTCATATAGCGTGTATAGTAACTTAGTTATGATCGCTTAGCTCTCTTGAAAAATAGATGAATTATTAATTTATGTATGTAGTAAGTGGAAGCCTTTGTTATGAGTCTTAAGAAAAATTTGAAATATTTTTATTCATTTTATTAATATAGAAACTTCTAAATTTCAAAATTCCACGAAAAAGAAAGATTTTTCATTTAGGTTTAGTTGCATAATGCAAATTATTTGAAATTGTGCAAATATGAGTAAACCCTCCTTATAAAGAAATAAAAGTACACGGCTTTTAAATTCCGGAGTCGGCACCTACACCGTAAGCACATTAAAGTTAAGGTGTTTTGAATTTGAATGCAGTAAATTCCAGAAAAGTTAACTTCAAACTGTTGATTTCTACTGTATACATGATGATAATAACTGTAAGCATGATGATAATCAAAATGAAAATATTTTCCCAGAAGTGTTCAGGAGAAAGAGTGCAACCTAAAAACCAAAACCAGTTGTAACCTGTTCTGTCAGGTAGTAATTACATAACGGGTTTGGAATGTCTGCCAGTAGCTTAGTGTGAGGCTTTTGACTGGGGAGGCTGAGTGATTGGCGAACTTAAAAAATGTTTTGGTATTGCAAGTGAAATTGATAGAGGAATTTGCACTTTCAATAATTATTACTTTCTTTGTGAGTAAAATAAAATAATTTAACAAAAACACAAAGAGTGGATGGAAGAGTGGCACGAGATTTTAAAGTATGTTGCCCATATGCAAGATGAATACATACAAAATATAACATTTTAATATTCTCTTATTTTTAAATTAGATGAACTTTTACAAACATTTGGTAAGATCCTAGTATACGTTACAGACTTGGCGCGATTTGAAAAATATCACACCACGAATTCCAAAATGGCTAAAAACCTACCACCTAACAAATCTACAACTACACAATAGCAACTTTATCGCCCTCCCAAATGTCGCCTATGTCGCCAAATCCACCTCGTAACGTATACTAGGATTTTACCAAACATTTTATCATGTTCACCCATAGGAGAAGGCAAGGTTGGTGGCACTCTCCTCTTGAACATGCAGGATAACAAAGGCAAGCGGCAAGTTAGTTGATGTTGTACATTTTATACTTGAGTTTATTCCCTCATAGAAAACGTTCCACAGGTGTATGAAAATATATATCTATTTTGCAAATATAAATAGCTCGAGCTAACGAAATCAAACAATTCAAAAGAGTGTTCTGAAAATTGGTAAGAAATAAATCTGAAACGTAAGCTTAGTTGAAAATCACGCTAGTCAACAATGCCCTTAAACAATTATGTATATTAATTATTTACAAATACTATGCTATGAAAACTTGAATAACTTAAAATGACAATATACTACAATAGTCTAATTGAGATTCTCGTGTAACATGTGATTTTTAAAAGAAATCATATTTATTCTTTCTAAAATCCCAAATATGCAAATAGATGCTTTGCCACATTGATGCCAATATAAATAGCCAATTCTACTTTGCAAACTATTCAAGTTTAATGGTAGTCATTAATAGTGCAATTCTTCATCATGATACTGTTTAAAGTTAGGTGAATGTCAACTTATGGAAAATGCCACAAATTCTTTAGTATTACAAATTATGATTTTTTTTTACGATGATTAATTAATAGAACTGCTTTTGACCGAAAATGGCGATTCCATTAGCCCTGTCCAAGAATTTTTCTTTCTAACTCCCCACACTTGCATGTACCTGTCATTGATGAAACGCCATGTCCCACATTCAATCATTGTCTTAAGTTACAAAAGGTTGAAAATAAGGAAAACAATAGCCACACTTTTCTGGAAGCTAGCTTCTATGTTAGTTAATCAGCAAAGGAGGGACTTATTTGTTGGGCGGTTTTAACACAATCTCCCAATATATAGAGAAAGCTGTGATCTCTAAAAGATTGTGCTTTAATGGAAAAAAATATTTGGAAACATGTCACTTTAAGCAAGTAAAGCAACAATTTACTACAAAATACATATATATTCGCAGTTATTTTTTAAAATTATAATAAAGTATGTTTACATAATTTTTTAAATTAAATTTTAAACAGGGTAGACTTAGCTTTTTAGCCTCCTGGACACTGATGTCAGCAACAGTACAAGATAACACAAACCAGTTAACCTGTTCTGTTAGGTATTAATATATAAAAAGTTTGGAATGCCCACTACAATAGTAAGAACAAAATAAAAAACCTTAAATTGAAACTCTCCAGAGTCTCTTTCAAAAGTAGGTAATGGGGATTCTCTTCTCCCAAAACTGGATAGCACTAAACAGTGTTTTGAACTGAATTATCAGAATGAAAACATTTTTTTCCCCTTGTTTGTCTGGCAATCTTAAATATGAGTGTTGCAACTTAAAAATCATAGTTATTTTGAAAATTTAATTTTTTTGTTTAAAAAATGACAGCAAATGCAAAAAATGACCTAAAACAAACAAAAAAAACTCCTGAAATACAAAAAAATGTCCCCAAACCTAAAAAAATACTGCCCTGAATGATTAAAAATTTCAAAAAATGTAAATGTCATCAAAGCCTAGGCTTGAGTCATCAGAAGAAACAAAACTCATTCGATTTAGGTTCTCTTCTGCCACTAAATAATAAAAAAATTATTTTATCCATATACAGTAAAACTCACTTAATACAAACACGGCTAAAACGAGCAATCTGCACACCAAGTTTGGTTCACTATTTAACTACATTAAGAGTTTCACGCTTTTTACGAGTACAATAGTAGAATAGCGGCTAATACGAGAAAAATATATGTCCACTTTAATGCGATTTTATGAGATGCGACCAAATGATGAAAGCATGCAGATGGCTCTCAGCATTTTATTTCGAGATATACGAGATGCACAAATGAATATGCGAACCAAATAATCAAAACTTGTTGATTTTTTCAATAACTGTTAAAGTGCAATTAAGTGAAATGAGACCATATGTGCATTTATTTACAGTGTAAGAAAAATAAATCTCATATAGGTAAGACTGAAAATTCTGTGTTTATTAAATGACAAGTTAATTTTGCACTAAGAAAATTACCCAAGTTAATTCTAGTAATTATTTTTATTACGGTGTGTGTATTTTAATTTTTTTTTTCCTTTCACTGGTTTTACGCGAGTAACTGCTAATACGGGGAATTTTACATATTCTTACCTTCTCATATTAACAGAGTTCGACTGTATATTTTACTACTTCAGAAATGGTAGGTCAAAATAAGTTATTGAAGATTTTTAGGAATTTTGTAGAAAAATTTAGTTATGTTGACATTGTGAATGTTTAAAACAATGAAACAACAAATGAGCTGAATGAAACAAGTAAATTTTAGGCAATTTTGCATGAGAATTCATTTTTTATATAATTGTATTTTATAAAGTGAATAGAAAAGCAGACACCAGTTCATGGAATTGGAAGCTAAATCAACAAATTTATTTTTTAAATGGGAGTTAACATTTTTAATTGATCTTGATGGAAGCATTTAAGCATTTAAAATTTTTAAAATCATGAATTTTGTTAAACAAATACTCAATACATCTGGAATTACATGGTGAAAGCAAATATTGAGCATAGGAGTTATATCTCTACATCCCCATCTGTGTTTCTTTCAGGCATACATCCCAAAGGAGGGGGGGGGGGGGATATATGCTTGAAACGGCTGACAAACGGCCCTCCCCCATAGAATCATTTTATATTATACAGCTATAGTTAATGCATTCAGGCTATAATGAAAAGAAAAAGTATAATAGAGAAAAAGCACTTAAATAAACTATGTATTGTGAAACTTAATGAATTATTTCTTATGTATGCTATATGGCTGTATTTTTTTATGCAAGTACTAAACTATTTATAGGATACTCATCCCAACTGAAGTTTTCATTCTACAGTTTTAAATTCACGTGTGCATTTTAAATTGTAATTATTAGATCATATGAAAAAAGCTATTTTACAGTGCAATTCTATTGTAAAAGTTCTGTTAGTGAATAATTGTTATAGAAAATTTGCATTTGAAATTTTATATTTTAACTTTGTTTCAGTTTATGTGATAGCATTTAGATCAATTTTATTTCGTGACTCATGATTTTCAGAATGAGATTTTGTAGCTGTATGTAGTCCAAATTGATGAATATAGAATATATTGTATATATATGTATCAGTTGTAGAATTTATTCAGAGAAGAGACTCTAACTGCACAATATACTTTATTAGGATGATCATAGTAAAACATAAATACATACCATGGCCGAGTTTTCCATCGGCGACCATCTCGCATGAGGTCTCGGAACATTCTGTGGTAATTTCACCGAAGTACAAAATGCATTTACATTTATGTCAGAGGGGAATCTGAAACATGCTGCCTTCATGTTTTCTATACTTCAAAATGTGATGAGGATGCAGTTTCATATGAAAAAGTTTATTTAGTGGCAGGGGCATCTCAAGGCTACCTGCTCCCGGGGTGCAAAATATTTTGTGCCGCGTCTTTCGGGGTATGGGAGGTACCTGAAGCTGAAAATAAAAAATGGGTTAGAGGAGGTTTGTGATTTGAGTTGAGTGAAAATAAATATAGAGAGAATTCTTATTATAAATCAAACATTTATTATTATTTATTAATCTCAATCTGATAACATCAGAATATCAATTACAATACCAGGCCTCGCAAATAGTCCCTTTTTCCCCCTCGAGGTCCCATTTTCCCCTTTTTTGCTGGAATAATATGTATTTTCTTTTTAACAGCCGAAATTCTCGGAAATTTCCAGTGTCATTGAAATGCCTCGATGAATGGCCATCTTGGGAGTGCACGCAGAAAAGTAAACAGGGTTTACTTTTCTGTGATGCAAATGTTTTCTCAACTTCTAGAATTGAACACGAAAGTTGTCTCCTGTCCATCTTTAGATGCTGCGTGCTGGGGGTAATAGATTAAATAGAGCTTGTCACATAAAAACGTCCACATTCTCGTGTGACAAGCTGTAATCATTCTTTTATTCCCAGCACGCAGTGCCCAAAAAACGGACTAGAGACAACAGGGATGTTTGCTTATCAAATGCTAGTCCTAATACAAAGTTCTAGGTGCATGAATGAAGTATGTTGTTTACGTTTACAATTGACTTGGATGTACGTTTCGATGTTCAGGGTTCATAATTGTCCTGAAATTCCTGAAAAAAATAATTGTGTCTTGAAATATCCTTATTTTTTACGTACCATCCCGAAATTCCTGAAATTTTAAACTCAAAAGTAGAGATGCCGATTACTATGGATTCTCCGTAGTTTCTATGGGAAATATCCTCATCTCATACTACGGGTTATGGAATTTGCATAGTTTTCTACGGAAAATTGTATTCTGACTAGGCTAATGTAAATTTACGGCCGAATGCACGGTAATTAACAGGGATTTATGGACACATGTAATGGAAATTAAGATCGTGATCACATGTTTTATGAAAGTAATAAATATCCATCTTCATATTTGTAAATCGTTAAAATGTTATGTTTTTCATTAATTTTGCATGACCAGCGCAATTGATTCAGTTTGTTCTCATGAATTGCGTGAAAACCGATTTTTAAAATTTTAATTATTTTTTTTTGTTATTTAATGTTTTATGCGATTTCGACCGTTTTTTGCCCTTTTTCTCCACGATCCAAATGTCGTAGAAAAAAGCACATCGCACCACCGGAAAGAGCAGTCAATTGCGAGTAAAAATATATAAATTTCAAATCTCAGGGACAAATTCTAATATTTTTTAAAGATTTTAAAACAAAAGTCACTTTCGGTTTAAAAAAAACAACTTTCGTTGGTACAGATTGGATATAAAGAATTTGGATTTTTCAACTTTTTTTCACGAGCCAATTTTGGCGCTAAATGGCCAAATGTGGCGCGCCTGCTTTGCGCAACATTTTGCTTTTTCTGGAAATTCTGGCAACCCCACCCCTTTTAGCTTTCTGATATAGTCGGCTGCAGCCATTTTATTTTTGTTTTGTTGTTGGTGTGTGTGTAAAAATGTGTTTGAGTGTGTTAAAAACGTAAATATCATACAGAAATTAAAGATATCACATGTTATTAGATAAAGAATGTAGAAGCAGAAAATTTACATAGAGAGTTTTTTTATGACCGCAGTGTGGAAACAATTATTTGTGCAATTTGGATATTTACACGTGTTTTTCTTTGAAAAGTTTTGGATTTCATTAAACCAGGTACTGTGTTTTGATTTTGTTGTCCACGTAAAGTATCGTTTCTTTTAAATTTCTTTAAAGTACAAACTTTTTTCTAAGTATTGTTTTTTCCTAAATTTAGTTAAAATACAAACTTTTTTCTAAGTATCGTTTTTTCTTAAATTTAGTTAAAGTACAAACTTTTTTCTAAGTATCGTTTTCTCTTAAATTTAGTTAAAGTACAAACTTTTTTCTAAGTATCGTTTTTCCTTAAATTTTGTTAAAGTAAAAACTTTTTTCTAAGTATCGTTTTTTCTTAAATTTTGTTAAGTACAAACTTTCTTTGAAAAGTTTTAGATTTCATTAAACCAGGTACTGTGTTTTGATTTTGTTGTCCACGTAAAGTATCGTTTCTTTTAAATTTCTTTAAAGTACAAACTAAAAAGTATACTAAAAAGTATTGCTTTTTCTTAAATTTAGTTAAAGTACAAACTTTTTTCTAAGTATTGTTTCTCGTAAATTTAGTATTTTTAATAAGTAATGTTAATTATCGGCATTTTTATGCATTTTTAATTAGATATGTTTAGATTTCTTACGCGCAAAGTTCAAGATGGCGTCCGTTAAGAATTTATAAACACCGTACGCGTTGGCGCCAGTCTTGGCGACAAAAAAAAATGGCGGATTTAGCCAAATTCTTTATATCCAATCTGTTCCCTTTCGTTTTTAAATCCTCCCATCGTAAAAACTACTCATAATTTCGACTAATAATTTACATTTTTAGAAAGGTCAAAGATCTGGCATTCTTACTAGTCCAATCTGGTCAAGAAATAATGAAAATTGCCCGCAGGATCGCAATTTTAAAGACGTCATGATTTTATATTTCTCGGCAATCCGCTAAGTTCTTCAACGGCATTTTCCCCCTTGGCAGTAGTTTTTTACCCGTCTCCATGGAGACCGCCCTTTCGGTTTTAAATGAAATAAGAGCTTAGCATATGTATTGGATACATTGGGTTATATTATTATATTTATATGATATTTTAAATGGATATTTTAATTTATGGATATTTTAAATGGATATTTTAAATAATTTAAATGATTGAATTATGGTGGTTTGAATTGTGTTGATGTATTTGAAATTATTATATTTATGGATTGGTGAAACGATATGGATGATTGATAGAATGATATGGATTTTTTAAATGGATATTTTAACTTTATGGATATTTTAAATAATGGAACGAGGATGATGGAATTAAGAGCTTAATTATAAAATTTAAGTTAGCGTGCGGGAAGTTAGTGCGTGAGAATTGCACTCGGTAGGCCCGGGTTCGATTCCCGCCACTAACACGGAGTACGATCACGTTAAATATGTGGGTCCGTAAGTCCTTCCGAGAGGTTGGTGGTAGGGGAAGGAGGGTACGGTCCCTATGGCCCTATGGATGCCTCCCCCACTGGGTTCCGGTCTAAATTGGGTGAATAAAAAGAAAGTTATGAAGAATGTCGCGGAGGGTGCGGTAGCCCAGTGGTTATTGTACGGGAATTTCACTTGGTAGGCCCGGGTTCGATTCCCGCCACTGCCAAAACTGCTGCTGTGTTCATGCGGAGTACGATCACGTTAAACATGTAGGACTGTAAGTCCTTTCGAGAGGTTGGTGGTAGGGGAAGGAGGGTACGGTTCCTGTGGATGCCTCCCCCACTGGGTTCCGGTCTAAATTGGGTGGCACTTCCTGGCCGCCCAAACAGTTACCTTACACCTTTCTGGTAGGTCGCGCCAGCGAGTTTGCCACGGTCAGAATTTTCAAGGGTAGCGAACAGGCTGGTTGCCAAAGGCGGCTAGTACTCAATAAAATATAGAATATATTTTTTATTTTAGTCCAAAATATTTTTGGTGCTGCCATCTGTTGTCATAATTTAATTCATACCAACTAATTTTATTTTTTAATGAATATTTTTAAATATTTATGCCTTCTAATACAGTATTAAATACAACAACAGATCATATATAGTAATGCCGCAATCACGGAAAGGTAATTTCTCATTCTATAAATTTGATAAGGGAATCTGAATGTACAGCTGTGGGGGAAAAAATGCCCCACCCTCTGTTAATCGAACATCGTTCATCATAGAGACAATTGGAAGGTACCATTTGATTAGGAATAATATCCTTTACAAATAACTTTGCAATTAACTTTGAAATTTTCAATGACAACACCCAATTTTGACATCACCCACAAGTTCTAGAGCCCCAAATTAGTCCAAATTCAGATTTTCACGACTTTTCTATCTTTGTATCCGAAGATATTCAATATTCCGGAATGTGGAATTTTCAAGGATCTGCTTGCTCTATATTGAAAACCGCAAGTTGGAAGGGTGATGTTTCATTGATTGACCACAACACTGTTGTAAATTATTGAACTATCCTCTTGACATTCAGCATTATGGCTTACCTCACAGCCAAAGGACCGCAGGTTCGATTCCTACATGAGAGGGTGAGCATTTCATGGCTGGGTGTGGTGTCTTGTGTGTGTGTGTGTGTGTGTGTTTGTTTTACTAAGGCAGTGGGCCTGTAATGGATAGGATTATGTGAGCCTCAAATAAGGCAAGATTATTAGGGGTAAAAAACCGTACTGGGTACTTTGCTAAAAACTAATGGAGCATTCGTGCCAGGGTCAATAAAAGAAAAAAGAATGAAATGTTTATTTTGAAATGTTATTTTATAATGCTGTTTTAAAAACAATTTATGAGACTAACAAATATCTGCAGATCACTCGACAAAACAACTCTTTTGGAACTTGGTGACGAATTTAAAAGTATCAATACGGTGTGCAACCTCCGTCTTATCAATCACTGCTTGAAGTCTGCGGGGCATGGATTGCATGAAGCTGTAAACAATATTCGGGTCTTGTTTTATTGCATACCATAATCTAGTAGCAGATCTCCAAAATTTATCAGTGGGTCTAATCCCATCCATACTCATCTGGTGTTTCCACAGCACCCAAACATTTTCAATAGGGTTAAGATTAACTTACAATTAATATAAATTTTTCAAATTAGTCATTTTTTAAAATTTATATATAACCCCTGAAATCGTGATGCATTACATTTCGAAAGAACTAGAGGGAGGTCACCTGGAATTTTACATAAACATATATAAAAAGTCTTTGTGAATCGATTTTTATCAAAACATGTCCAGGTTTGTATTCATATTTTTTTGATTATTGATTTCATAATTAATATTTCATGCAAACAATTATTTCCACAAAAATAAAAAGCATGTAAATGTGTTTGGGTTGTTTATTAGTAACATCATACAAATAATCAGCGTGAGCAGATAATTATTACAGAAGATATGAATGGAAGTCTTCGAAACTAATTTAACATTAGGAGCTCAAAACTTTACATACTCATAATTCAGAAATGCTTCAACCAAATAACTTGAAATTTAATGACCGAGGTTAATTTTTAGTGTTATATTCGAAATATTGCATCAAACTTGGGTGTTGCCACTGAAAATTTCAAAGTTTGTGTGCGTTTAGATATGAAGACGGCCCCCTTATGCAAATTTTATGCACATTAATTTGTAGAGTATGTTATTCTTAATCGAATGGTATCTTTTAATTTTCTCTACGATGTTCGATTAACAGAGGGTGGGGCATTTTTTTTTCCCGCAGCTGTATGTATATCACCGAGGACTGCAGCCTTGTCTCCAAGTTCAATTACCTTTTTGTGATTGTGGCATTATTATATATGATCATATTTAATAGCATATGAGAAGGAATAAACATTTAAAAATTTTCATTAAAAAATAAAAAGTCTGTATGAGTTAAATTACGACAACAGATGGCAGCACCAAACATATTTTGAATTACAATAAAAAATATATTCTATATTTTATTCAGTATTAAATTTAGTTTTAATATAATCTAAGCATTGCATTTTATTTCTCAGAAAATATTTCGCAACTGTTTGAGCAGAATTTCGGCGAAAAACGTCTGCAAAAGTTAACAAAGTGCGGATAGAGCAAAAAATTTACTGACGCTCACCCATAAATGTAATATTTCTGTATATATATTTATAAAACATAGTTGTCTTAATCATTTTTTCGAAAAATTACCAATTTTTTTTTTCTAATATTGCCATTTTATATCAAAATACCCTTACTCCAATTGCGTATATTTCTAGCAATATTTTGCAAAATTATCATAGAATTCCATCCATCCACCCTCCCCATGAAAATGACCTTCTTCCCTTTTTCATTTTAATTTGAAATTCTGAAAAATGCAACCCCAAGCATCAGAAAAATTTATAAGAATTCATCATTGAATTTGATGAAAATATAAATTGCTTCTTTTAGCTAAGAATTCCAAGTAAGTCTCTACTCTTCATTTTTTTTTTATCACATTTGAAGGGGTGGGCCAACAGAATTTTACATGCTTCTTTTAGCAAAAAAATTCCCAATAATTGCATCCCCCCCCCCCCTGCATTTTCCGAGATGCATTTGAGGGGACGGATCGGCAGAATGTTACGGTAATACAGAGATAACCATTATGGATTTTCCATAATTACGAATTCCCGAACAAAATTACTGATTATGGAAAACACCTGTAAAATTATGGAAAACATCTATTATTTCTCATCTTTCATTTTCGCATAAACAATATGATTGCACAATTCTATTTACCCAGAGGAATTTAACAGTTTATCCAGAAGAATTTAATATAATCTGGTGATGAAAACAATATTACTTATTCCTCATAATAATGCTGTGACAGAATGTATATGCTGTATTGTTATTAGAAAATGTGGGGCTGAATTGAAGTTACATTTGAGTACAGACTTATTAATTTTTTTTTATTACTTCAAAAAATAAAAACATGTTCAATGTTCTATATTTTTCATGTTTTGAGAAGAAATTAGCAAAGTCTGAGCTAGAGCAGCCTAAAAAAACTAAACTAAATTTAGCTTAAGCTAAACATATTCTGTTTTCTTATGGATTTTGAAATTTCTTTTTTGTCCAATAATGAAGAATATGTATTTATATTATGTTTCTTGCGATCCGCTCAACCACAGGCTTACATATAACAATATGGAGACTGTGCAGGCAGCAGTTTTTTTAAATATTATATTGGGATTTTATAGAGCTTTTCGGAATTTTATTTGTTTGTTTAAATCAGTGTTCTCCAACCTGTGTTCCGCGGAACCCTAGGGTTCCACTCAAATGCTTTAGGGGTTCCGCGAGTCGATACTACAATTTGTTGTTTTTGTTTTGTTTTTCTTTGTTTTCAATTTCATATGACATATATATGTATAATACAAATACTTTATATGAAATATTTATTTTCTTGTTTGAATTAATGCAAATTTATATCTTATATAAAGTTTTTATAACAAAGGCAGATACGCACCTTGTTCATAACATGTAATACGTAATATGACACATCCCCCCTAAAATCAAATCTGGGTGTGCTACTGAACGAAGGGTTCCATAAAAAAAATATCTCAAAAAAAAGGGTTCCGCGAGATGACAAAGGTTGAAGAACACTGGTTTAAATCAAGTTTTTATTTTTCTCTTCTGTTTATTGGCAAGTAAACACCACTTTGAAATTGAAGCTAACATTTATTATATATACAGGGTGTCCAGTGCTATCGGTGCCCAATGGCTATTTCCTCAACCATTAGTCACAGAGATATACTTCCAATTGCAAAAATGTTTTAAATTTTAAAATCTAACACCTTAGAAACAGTTTAAATCAATAAATGTATTTCTTAAAGAAATACGAAATATAAATTTTTATACAGCCCCTTGGTCCTACCAGTTATATTTAGGAAAATCATCCTCATACAATTTCATACAACATAAAAAAAAAATCATCCTTTTATGACCAAAATTTACCGAGTTATATCTGCTTAAAGTTGGAGCACTTTTTGTGCTGAGAAATGGGGATTATACACAAAATAATTGGAGAGACAAATATTTTGCAGCAATTTCATTATTTTTTGCAGCAATATACATTACACTAAACAATATTAAAGTTATAATTATTTGTAACACATAAAAAAATTATCAAAAATACAGCTTGTACTGACGAAGTAAAAAAAAAGTAGAAGTAAAAAAAAATACAACTTGTGTTAAATGACATAAGGAAAAAAGAACAGCCTCGTTGAATCAGAAAATAAAACATATTTTAAAATGTATGCATTTTAGAAACTGAAAATCATATTACAAACTGCGTTATCGTAATATTTGCTCAAAGTGGCTTCCTTCGGCTGCAATGC
The DNA here is from genome assembly GCA_951213105.1 of Amaurobius ferox. Lineage (NCBI taxonomy): Eukaryota > Metazoa > Arthropoda > Arachnida > Araneae > Amaurobiidae > Amaurobius > Amaurobius ferox. The sequence goes on from OX578133.1 coordinate 42,358,995, forward strand.
AAAATCGCACCCGTGAAGAAAATTCTTCCTGTACTTTGCGCATCATAGTCGGTGTTACACATGTGCATGCTATGAAAATATTATTTAGCAAATCTGCCAGACTCGTTGATTCTTTTTCATAGACCTTATTTTTCAAGAAACCCCAGAGAAAGTAATCTAAGGGGTTTAAGTCTGGTGATTGCGGGGGCCACTCAACAGGACCTCCGTACCCAATAATATTATTTCCAAATGTTACGGCTAAAACAGTATGTGGTTTAAGTGATTTGTATGCTCATGCTGAAACCACATCTGTGATAAATTTCGTAAAGAAATACATTCATCCAAGAAGTCAGTTACTGGGCCCTGTAAAATCTGTGCATACTTTTCCAATGTTAAAGCGCCATAAAAAATTAATGGCCAAATTAAAGTCTCCTTTCATATGCCACACCAAACATTTACTGACCAATTCACTTGATGTCTGTTCGGTCTAATGATGTGAGGGTTTTGCAGAGACCAATAGTGACTATTTTGAGTATTCACAATATCCTGTCTTTTAAATTGACACTCGTCGGTCCATGGAATGTCACTAACAAGCGACGGACTATCGTCTTGTCTGTTTAAAATGTAATTCAGAAGTCAAAGCGACGCTCTTTGTCTCCTGACATTAATTCTTGTCCCTGTATCGGGCGATATGGATATGCACCATATGTGTATAAGATATTCCACACTTGAGATTTAGAATATCCACATGCTTCGCTAACGCATCTTACACTACACTGTGGATGAGCGAGGGCATATCCAAGAACATCCTCCACAGGTATGCACATTGTTGAATCCGTGATTCTTGTTGATCTAGGACGATTTCGAATGCTACCCGTTTCTCTTAAGCGCTTTACAACTTTTAAAATAGTATTAGCAGATGGATGATTTTCATTCGGGAATTTCATAGCATACTGCCTTGCATCCTCTCGCTTATTCCGATGAAATTCCCTGTAAATAAATACCATTTCAATGTACTGCCTGTTATTGAACATTTTTTGTTTATCATTTCACGTTTGCTATTGATGCTGTGTTTGCTACGAGCAAACATAGCATCAGAAACTTTAGAACAACAGGAACAAAATAAACAAAACAACAGTTTTTCAACTCTGGCAAAGTATAAAATTTAATGTTTATTGTCTGTTGCCGTTTTAGAAGGAAAATGAAATGTTAAATATTTATCGTCTGCTGAGCATTTTATCACAGATATGATACTTCATTTCAGCTTATTCAGATACTCTCTACAAATTTGTTATTTTTTAGGTGTTATAGTCCTTTATTATTTTAGATTTAATGTGTGTAATTTTTTATTTTCGTCTGCAGATACACTGCAACTGGTCTCATTACTGGTCTATTACCGTATAAAAATTTAAATTTCGTAATTTTTACAGAGATGCTTTTATTGACTTAAATGACTCTTACGATAATGTGTTACCTCATTTACAATAGAGATCTTAAAAAGACCCCAGAAGATCTTAGTCGAGCCCTGACTATAATATCCTTCTAAACAAAATACTATTCAATAAAAAGCTTTGCTTCATTCTCAACATTATGTCAGCAAACGCAATCGAAATATAATACTTTGAATACGGAATTTCAATATTTATACGGTCCCTTAAAGGTTGCCTGTAACTGAACATTTTTGTGTGCGGAAAAGCAACTTAAGTCATAAAGATTAATGCTTCCTAACGCTGTGAATTTTGGTCATAAAAGGATGATTCTTTTTGTATTTTGCATGAAATTATATGGGGATGATTTTCCTAAATATAATTGGTAGGACCGTGGGGCCGTATAAAAATTTATATTTCGTATTTCTTTTAAAAATACATTTATTGATTTAAACTTTCTAAGATAATAGATTTTAAAATTTTAAACATTTTTGCAATTGGAAGTATATCTCTGTGACTAACAGTTGAGGAAATAGCTATTGGGCACCGATAGCACTGGACACCCTGTATATATATGTGTGTGTGTTTTCAGAATAATATCAATTAATATATGACAACAAACAATTGAAAAATATTTACATTTAAATTATATATCTTGTCACTTTGAGTTCATTCACACCTCATTGATTAACAGCTACCATAAGCCTTCGGGTTGGTCGTGTGGTCTGGGCTTTCTACACCTCATTGATGAATGAGAAAATATTAAAAAGCATTTTAATATTCTCCTTTGTAAATTTAATAAATTCTAAAATTATATAAATTCAATAACTGTAATTGTTAATGAACACAACTGCTCAAGACTATAAAAAATTTTTATGTACAAATAGCTTTTTCAATGATAAATTCTTCACAGCAAAAAATGTAATTTAACAGTGCTTGGTAATTTCATGCCTTCAATTTTAAGTACCCTTTCTTGGGTAGCAGTGTACCCTACTCTTTTTGTATTCTTTTAAACTTTTAGGATGCAATTGAAAATTTTCACCTTTTGGTCCTTTTTTAAATTGAAAATGGTCCCTTTTTTTCCTAGGAACATAATAAAAATATGTTGTGAGCCCTGCAGTACTGAAAATAATATTTGTTACTTTTCAACAGCCAAAATAAACTTTTCTTGATTTTCTTATTGGAAACTTTTTTACGATGTCATTTATATCTATGTCAATATCATTTTCAATACTTATTATAGCTAGATTTGATAGTCTTTCTTGTGTCATACTTGATCTTAAGTAATTTTTAATAATTTTCAATTTCAAAAATGATCTTTCGCCCTCAACAACAGTGACAGGTAATGATAAGTAAATGTGTAAAGCAATCGATAAATTTGGGAATGTGCTAATTAAGTAATTTTTAAACAAATATTTCAAAACAGACTGAAGATCCGGTAGATTTTAGATAAGTCGGTAAAATATCTATTTCATTCACTTAGCAATTCGAACCTTTCATCTAATTTACTTATTGCTGTGTCTAATAAAATAATAAAGAAAAAATTAACTTTAAAGTGCATTTCTGGACTTTGTATAGCATCGTCCCTATCTTCGTAATCAAATATAGCCCTCCTTTTTCTGTGTCGCACACTACCAGTTGCTAGGAAACTAATCTCACAATCTAATTCTTCAGCAATAACTTTTGATTCATTGAGCATTTCTGTATAAGCTGAATCCGTTTGACATTCAGTTAAGTATTTTTTTACTACTTCTAATATTTTAACAGCCTCTTGAAGGATCACAGTAGATTACTGCAAAACTTTAACTTACAATATTTATTTTTAATAAAATATTACACCAAGTGACTAATGAGCAAACAAATTTGTAAGACTTTATTAAAATTAAAGAATTTGTCAAGTTTTTTTGTGTCATTGTCCTTATTTGAATCATTATAAATAAGAAACAAAGAGAGAGAGAGAGAGAGCATCATAAATTTTTTCCAAATTAAAACGGAGAGTTTTTAAGGCGTGAATTCTGCTTTCCCATCGCATATCGGAAAGTGGTTTTAGAGTTTAAATGGGAAATTCTTTCTTTAATATGTGCCACCGTGATGTTGACGCCAAAAAAAAATGCATATGTTTTTTGGACAATGGCAAAAAAATTGGTAACTTCCAATAAATTTTTTGCAGTGTCATTCACAACTAAATTAAGACTATGTGCTGCACAAGGTACATAAAATGCTCTAGGATTAATATCTAAAAAAATTTTTTTTTTGTAAGCCTATCCTTTTGCCTTTCATATTAGCGCCATTGTTGTAACCTTGACCGCATATGTCATTAATATCCATATTTAAGTTTTTTAAAAAATCCAATAAAAACATTGTTATCCTTGTCCTGTTGTGTCAGTAACAGAACAAAATCCAAGAAAATGCTCCTGTATCTCAACATTTTTCTTTGAGGGGTTCAAATAAACAAATCTAAAAACTACTGTAATTTGTTCCTCATGAGTAATGTCTGGAGTACAATCTAAAATAATAGAATGATATTTAGAATCTTTTAGTGTTAACTATAGTTTAATTTTTTCGCCTATTACTGTGTATTTTGAATGTTATGACCTAGGTAATGAGGCATATTGCGGTGTTGGGTTTTTTCAATGCGATTAATGAGTTCTGCTGTATCAAATTTTGAAATACTTTCGTTTAATTTCAAAAAATTCCGTTATCTTTTTTAAACAACTTTTCCGTATGTCTTCTAAAAGCTAAATTTTGTCTGGTTAAAAACTGAATGTCGTATATAATTCTTTCAATAACTGCCATCCACTTCTTTTTACGATCCATTTGGGCCTGATTTATGGAATCTACAGTTTTTCCATTCTCTATATTTTGTTTTAAGTCCACACATTGTCTCACACTTTGAAAATGTACTACACTTTTTTCATGTCGTTCTACTTTTCTAGATAAATGACGCCAATCTTTATAACCTATTTTATCATTAAATGCATTCACAAAGGTGTTGAATAACTTACAACGAAAACAGAATACACAATCCCTAGACTTTGTATAAAAATCCCTAGACTTTGTATAAATAAACAAACCAGTCCCGTATGACTGTTTCGTTATTTCCTAATTTTTTAAGGAAATACTCAGCTGAAAAAGATCGATTTGAAGCATCTGCTGGAAACGTAAAATATTTTTATTTGTACAGGTCCTATTTCGACTATTGACAATTTCATATTATCTGAAATAACCAATGGCCAAAAAGCCGGATCTTAAAAAAACCCCAAAAAGCTAGAGCGTTAAAAATGTGCTTAAAACCCCCCTAGATTTTTACATTTTTCTTTAACACATTTTTAATAATGTCTATTTTTTTTTTTAATTTCCGAAAATTTCCTAAATATGTCAGTCTTGCTAGGTTTCGAGACTTTCAAATTTGAAAAACTCAGTTATCAAAGCTTAGCTGTCGCCCTCTAAGCCCTGCCGCCCGGGTGCCGTGCACCCTTTGCACTCCCTCTTAAGACGCCCCTGCGTAGTGGTGCAGATTAATGACCATATATGATATGGTAAAGAAAAAGTGAAAGTATGGACAGACTTTGTTAATATTAATAGCGTGGGATAGAATTTAATGTGGTTGCAATAAGCGTGTGGCATGAAATAAGAATTTGGAATAAGAATTATGAAAGAAGGAGGCATGTTACTTGGGTGAGCTTAAAATTTCTGCATCATATATATATAGTAATTACTTCTATATATGTAAGCAAAAAATTGCATATTTATAGTTATATGTTTATATTGGGCATAGAAAACTTGTCCCCTCCCCCAGTCAACTGTAATTCGTGAAGAATGGAGTGAAGTGTCATATTCATCCTGGATGCAGCCGCTTCATAAATGTTTGGGGAAAATGGTGCCACCCAGTGGCATAGCGTCCATTGAGGATAAAAAGCTGAGTCTCCCCAGCTTAAAATCTTATTTAAAGAACTATTTAAACATACTTTTATTTAATTTTTTAAATAATTTTGTGAAGATATATGTATTCATACCTGCCAAATCTCCCGATTTTTCCGGGAGTCTCCCGAATTTTGAGGCAATCTCCCGAACTCCCGAAAAACTCCTAAATCTCCCGAATTTTTACAATAATTAGAAAAAATCCCTACAAAAGGGATTTTCCTAAAAAAATCCCTTTGCAGACGTGCCAACTCTCCGGATTTTGGTCGGAGACTCCGGATTTTTCATTACTTCTCCGACCTCCGGATTACTAACGAAATTCTCCGGCGTTTTTTGTTGGAAATTTATCAATTAACCAGACATGGTATAATTCCTCGAAAACACCAATTTTCCGCATTTTGAGTACTGATTTTTATCATTCCCGGTATCGTAGCAAATCCATAATACAATGCAGGGTAATGCCAATCAAATTAATGGAGATTTACGGCCGCGTGTATTGTAAATTAAGATCTGGATCGCTTATTTTATGAAAGTAATAAACATACTTCTTCAAAGGTTATTGAGCATAAATCACTAAAATGTTATTTTGTTCATTAATTTCGCATAAACACTGCGATTGCGCAATTCAGTTTGTTCTCATGAATCGCCGAGAGTACAATAGTATCTTTTTCCATCCATCTCAATCTTCTAAATATTGCATTTTTGATTGACTAAACTAGCTTATTTTCATATTCTGATTAATTATTATGGTTAATTTCTTAATTATTTTCACATGAATAATGCGATTGCGCAATTCAGTTGCTTCGCGTGAATTGCCGAGAGTAAGTTATACATTGTATTATTTAGAAAATTGTTACATTTTACTTGCTTAAAGTGACACGATTCAGAGTATCTTTCCTATTAAAATGCATATTTTAATGTTTTATAAGCTAAAATCATCTAGCCTTCGTCGTCTATAAGGAGAAGCATGACATTAAGACCACCCATTTGTTAAACTCCTCCCTAGCTGATTAACTAACATGGGAAGCTAGCTTATAGAAAGGCTTGGCTATTGTTTCCATTTTCAAACCTTTATAAACAATCAATGATTGGTTGTGGAACATGTTTCATCAATGATGGGTAGGTGAGGGTGGGTAGTACAAGCCTAATGGGTCCTCCATTTTAGGTCAAACATGATTCTATTAATTACTATTTGTAGAAAATAATCATTATTTGTAATACTAAAGAATTTGAATCATTTTTCACGAATAATCTAAGATTTATCTAAATTTAAACAATTTCAAGATGAAGAAATATACTAATAATGGCTACCATTAAACTTAAGTAGTTTGCAAAGTAGACTTTGCTCTTTATATAGGCATCAATATGGCGAAGCATCCATTTGCGTATTTGGGAGTTTTAGAAAGAATAAGTTTCATTTCCCTTTAAAATCCTATGTTAGGCGAGAATCTCAGTTAAATAAAAGTGGTTGATAATGCTTTAGCGGATTCTTAACATATTGTAATTATAAGATATTTTTAAGTTTTCATAGTACAGTATTTATAAATAATTAATATGCAATGTTATTTAGGGACATTGTTGACTACAGTGATTTTCAACTAAGCTTATGTTCCAGATTTCTCACAAATTTTCAGTGCACATTTTCATATATAGGCCCATGTAGAACGTTTTGCGGAAAGGGGGGTGTAAACTCAAGAATAAAATGTATAACATCGTCCAGATTGATGCCCACCTTCTTTTTATCTTGAATATCCAAGGGGGAGAGTGTCCTCCCCTATGAACGGCCATGACTTCATATTTAATAAAATGGTTGTAAAAGTTCAACTAATTTAGAAATAAGCAAACATTTAAAATGTTATACTTTGTATGTATGTATCTTACATAAGTAATATATTCTAAAATATTGTGCGTTTCATTCATTCTTAGCATTTTTATGTTAAATTATTTTATTTTACTCACCAAGGAAATACAACTTATTGAAAGTGCGAATTCCAATATAAATTCACTTATCATACTTTAAACCTTTTCCAAGTTAAAATGACAATCGCTTAGCCTCCCCAGTCAAGAATATCATGCTATGCTGCTGGTGCCATCTAGGAAATTCTCCAGAAAAAAGAGTTGCTGGGGAAGTATTAAGGAGATGCAGAACTTTCTTGCATTCCTCATATTCATTTTCGAAATTTAAGGAGGGTCGTAAGGTAAAGAGCAAGTGTGTGTGATTTCCTGTGCTTCTCTTTTTTTTTTTCCCCCCACAAGTGCACATTTTATTTCAAACCCTGCAATCAGAGCACTCCTCTATTAGTATTTAAGCTATGGTTCTGTTAAGCAGCGACTCTCATTCACTCACTGTCTTCACTGTCACCTTCAATTAATTAGATATGTTTGTTTAATCATGCATCCTGACTTTTTACTGGCTAGTTAGTTCAGCCACATATCTGTCATTTCTAAGACTAGCGATTTTGTATGCAATAAATTTTCACTCATTTGAAAAACGCAGAATGCCGGGTTGGCATATCTTTGTATTGTTTTAACTTTAAGTTTGTGTAAAGTTTTATGTTTCTAGTAATAATAAAAATTTCAATTTGAAAGCTTCTTTTGATTTTTGAATAGAGTTGACTCCACTACACAATGGAAACTACTTTTATCTTTACCTGCATACCAATAAAGTTTGAATGTATGGTTTCACTTAAAGATTTATCACCTCTTCTGCTATCTTTAAAATGTTTGTTTATACCTGTACTACAGTTTAAATGTAGGAACATACTGGTTACGGGCTAGTCAGCACCAACTCTATTCAAAGCTTCTTTGATGTTTTTACTTCATGTTTTGAGATCTACGAAGTAGTGGCTGTTTATTATCTGAATTTAAGAGGTCAACAATCTGCCTGAGTGTCCGAAATCAGAGATGACAGGGGGGGGGGGGGCATGACTACACCACTGTTTTATTTCTACTTGACTTCATGAAGGATATGAATGAAGTGCTGCATCATTATAGATGTCTGAGAAAGTTGAGTTGCTTGGAAGAGATAATTGGGTGAGGTGGGGAGATGGAATTAAATTTACATTATGGGCTGAAGACTTCTACTAATCGTTGGATTAGAGAGTTTGTACACATGGATGTATGTGGTCCCATGCCTACCAACTCTATTGGTGGAGTAAAGTACTTTTTGTCCATAACTGACGACTATTCTAGAAAAGTCTTTGTATATTCTTTAAAACAAAAGTCAGATGTGTTTAAAGCATTTAGAAGGTTTCAAAGCTGTGCAGAAATATTTTTGTACACAAAAGTTTTAAATGTAAGGCCGATAATGGTATGAAATTTTGCCTTAATAAATATTAATATTTTCTAAAACAACAGGATATTAAAGCTAAGAGAACTAATACTTACACTCCAGAACAAAATGGCATCTCCGAAAGGTTTTACCTGATTGCTTTGGACTGCATAAAATCTATGCTAAATGTCAATGGATTAGACAAAGATTTCTGGGCAGAAGCTCTACTATGTATATGTTAAACAGAATTTTCCATAAATTCAAATCCAAATCTTTATTGTGATAGGAAACCAATTATTTCTCATCTGAGGGTATTTGGTAGCACTGCTTATGTAGGAACAGGGGCGTATTTAAGAGGGAGGGGTTCACTCCGCCCTCCTGAAATTGAAAAGTTTCAAAACGCTTCTTGAATACATGTTATAAAAAATTTCCTCAATACCCATTTAATTTGTCTTTTTGAAGCCTTTGAACTAGAAAAACAATCTAGTTTTATCTTCAGTAAATAATAAATAAATAATAAAAAGTTATAAGCTATTCGAGACTAAGGATTCAAAAAGGAATTTCTCTGGCAGGGTACTGCAATAGCGGGGAAAATTCTCCTACTGCAGTAAAACCTGAAGTCTCCAAATTTGAAAAAATCCTGGTTTATGAAGCCTGCAGCTGAAAGGGAAGAAGCTAAGATCAAAAGCCGGTTATTTAAAGACTAGAGGTCTTCATGGGTTTAATTTAAAAAAATTACGTAGCCCAAGGATATTAAGATTTGATTTGGCCAAAGCTCAAGAATTTTTTAAAATGATTCACCCAAGCCTGACCCATTCCAAAAGCACTCAAAGCCAGCCTCAACATGGCCCGACCGAATTTTTTATAATGCATTGAGGCCTGTTGCCTCGTATGATGATCAAAATGTGCCATTTAAGGAATTAAATACAAATTATATTACATATATTAATAAATCAAACAATCCAAATTTGATAAATCTGTACAAATCACGAATGAACATTACTGTAAATTGAGTTTTGTTTATCAGTTTGGTTGAATAATCAGAGATGAAATGAAAAAATGGCTCTTCACTGAGATTGTTTTAAAAAATGCTTTCTTTACCCATTTAAGTTATCAGTGAACAATGCAATGCCCCTCTTTTAGATCCCATAAGCACCAAATATTTTTGACTGCAGTAGTAGTAAAACAAACATGTCATATGCCACAATTGTTTGTGTTTTACAAAACATTTCATGTAATTAAACTTTCTATGTATGTATACATAGATATTATTTTTTGATTAGGATTTAGTTACGAATATTTTTAAAATTTAACAATTTTAAAGTAGTAGTGTAAAATATTTTAAATACAACTATAAGTAAATTTAGTGACAATAATTCGTTTTATCCATATATTAATTTTAAATTATAACAGTTTGCTGAAATAAATTTTCATTCAGTATTTGTTATTGGAAAGAAATCGACTGAACTGTGTTTTAATTTACGAATATAATTTATTTAGTTTGATAATTTAGAAACATTCGGAATCTAATAATTGAAATTAAAATCACAGAAGAAATTGAAAACAAAATATCAGTGTTAAATTTTAAAGTAAACAGTATGTACCTATTGGATTTCATATTTTCGTTATCAATCAATCATAATACAAACCAATTATACTTTTCTTGCAATAAATTTAAAAATATAATAAGTTGAAACTCACATTTAAACAACATTAATAACCGAATGATCATTTCCTCAAAAATTAAATTTGGAATGTATTTCTTCCTTAATAAAATTATAGACCACATGATGTTACGAAACATGACATCTGGTACATAGACTTTGTATATTTATTTTGCTGCATTCAAGCCAGAACATATTTTTTTTGTTCTGTTACTGTAGCTACAAATTATTACTGTAGCTACAACTATTTACCTATCTGTGTTCTCCGTACAGAGCAAACTTTTATTATTTAATATGGGATAAGGAGACTTTCTTCCTCTATTTGAAAATTTTGTTTCATATGTAATTTAAAATTTTTCTGCTTCAATTTTGATCTATTTTTGACTTTTTACTTATTTTGATCTGATCCGACCCGAATTTAGTGAAACATGGCCCTAGCCTGGCTCGTGGGCCAGGTCAGACTTAAGCCCATGGGCTAGGCTCCTGAACCTGTGAAGACCTCTAACTTAGATGCCTTGAAATTGATATGTAAAACTGAAACCCCCCAAATTATATTTCAAAATAAGCTGCAGGCCGCATAGGTAAATTTTTGGTACTGGTCTGACCTTCAGGGTGAACGTGGGCTTCTTGACACATTACCCTACTGTTTCTGGCTGGACCGGGCTGCTTTTATTGGAGACATTCATTTTAAATTGTTTAGAAACACAAGTTTTTAATAATGATTTTATTTTTACAGAACGAAATCGAATGTTTTGTTTACGAAGATATTTTTAACATTTTCACCATCCATGGCAAAGTGTGAGACATAAAACCAGGAACCAAAATTAGCAAATAAAATGTTTTTACTTTCTATTTTTTACTTAAAAATGAATGTGTATGTGGATATTTACATTTTTTCTTTGGGTCGCTGAAATTTTCCTCAAAACATTACTTTCCTATGGGGTCTTGTAAGAGTTATACCTGTAAGGTTCAAAATCCAAAGTAAATGTATCACAAAAGATAACGTGTACCAAATTTAAGCTTTCTAGCTGCTTCGTTTTTGGATTATTCCCCAAGTCTTCCTATTACAGGCCCTGAACAAGCCGGACCAGTATGGTTCAAAATTCAGAGAATTAAAATATACAATGAAAGACAAGATATGCTTAATTTCAACTTTGTAGCTGCTCCAGTTTTATCAAGAATGGTGTTAGACAGGGAAATGCACTTGCTTGTCTACTTTTCAACCTAGCCCTGAAGAAAGTAATTATAGATTTTAATATCAACACTAAAGGAAATATCTACCACAAATGTTTTCAAATTCTTGCATATGTTGATGACATCGATATTACAGCCAGACCCACTAATGATCTAAAGGAGGCCTTTCTTGTCTTGGAATGCACTGCTGATAAAATGCATTTGAAAATTAACCTAGACAAAACTAAGTACATGGCTTTTACCAGAAGTGAGTCTATCCCCCTCATATTTGAGGCTGGTTTGTACAAATTTCAATCTGTCAAGCATTTTAACTACTTAAGATCTTAAATAAACCACAAAAATAACATTAGTTTGAAAATCAAAAATAATTTATACTGCAAATTGTTGTTTTCATAGATTTAGAAGACATTTTTCAGATCACACCAGATTGATAGAAAAACAAAATTACAGCTATATAAAGTACTTATAAGACATACCTTAAATTATGCTTCAGAACCCTGGACTCTCATAGGACAGTATGAAAAAGGTCTTTGCATCTTTAAGTGAAAATTTTTATGCAATATTTTTGAAGGAATTCTGGAAAAAATATTTGGAGAAGAAGATACAATTTTGAGCCATACAAACAAAGATTCTGAAATAATTAAATAAATTAAAGTTAACAGAATGCAATGGGCAGGACTAAGAATGTATAAGCAAAGAATCTCAAAGAAAATTTTTATGTCCACATCGATCGGTAAAATTCCTAGAGGAGAACTGAAGTTGAGATAGATCGATTGTATGGACAAGGACTTTAAGATGCTAAAGGTTAAAAATTGCAGAAGCACTGCTTCAAAGGGACAGCTTAGAAGAATATTTTGAGGAACACCAAAGTCCACAATGGGCTGTCGAGCCATTGATGATAATGATGAGCTGCTCCGGTTCTCAAGTCATTCCTAAAAACATGCACCTTACAATTGTGGATTCAGACCGGGCTGGACAGTAAGGTTAAAAACCCAAAGAATTGAAATATTATTAAGAAAGGTAACAATATGCCTAATTTAAGCTTCCTAGCTATTTTGATTCTCAAGTTTTTCCCCAAAAGCATGTCATTTTCTGTTATGGGCTCATAATGTGCTGGACTAGTAAGGTTCAAATTCAAAATATACAATGAAAGGCAAGACATGCCTTATTTGAGTTTTCTAGCTGTACCAGTTTTTAAGTCATTCCCAAAAGATATACACCTTACTATTGCTGGTTCAAAACAGTTTGGACCGGTAAATTCAGAATCCAAAGAGTAAAAATATATATACCACAAAAGGCAATAACATATTAAATTTGGACATTTTTGTTGCTCGGGTCCTTGAGTTATTTCCCTGAAATGAGTGCATTATTATGGTGGGTCTGGATGGGAGGTTCAAAATCCAAATAATCAAAATGTACTACAAAAGACAATGACATGCCGAATTTAAAGTCACAGTGAATAGTTGGACCTTTTTAGTTAGGGCCGCAAAAATTTGAAATGTAGCATATGTGTGTAATGAAAACATCAGATAGACACTTTTATCTGAGTACCATTTTAGCTAGGGTAGAATTAGCGTGTGCATACTCTTTCAGCTCTCAGTAGAACATTGGTAGGAAGAGACACTTTGAAATATGTTTCTTCTAAACAATCGGCAAGTGCCTCTCTCTCTCCCCCTCCCCTCTCTCTCCCTGTCTGTCTGTCTGATCACAACCTAGTAATTGCTCTAGAAGCATAACGAACAGACTGACAGACATTGCATTTTATTATATGCTAGCAGCAATTACCCGGCGTTGCTCGGGATTTATGATGCAAAACTGTAATAAAAATTACACCGGAACATATAGGGCCGTGAATCTTATACATTGTTTTTTCACTATGAAAGAAGTAAATTTGCATTATGTAAGGAAAAAAATCACTGCATTATATAAGTCATAGCTGCTTCTGGCATGCCTCTCCGGGCAGGTGGCCCTGGCGGGCAGCATCTCGGAATGTGGTTAATAAGTGTCCACAATTGATGTACAGTTAATATGTACAAAATGAACGATTGAAGTGGAGTTTTTTTGAAATTTGAAATGATAACCTTACCATAAAAGGAAGTACTTATTTACGTATTGCTTAAGCATGGCCACTTTTTGCCCAATCAGAATCGTTTCTACTTATTTAACGCATTGCCTGAGCATGGCCACTCTTTGGCCAATCAGATCCATTGGATCATACATTTTTTCTTTATATATACAGATAGATAAATATTTTTATATTCATTTATTTATTTATTCAAATTAAAAAAATAATAATTATATATCATGATATAAGAAATAATCTTCCTCATAAAATGCTGATAATTAAATAACCATTTTGATTTCTTAATACTTTTAATATTTTTCGTTGTTGAGTAAGCCTATGAAAAATAAACCATGGTGATAGTTTCCATTTAAATTCATATTTCGAACCTGCGATTTTCAAAAGTGACTAATACGTTCAATAAACTCCCACAAAACTCATAAAAGAGATTTAATTGATATTCATTTTTTAAGCCAACCATTTCCAACCTTTTTCATTGAGAATCATGGAATTAGAGAGTAGAACTTCTAGGAAAAAGATTCGTTTTCAATTAATATCTCGACAATCCCTGGTCTTAGAAACTCGAAACTTGGACTAAATTTATGGGGAGCTATTTCAAAGCTACCCACAAAATTTCATTAAATTCAGTGCAGCTGGTCTCCCATCATGATGAGACAAACGAAAGTTTCATTTTTCATTAATATCGTGACAAACCCTTGTGTTAGAAACTCAAAACATGGACTAAATTTTTTAAGTGGGACTATTTTAAGAGTACCCGCCAAATTTCATCAAATTCGGTTCAGGTGTTCTCCCGTGATGTTGGATCATACATACTTTTCTTTTTATATATATATATAGATATAGATAGATAGTTTTCTTGTATATACTTGTACATAATCTCTATTAGCTATATTTTGAGTATAATCATTCGCATATTTTTCTTGTGTAACTGATAACTATTTTAATCAAGCTAAGTAATCATTTTTAATCATTTAAATTTTTAATATTTAGGTAAATAATAATTTGTATGGAATATATACATTAAATAGAAAATATTTCCTTTATTCCTCAAAAATGTTTGTTGAATGTGATTTTTGGAGAATATTTCTTAGGGGGTAGTCTTAGTGCAAAAAATATGCCTTCATTTAGGAACAGTTTAGAAGAGAAATGCTCCATCATTTGCGTCATAGCATTTCCTGAATGCTGCCATCTGCAAAGGGTTAATGGAATAAAGGGCTATTCTACAGCAGTATTGTGAAAAATGGCATTTGTATGCAATCCTTCGTGTATCTTGTTTAATTGTGAAAATAATTTTTCACTTATGCATCCTGTTGACTACGACGAAAATTTTTATAATTATTACAAGTTGTATACAAAAGTTGTTTTCAAACATTAATGAAATGAAGAGCTTTCTTGCAGTAGTATCACTGTATAGAAGTATCAGATCAGTTGTATAGAAAACTCAAGTTTGTAACCAGTCTAGATTTTAGTATCTTTTTGGAAGAACTGCTAAAGATGAAATATTTTAATTTTATATCATCAAAAAATAAAAATTTCATAAAATATGTATTTAAGTTTGTATATTTTCATTTTGATAGATTTAATTATTATATACGAGGGTCACACTGAAATTTTTGAGATACGGCTAAATTGTACAAGTTAAATTTACCAACTCTTAGGAGTGTTCAAAGTACTCCCTTCCAACATCAATGCACTTTTGTAGGGGAATTTTCCAAAGATTAAATGCTTCAAGCCATCCATTTCTTGGAATCTATGAAAAATATGCTTTTATAGCCTCATCAATCTCATCTTCGGAATGAAAACGACGCCCACTTAAATTTATTTTTAGATTAAAAAAATAACCAAAAATCACACATAGCAAGATTAGGCCGGCCACACAGAAAGCTACCATAAGCCTTTGGGTTGGTCGTGTGGTCTGGGCTTTCTACATAGCAAGATTAGGAGAATAGGGTGGATGTTCTATTACATTGATGTCTTTTTATTCAAGAAATTCGACTGTCATTCTTGCTGAATGAGAAGATGCATTGTCATGGTGAAGCATGAGTCTGCTAACATTCACTTCCTGAAGAATATCTGGAAGACACTTAGTATTGTACCAGTTAGCTGTAACTGTCTTCTGTCCCTCTAGCTTTGGCTTTGACCAGACCTGTACTTTTGAAGAATACAGCATACATTACTTTTTTCCTTGCTCATTGTCTTTTCACCGTTGTTAATTTGGAGTCATTTTCAAAGACCCATACTTTACTTTCTTGGCATATTGGAACGTCAAAAAACAGTGTGTATGTTTCATCACCAGTTATCATTTTAGAAATAATGCGGTGTTCACCATCATTAAGAAATTTTAGGGTTTCTTTACTGATTTTGACAAGGCTCCACTTTTTGGTGTTCTGTTAAATTATGGGGGACCCAACAACAAACTAATTTTTTCATATGCAGCTTTTCATGAATAATTTTATGTGTAGCTGCGGATCCAATGTTAAGTTCCTTCTATATCATTTGGTAGGTACAGTGATTATCATTGATTAGCATTTTTCTAGTAGCTGACACATTTTCTGGGACTACAGCTGACAAAGGTTTTCCTGTGTGCTTCATTCAGGAAAGAATTTCGACCTCTACTAAACTCTGTAAACCATCTGAATACAGTGGCACGAGATGGAGCATCATTTCTATATGCTAATTATAGACGTTCTTGAGTTAGCCCCACTTTAAAATCATAGCTTGATAATGCTCTTGCCTCAACTCCATTTTCTTTTCTTTCAAAACTTATCCTACGATAGCTAAATTGTAATTGTTGCCACAAATTATCATCTGCGTATATAAAAAGAGTTCAAATTTAAATATCCGACCAATAATTTTTTTTCTAGCACATATCGTTTGTCCCTGTCTCAAAAATTTCAGTGTGACCCTCGTACACAATAGAGCTGATACATTTTTCATTCCATTTTACAATTAACAAGATAAAATAAAAAGGTGTTTATCACATACTTTTTTACATAAATTTGAAATTTTCTCATTTTTTATTTTTATGCAATCTCATGCCTGAAACAAATTTGTGATGGAAGACGGTTGTCGCTATGGAAGATGTATCGTAATTACTGCAAACCAGTGTAATTTTCCTGTCATTCTTTAGGCAAATTTGATTTGCAATTTACGATAATACAGCTTTAATTGAACCCTGGTCAAATTTGTATTAATTTGATAGCAAGTGTTATAAAAGATAAAAAATTTAGAAAATAGGAAAAATACAAAATAGCTCTAAAATATGAAAAACACCAGTTGAAATAATTTTACGAAATAAAAGTTGTCCGATATTAACATGGGATAAGAACAGAATGGGGAGAAAAGTTTACATGTAGAAATCCAAAAGTTAGAGTAGCTGTAGAATTTTGCAATATATAGGTGCCGGCAGAATGATCTCCCTAAAAATTCTGAAGCATTTATGGAATTTTAGTGATCTCAGTGAGGTTCCAGAAGTGTATTGATCATAAGGGTAAATATTTGGACGATCTAGATTTTGAAGAATAACAAAACAAAATGGCAAATATTGTTCTTTCTTATGGTGAAATAAATGTTTGAATAGGATTTATATTGCTTTTTTTATGTTCAACAAAATAGCTTAAAAAAAGCTGATACTTTCATTTCTAAGTAACTGTTTAATATTAATCAAAATTAATCAAAATTACGCAGTAAACAACAAAATATCTTATTAAATTATGCTTCACAAATGCTTCTTGCCATACATAATTCCTTTCGGAAGAGTGAATGAGAGACTGACTCGGAAATGCTTACTACTCTAGTAGTATAATAGAGAGCTCAAGATTTGAACTTATAGCATTAAAAAAATGTCTTTTGACTTTTTGTTTGAAAAATTTCTTTTGAAGTTTATTATATTTTATGTCTGTTTAAATGTTTTTGTTAAACATTTTAAAAATTTTTTTAGAACATGAATTCTTGTGAATATCACTTACAAGGTGGAGATGATACTATAGAAAATAGTAAAAACTTGTCCAACAATGCCTTAGATGAGCAGCATCATGCCATTCATTCTACTCCTGTTCCATTACCTCGTGTAGGATCAATCAGTACTGTAAATAGTGAAACAAGTGGCAATGAAAGATCAACATGGAGCCGACAGCTTGACTTTTTCCTGTCTTGTGTTGGATATGCTGTTGGACTTGGAAACATATGGCGTTTTCCTTATCTGTGTTATACGAGTGGAGGAGGTATGTGGGTGCATGTATTTATAATTTAATGAATAAGGTAAATCGCAAAACTTCAATAAGTTGAAGACAAAAATTAGACTTACTAAAAACTCTGATTTTAAAAATTGTTTAACATTATTTTAGGCACAACTTAAACATGAAAATCAGAAAATACTATTCATTCTCTAACAAAATAAATAGTGAGTACTCTGTTACTTGTTAAATTGATATGAAACATCACTCTTCTCCCATATTTTTAATGGGAAAAAGTTGATGTGTGATGTATGTGATGATGGTATGAAGTACAGCTGTAGAAAAAAAACAACTCATCTCTTGTTATTCGAACATCGTTCATCATAGAGCAAATTTAGATATACCATTTGATTAGGAATAATGGCCCCCTACAAATTCCTGTGCATAAAATTTGTATATAGGGCTTCATATAAAACATGCACAAACATTGAAATTCCCAATTGCAACACCCAGGTTTGATAACATTTCAAATCTAGAGCCTCAACCTCCAATACTAAATTTCAAGTCATTTGGATGAAGTGAATTAGTGGTTATTGCTTGCAATTATAGTTTATACAATTTTGTATTTAGTGAAATTCATGTTAAATTAATTAAATTTTATTTAATAGACGCTTATTTTCATCATATATTTTTCTTTTTTAAAGCAAGTCATTAGTATCACCTGATATGACATCGTAAACATTCGAAAAATAAAACATATTCATAAATTAAAAATACATAGCACTTATTTATAAAGAAAAAGAAAGAAAAAATATATTTACAAATTATAATAAAGTAAACAAAAGTAAAACAACAAGATCAATTGGGTGCACACCAACTGCGGACAAATAGCAAGAAAGTAGCATATTCAAGAAGTTGAATAGTGTAAATACACTAAGTTTTCGAAAATGCAGAAAACATTCTGTTCAATAAATTGCCTTGTATAAGTTAAAAGTTATATGGACAGAAATTGAGCAGTCAATTTATTAATTCAACTTCTTGTATTGTGTACAGGGGCCTTAAGTGTTTTGTAAGGAGTGAGAATTTGCATGAGGGGGCCAATTGTTGGAAAACAAGTCTAAAACTAGTTTCCTGTTAATCATAAGTGTTCTCGGTTTGTAGTGTGATGGCATTGGTTGCGTATTGATGCCATGATTGCATGCATGTCATCACAAATCACAAGTATGACATCATTGACCAGTCAGTTTTAGGTTTTCCAGTTTTGATCAGCAGTCATGCAAATTATTTCTCAAGATGAAGTAGAGGATGTTGCATGGATATTTGCATATGTCAGTGACATCACCACTTTAACATGTATAAGTTCTGCGAGCTGGTGAAGGCTCATTAGCTTTGTTTAGCTTAGCTTGTTCAACACAACTGATCTCTACTCGTTTCTGCTGTGCAGACTTTGTGTTTTTATTGATGCAGAATGTCAAATTGTCCTTTCTGTTCATCATGTTATGTTTTGTACTGTTAGAAGTTTTTATCAGATGGATGTTTTTTAATAAACATTTTAAGTTTAAATTTAAACTACAGTGTTGTTCCTATTTAAAAATGTGTTGTGTATCAACTGTTACAACCAGCACTGGTATTTTAGTAATTGATGGCCTTGGTCAGTAAGTTTCTACATAACTGCAGACTGCCATTTAAATTTTGGTGCTTAAAAAGTTTCACTTCATGAACTGTACCAGTAGCTGTGACTTGTGCACATAGCTAGGAGAGGTGTGCGACCAACAGCTACTGCAAGAAAGCTTATCATAACTTAAGAGCTTTATCAAAAAGTGACAGGACTGGTCACCAAAGGTGGTAATTACATAATATTAAGGAAATAAGTTCTCCTATATTTCATAAAAGCTATGAACTGTACCAGTAGCTGTGACTTGTGCACATAGTTAGCATAGGTGTGCGACCGACAACTACTGCAAGAAAGCTTATCACAGCTTAAAAGCTTTATCAAAAGGTGAACCAACTTTGGCAGTGGATAGGTTGAAAATTGTGCCGATTTAACTTTGAATTGATAACAATTGTTCACAGTTGACACTACTAAAAACATAACTAAGTTGTAAACATTTTAGGAATACAAACATTTTTTGTGTTTTACATTGCCGATGACAGATTAATAACTTAAAACAGGGTATAATTTATAACAGGGAATCTGAAATTTCTCTGATTGTGAAACTATCGTGCACTGAAACTTTAAAAAATACAAAATTCTTGCGATCTATGTCTGAGCAGCATAGTAGCCTTCAAATGCGTTATTTTTGCTACCCTCATTCATATTTACCATATGATCGTTTATGTACCGTACGTATGAAAGTTGAAGTAGAACAACAATGCATAACATTGCAATATCAGCAATTTAACTTGGAAAAGCATCCCCTCATTCCCAAGGTTGATGCCTTTTATCAGTGCCTGGTGCTCCAGCTGCAGTATATACCAGAAACTATTACATATAGATTAATTTTTAATTTATCATGATGCAAAATATGTTATGAATATTTATTTAACCAATAAATAAATTCACAAGCCAAAAATAGCGGGGGTATTTTTTGTACACCATTTTTATTTTTAAGCTCGATTTTAATTAAATTTGTGCATCCACTTTTGGAAACTGTTTAAAATTTGAGACAGGTGTAGAAATGAAGCCCTGCTAATACAGTATGTAAAAGTGGAGTCACTGCAAATTTCTGTAGGGTGCAGGTGATGTTAATTGATAGAATGTGCTGCGCCTGGGTATGCCTCAAAAGTAAACACACATCCGTGATCACAGGGAGGAAGGAGATAGGAATGTGGATTTCATTCATTCTTGGCTGCAAGTACAATACATTAAGAGCTGTAGCAGTATTGTAGTGATTTTAGCAGATTTTTTCTCACTCCACAGAGGGATTGTTTAGGAAAAGAGTCATTTTAGGCTATCACAGTTAGGACAATCAGGATTTCGTTAATTGCTAGTTTTTTAAGTTGAATCACTATGGGCGAGTGGTAATTTTAATGGCTAGGTTGGGCATAAATGAATATTCATCCAAGGAGGGGGGGGACAATGAAAAACCTTTTTCAATAACATGGAGTGTATCGCTCTTTGGGGTCACCTACTTGAGTGGTCAAGCTCAGTGGGATGCAATTTCACCTTGAGGGACAGAGGATGCTGACAAAAGGCGAAGGATGCTGCTGGACGTGTTCAGTTTGGTACTACTTGTTAGAGACCACAAAAATAAACGAACGACGTATTGCGATAGCGTTATGGACAAAGTTTAAGTATTGGATATTTCTGGTGAACTGTTTGGATTACGGATCGTTTATTTAGTGTCCGAGTTGAATTACATTTGAGTTCCTGCAGATTGTATCTTAGCTGACCAGAATATGCTAATTTTCCATATCACTGGAAATTGGCATACTCCAGAAGCGTCATAACAGATGATGGCTATAAATGCCCGTAAGTGGCGCACCTTGGATTAGGTTATAGGCTGGGGGGAGGGGGTTAACTCATCATGACCAACATCACCACATTTTGGGAAGGTTGTGATATATATATATATATATATATATATATATATATATATATATATATATATATATATATATATATATATATATATATATATATAATAATAGAAGTTTGAAAATCCAATGAACGAAAAGTAAGAAGATGTAACACGATAAACCTAACTTTTAAAACACCCACAGAATAAAATATAATACAGCAAATCATCAATCAAATGGATAAAAAATACAAAACACAAGCTATCAAGTTACAGAAAATCAACCAAATTAAAAGGTATGGAAACAAAAAAAGAAAAACTTAAACTAAATTCAACTATCTAACTGGCTTACAAAACAAAAGTAAAAATCAACTAATCCTCAAGCAAATGGAAAAAAATAAATAAAATAAATATCGAATCAACAAGTCAATGAAAAATATATAATACAAAGGTATGGAATCGAAATAAGTATAACAAACGAAATCAAGCACAAACGCCTTACACGTGGATGAGGCTCTAAGCCTAAATCATGAATTGTTAACCTCTACAAAAATCTAATCATGTCCAAGTTTTTTGTAGAAGCAAACACAAAAATGTATGTTTCTGAAGAAATAGATAGATTAAATCTATAAACTATTTCTACTTATATATTTATTTATTTATATTTAAAAAATAATAAAGTAAAAGAAGGTGAAAATGCAAAGTCACCAAACTTAATCAGTAGGCTTTTCTTTTTCTTTTTTTAAATATGTCTATAGATGCTAATTGCCATTTTTGGTTAAATGTTTAATTAATTGTTTCATTAATCAGACATTAATTAATTTAAAATTTACTACTTTTTTAATTCCACCGTGTGCATAGGTGGCTCAAACTTAAACTTACTTTATTTTTCTGAAATATGTGGGATGTCAAAAATACAGCCACTAAACATATAAATACAAACAGTATAAACCATATGAGTAAAATGACCATCATTTTAGTCATTTTAGTTCAATTCTTAGCTTCTTTGCCAGGTCATCGAGAACTTCTTTGTGTACTGAAATATTTTGATGAATGTACATCAAAGCAAGTCCGTTAAGTCTTTCCATGCCAGTTGTGTTCCTTAAATAAGTTTTTAACAATTTTAAAGTCGAAAATGACCTTTTGGTAGTGCAAGTTGTAACCGGAAGAGTCATCATAATGTACAATAATTCATACACAACAGGAAAGAGATGTTTGTTGCATAGAATAATAGCTTCAATTGCACATTTTGATGCTTTAACAATTTCAAGGTTTGAAATCATAAAGTGAGCTCACCATAAATATTTGATGAAAAGTTGTAAAAATCAATTAATTCATTTATGTTCGCCTTTAGTTCTTCTTTTTTACCCTTTGGGCGTATAACAATGACTGAACTGGTCACAGTACATTTTTCTGTTTGCAGAATTTTTCATTAAGGGAAACTATGAATGAATCCAAAAAGGGGATGAAGACTGACCATCTATAATAGTCTTCAGGCTTATCAGCAGGAATATTTACTCTGTTCGTTTGTCTGCTAACTACTCTTGGTGTAGTAATAGACACAGCCAGTTTAAGGCAAATGTTTTCAAGTGTTCGATATATTTCATTTCATGCCTTGCATTTGGTCATTTCCCCTCTTTTTCATATGAATCTTATATATATATATATATATATATATACTAGCTGTAACCTGTGGCATCGCTCACATAAATAGGCAAACTCTGAAGTCTATATTTAAACTCGTGTGCACTCTTTCCCACCTACGCTTTCGAACTGACATCACCCACATAAATAGGAAAGCTTACAACCTTTGAAAATATTTCACCCCGTTTATTTCTTTTTCAGAAGATCAAATAATTCATTAATTCAGTAGATCAAATTTTGCATAGTGACCTCTTAGACATTGTTGTCAATTTAATAAATATCTATTTTATATTAACTATTGTCTTTTGCCATTGTTTCATATGTATCGCCAGCAAAATGGCGGATAAATTTTAGCTTATATTTATAAGGAAAATAAAAGAAGGTCTGTCATTGGACAACTTGCCTTCTAGTTTTATTTTAAATATATTTGTGGCTTGGTGCAAGAATAATGTCACTGTTTCTTAAAAAAATTAGTTTGGCATTGAATTTCAAAATGTCCAAAATAGATTTCAAATTTTAAAATCATAATTATGTTCAAACAAAAAATATTAAAAAAAAATCTATCTATTTAACTGCAACTGAAGCCATATTACATCATTGATCATTAAATATATCCTGCAAAATGTTCCCACTATTAAAAAATCGTCAAATTATGTATAACACATCACATTTGGCCTGAAACACAACGGTTTACAAGAAAATGAGTAAAGCGTTCAATTTTCAAATAGCTAAGCCCACATTTTTTTTTTTTAATCATATTTTTCAAAAACTCATGAAATATTTTGGAATGATAGCTTATTTATAGATAATTACTGAAAATTTGAGCACAATCTAACAATATGCGAAGGTACAAAAAAAAATATTGAATTTTTTGTAAAGACTTAACTCGATTATCTCAGAATTACTATGTTGTGGGTTAGGCTACTTGTGAGCTCATCGCCTCATATATAAACAAAAGTTGATTTGATTCATGTACCTGATGTTGCGATTCAGTAAATAAGCCAATGTCCAGATGGAAAAAAACAGGATTTTTCTCTCCTGCAGCAGAATTTGCAAACTTTCAGGATTCTTGCCTGAACCTGTTGTTGACATTTTACAAATTAAAAAAACAATCAGACTGTAATGTTCGGCAGGAAACAAATAAATCCTTTACAATGGATCATATTGCGCAAAGCGATAGGCTCACCCCTCTTCGTAATCTTAAAACAAAGCGGCATGGGAAGGGTGAGACGCTGGTGGACACTGACCGGACCAGGATGACACTACAAGCAGCACCCATTTGACAGTGCTACCATTTTCTCCCAGACGCCGAAGAAGGGTGAGGCTTTGTCGCCCCGATATCTTGCTAAATGGGTTCCCAAAAGCAATCGCTGTGTGCAGGTGGTGTACAGACCCTGAAAGTTAAAGACAGGCAATGGCCATCACAAAAGGTGCAAAAAAACTAAACATATAGCGGACATAGTATTTTCTTGATACTTCCTCAGCCCAGCCGCCCAGATCAACAATGAGCCAAAATGAAGTTTTCTGGGGCCTCAAGGGTGCTGCAGGTCTCGACTACATCACTGCACAATAGCAAAAGAAAAGGATGACGGCACACTGACCCCAATCTTGTTCTAGAATTGAGTTCAAAATCTGAATAATTTATGTACAGTAAAACTTCTCACTAAAGAACATATACTGGACATAATATTTTGTCCATAAAAGAGAAATGCCCTCAAAACAGAGCCATCATTTTTTTTTACAACAATTTAAATAGCATAATGCAGATTTTATCATAGACATATACACAAAAGAATCATTATAAATGCAAAATTACACTTTTTCATGAACCAATAATATTATATTATTTGATTCGAGTAGCAAAATATGTACAATATTCTCATATTTTATTGAATTAAGAAAACAATATTGAAAAAAATTACTGCTTACTCTTTTTGTACATTTTCTAATGTTTTTGGAGGTGAAAAATTCTTTAATAGTAATCTGGCATTTAAATTTTGTAGTAACCATTCCGTTCTCAAAATAAATTCTAAGCTGTGATATTAAATCTAGCTGTGATATTTCATTATTACATTGAAAAGAAAATGATCTGAATTCGTCAAGTAATTCATGCATTTCATTGAATGTTGATATGCTTGGATTAGTTTGCACATCAGATATTTCTTATGAATCATCCATTATCTCAGATGAAGGTTTATTTTCGTCATTAGTTTTTTTAATGATGCTTAATATGCCTGAAATTTCTTCTTCAATAGCTTCATCATCATTGATTAGACGATATTCCGCTATTAAAATATCAGGAAACTGGCTTCTGTCATCAGTGGCTGAAGTGAGTTATCATCCGAATTGCAATCATCTTCACTCTGAACTTCACCTGTTGTTAACCAAATGCCAGCTTTTGAAAGCAACTACTAATTGTGTTTCCTTTAACTAAATTCTTTTCATGTTTTATCCATTCAACAGAGCTGCCAATGGTGACTAAAAAGATACTTTTTGCAATTATTTTAATCTAAAAAGGGTAAAAAAACCGCTATTTTTATGGAAGTGGTTACTTTCTTCCAATCTTGGTGATTTTTTTTCAAGAAAAGTTCAAATAAAAATATAATCTAGTTTTTCCATTTTTGTTTTGAGTGCAAAAGAGCCAACTATTATGGATTTTCCATAACAATTTCTGATTTTGCGGGTTTGTTATGGAGATCTCCGAAAATGTTACGTAAAATAGATAATTTTGGATTTCGGACAATATGTAGCGAAAATTTAAAAACGCCATTTTGATTTCTTCATATATTCATATTGCACCTGCATAAAGTTGCGCTATTTTCATTTTTCTGACACTCCATATATACAAATAATTTATTATCCAATTTTAGTTAAATTTCACCCGTAATTGCATTTAAGGAAAAACGTTAATATCATGCTGAAAAACATTTATCGTGAATGCGATTCCAAGTCGCTGAAATCAAAACTTTTTCGTGTTATTTTTGCAAATTTGCATCATTGGTAACAGAAATTATCAGCAGTTTTTTTTTCTTTTTTGCATTCGGATTTTTCACCCACTGACGATTTTTCATATTTCCAATCTGTTGTATTATCTTAAAACATCCAATTTCATCCTTGTTTAGAATCAAATTATTTCATTAAAAAAATTCACAACATTAATTACCCGGCCATTCACTCAGCTGCTCTAAGTCCTAGGACGAGCCGGATGGTCTGGGCTTTCGACAACATTAATTACTTTGTATTATGTTTCATTATTTGCATTTTCATAAAATATTGATTATTTCTTATTTGCGATATTGCACATATAGATTATTTTCCTGTTTAATACTGAAGCATTAAAAGGCATCTATTTTCATCCATGTTTAGTTTCAAATTATTTCAATTAAATGATGCATAACACTCATTTCTTATATGTCATGTTTCATTATTACTTCCATAAAAGTAATTAATTTCATTATTAAAAAATAATTACTTTTATATGATTTCACAAGTATAATTGAAACATCCAATTCCACCCATCTTACTTTTCATAGAATCCTAATTTATATAAACAGAGCTTTTATATTTTTACAATTTGTATAAAAATGAATGATTTTTTTCCTGAAAAAAAAAAAGAATTTGGTATTTATTGCACTTCTAGTTTTTATCCTCATATTTTCTTGGTAATGAAGTATTCCAAAAGCATTTTCCCCCAATTCATCTTTATATGGTAACTCATTTTATTCTTCTGCTTCCGTTTTAAATAATTAGTGTCATAGAGAGTGTAAATCAGCATCTTAAAATGCATTAAAATAATTGCACTTTTGAAAAATATTTTATTTTACTTTTTAGAGCTTTAAATTTTGAATCCGATATGTTGCAACTTATTAATGCTTTTCCTGTATATCACTGTTAAAAGCTTTAAATTTTTAGATACTATTATATTATACTTTATTTATAAATTAAGAAATGTGTATTGTTATTAAACAATTAAGACTGACTAGACCATGCAGAGGCTGGCATCTCTGGGTTTGTTCAACCAATAAAATCAAAGCTTGCCGCATGCGTTATGCATCCCATCACACAGCGTTCGTAAATAACCAGTAATAAACAAAAAATCTCATTATCTTGCATTTCATCTACTACATATTTGTACTTTAAAGAAAATCATGAATTTTTAAGCTTTCAGATAAAATTGTTTATTTTAAACCACATTGCGAACCTTTTTCTTAACTATTGCGAATTTCAATATACTTTTAAATTATAGCTCTTTTAAAATTATGTATTGTGATGCATTAAAATAACTCTGGAATTTAAGAGTGTTTAAGCAAATTACAGACTTTATCGCTTTTAAATAAAATCATAAATTTTAGTGCTTTTTCATAAAAATCGTGTATCACTTTTAAATAACATTTCAAATTTTATCACTTTCAAATAAAATTATGAATTTTGGCATTTTTAAATAAAATAGCAAATTTTGGACACAAGCACTTTTAAATTGCAAATTTTAACTCTTTTAATCAACTTGTAATTTAAATTTTTTTTAAATCAAATTACAAACTTAAGTGCTTTTTATAAAAATAGTAAAATTTAGTGCATTTTCACAACAATCACTTTTAAATAAGATCACAAATTTCAGTACTTTTAAATCAAATTGCGAATTCAAGCACTTCAACAATAGAAAGTCAGAATTTTTTTTACTAACTGTAAAGACCAAAGATGTCATTTTGATGGGTGGAATTAAAATCAGGAAATGTAATGTATTTAGCATTTATTTTCATCAAAAATTGTAGTATATTTTAAATTTAGAACTAGCTCTCATTGATAAACATTAAATCATAATACATTTGCGCATATATTATTATTTTTATGCCCATATATAATAAGATGCAAAAAGAAACATTTTAAGTAACAGTAAAATTATGTGGACACTGTTAGCTTAAACAAATACTTGAAAAAACATTCATAAACTTACCTATAAGTAAAATACACTTTATTGCAAAGGATAAAAACTTGTGCAATGAATATAAATACAAATAAAACACAGTAATGCAGCATACAGCTGTTTTGAAGATATGTTGGATCCCTTTCATCAGTGCAAGAGAACAATCCCGAAGTCCAAAGAAAGAACCAACAAAGCATTCATGCCCATTCCTTCTTTGGACTTTGGGTTTATTGGTTCTTTTGCACTGATGAAAGGTATCCAGCATATCCTCAAAACAGCTGTATGCTGCATTACTTTGTCATTTGTGCTTTTATTTGTTGCTCAAGTTTTTCTTATCCTTCGCACAAAGTGTACAAAAATTAAAACTAGTATTTTTTTTAAATGTCAGTAGAATTAATTTATTAATGCAACTAGCATTTATATGCAATTGTTTTAAATATTTCTCTTCGATTTCTTTACTGCCATCAAAATGACGGCTGTAGACTGAAAAAGTATGCAATACAATTAAAAACATCTGTATATCTTTCACTTAAAAAAAGGAAAATTCATAAAATTTCAGTAGCCTGAGGCAATAAATAAAAACGTATTGCTCGAAAGTAAATCTGAAACTGTCAAAATGACTGCAGTCGTCTTTCTAGTGTTAAAATCAAATTGCAAATGTAAGCACTTATAAGTAAAATTGTACATTTTAGCACCTTTCTATAAAAATTAAAATATTATTAATTCCATGAGCCTGGGATTGTATAAAATATCCAAGACTGCAATCCCTAATTTGAAACCCTCAAAGAAACCAAACACAAATTATACAAATTTTTGTACATAACTTTTTGCAGTTTCTTAAAACTCAAGGAAAATATCTTAATCAAATTACCCAACATTTCAAATAAACAGAATTTATTTTATGAATTTAAACTCTGTTTATTCGAACTACTACACTTTTAACACCAACTATTACACTTTTGTAATATGAGTAGCAATTCATTTAGTTGCAGTCATGGTTATCAATTTATAAATGTTTTAATAAACATAAAGATATTATTTCATGTAAGTACCACTATGTATGCAATTAATTTCTTTTTTAAGCAATACTAGTATTTTGATATTTTTTACATTGAAAAGGGCCAAATTTTGCCACTAAAATGCAACTAAAATGGACACTGGAGGAGATTAACTAGTTTGGCAACTATTTTCAGTTTATGAGGGTTGCCTCATAAAGCAAATATTTTGTATATATCCTTTCAGCGGCAGCCCTGATTTAATAGCATCTAATATGTTGATCACAACAAAACATTACTTATTTGTGTTTTACCCACTCGAAACTTTTCAGCAAGGTCTTGAACACCGCGTTTATTTTTATTCGCAAAATCTGTAAAATCAATTTTCTCACAAAAGGACAGAGCTTTTTGTTTTCTTACCATCGTTAAATTCAGGTTGAGTTTAACTGAGTCTTTCCATCAACAAAAGTTTTGTGACCTTCCATTTTTTATTACTTATTGGGGCATTCTATTTTTACAGGGGTAACAGTGAAGAAATTCCAGAAGGAATTTAGTCTACTCCCCTTATTTTAGTTTCTACTCCCTAGGCTTGGGAGTAGAAACTCCCAAGCCTAGCTAGATAAAGCTTCAGGGGGTGGGGTGTTTACTGCAAGAAGAACTCAAACAATTGGAATTGATTTTCAGGAATGTGACATAGCCAGAATTTTGATGCTACTGGGTTGTTGAAAACATTCTTTAGTCATTACACTGATTACATTGACCTTTTATTTTACTGACGTTCATATTTAGGAGATTCTATTCTAGTGTAAAGAATTTTAGAATAAGTATCCAGAATTTAGAGGTTATAACACCATCAAATTTAATGTCAATTTTGGCGGGGAATTTTAAACTATCCATAGTCAAGAAGTGTCTGTATCTGAGGAGTGTCCATTATGGAAGGTTTTACTGTAGTTTACTTTTTTTAATCAATGATTTTTTATGCATTTTATTTTATTTTCTTATTGAGTTTGTATTCGCATTTTTCTAGACTATATTTTTCAATTTTTCTCTTTGTAGTTTCAAATAACTATAGAATGTAACCTTTTATTATTCTGTTAAAATTGATATTTTTTTTTTTACTTTGCAATGATCAATATTTTGGAATGTGTTACAGGTGCCTTCTTGATCCCTTATCTTTTCTTCTTGGTAGTTTGTGGTGTGCCACTTTTTTTCCTAGAAATGAGTATTGGTCAGTTTGGAAGTCTAGGACCCATTGCTATATGGAAAATATCACCTATATTCAAAGGTATGTATTATTAGTTTAATGTGTGCTAATTACTTTCCTTATATACATAATATAATGTATAAGGAAAGTATTGTGATGTGGTTGTATATTTGAATTCATGTTTTTGATTAAAAAGCATGTTTTAAGTGTCCCTAAATACGAATCTAATGTTTTTAAAATTATGTGTGTGTTAGTGAGACTGTGGGCACTATACCTCACGAACAAATAGTGTTTCAAACAAAATTTGGTACAAAAATTACAATCTGTGAATACTGGAAGCCTATTGATTTTAAATGCAATCAAATATTCAGAATACCTCCAAATTTTTTAAGGAAATATTGAAATAATCATCAAAAAATCAGAACCTTCAATAATGTTACATAAATAATCATTTCTTACATAAGGTGTTATTTTAAAACAATTGACACAAATTTTAGAATGTTAGCATGAACTGTTCTCGAAATGCTGCACAATTTTCAAATAAATTTATCAAAAACTATTAACTATTATGAAATGTGTTCTTTTCATATGCAATATTATGCAATAAATTTATTAACATCATTTTCACGGATTTAGTTTGTTTCATTCACAAGAGAAGATACGTTCGGTAATAGTTTTGTACTTGGACACAAATAGTCATTTATCTACTCTAAGAAAAACCTTTTTCTCTGTCCATAATGCTTGGTGCAATTTTGGCAACAAATTTGGTATAATATTGCCAACTTGGCGGCTTTTCTAATTTTGTCAAATTGATGAAAATGTCACTAAATTGATAAACATGATGCTAAATCAGTGAAAATAACCACTGATGAAAATTCAGTGTCTTGGAAAGAATATGAGAATCTATTATAAGAATAACCTATTTCTCCATTCATAATGCTTGGCAAAATTTTGGAGAGGAATTTGGCGGAATATCGCCATGGCGACTTTTTTAAAAGTTGTCAAATTGATAAAAATGATATTAATTGGCAAACAAGTAATGTTTTTAAAATTTTGAATTCCGTCATATGGACTTCTAATAAATAAGATTATCTGTAACATATGGTGATGTTCTCTGTTTATCCGTAACACATGGTGTTGCATTTGGTGAACTTAACGTATAATCTAGTGAAATATTGCCAACATGACAATATTTTACCCCCCATTAATGAAAATATCATCAAAATTGTAAAATTGTCCCAAAGTTAATGAAAATTATGCCTAATTGATGAATTAATTATTAACATATTTTAATATATGGACTAATTGCTTATTGACAATGCTATCAATATTGATAATTGTCAATTTAGAGTTTCATGAAATACAAGTTAATTGGGTGCTTCGAAATAGTTTTGCATGTTGTCATCCAGAAAAGTGCCCAGTGTCCAATTTAATGCTAAGAACACTGTGCCATGAATCTTATACTAAGAACACTGTGCCATGGATCTTATACATAATTTTTCTGAATGTGAAAGAAGTAAATTCATTGCATTATATAAGGAAAGTCATATGTTGCCCATATCAGATTTTTTTTCTATTATATTTATAATGAATTTTATGTTCAAAATTCCACTTTGAAAATTATTAACTTCTATTGTAAATTATGATTGCTTGGTTTTTGTATTCCATATTTTACAGCAAAAATTTATTTACAGGACTTGGATATGGCATGGCCATAGTTTCGGCAGTTGTCTGTGTCTATTACAATGTCATTATTGCTTGGGCTCTTTACTTTATATACCAATCATTTCATGTTTCCTGGTCAACTTGTGAAAATTTGTGGAATACACCTAATTGTATTTCGAAAACAGAACCTTTATTGGAGCCTAATATTTTGAATATTTCTGAAAAAAATTATACAAATGGCAATAAGTCAGAGGTTTTTATGTTAAATGCTTCAAGAATGACTTCATCCGAGGAGTTTTGGTAGTAAGTATTTATATTTATAATAAATTGAGATATTTAAATATATATTAAACACTTTAGAATTAAAGACTTTATTTGATCGCACTAAAAGACCTTAATATTATGAGCCTGAGTACTTTCAAACGTAAAATGTCCTTCATCAAAGACATATGATAAGAAAAAGATATATTGGGCTTTTTATACCTAGCCAAAACCTGCAAACAAAATCTGCATATTAATGACCAAATTACACAAGAAAAAACCTGGAAATGAAAAATACACAATATTAAAACTGACACATCAGAACTACAACATTAACAAATTTACATGTTTAAAAATGCAAATAACGATTTAGCCTTCACAAAATCAAGAATGAGATGCCATGCAAAATGGAGATTTTGTTCAGGGTCATAATTACAGATTAAGTCACGATAAATATAAAGATTCAAAAAGCAAGATATTATGTGGATTATTATAATTAGTTAACTATTTTGAAGATCCAGACAAAATTATCATTGATAACAGTTTGGGATATCAATGATAATTTTGTCCTGATTTTTGATAAAACCTTTCTTTTAACTAATTGCAATAAATAATCCACATAATATCTTGTTTTTTTTTTATCTTTATTTATCATGACTCCATCTGTAATTATAACACTGTAAAAAATCTCAATTTTGCGTGGTGTCTCATTCTTGATTCCTTGAAGTTTAAATCATTATCTACATTTTTAAACATTTAAATTTGTTAATTTTGTATTTTATTTCTGCTGTCAATTTTAATATTATATGTTTTTCATTCCTATGTTTTTCCTTATGTAATTTGGCCATTAATAAGCAGATTTTTTCGTGGTTTTTGGCTGGGTATGAAAAGCCCAATATATCTTTTCTTATCATATGCCTCTGATGAAGGACATTTTACATCCGAAAGTGCTCAGGCTTGTAATATGTTTTTAATGTCTTTTAATGCTATCAAATAATGACTTTTTATTCTTATTAAAGTGTTTTATATTTACACTTTAGATGTGCTACCTTTATGTAATTATATAAATTGAGACATGTAAAATTTATTCATCTTACTTTCGTTTTAAGGGGGGTATGGTACCCAAATTGCTGAAATCTGCAATTTTGAAGTTATAGTTGTAATTTTTTGTATTCAGGTAGATTTTAAGTATAGTAAACAAAATGTGATATTAAAATTTTAAAAGTTAAAAATAAATTATTTTTTAAAAATTAAAATTTCAAAAATTTGACATGTTTTCTTTTTGATATAAATGGAAAAATAATTTTTCTAAAATTTTAATTTGAACATTTTTTAACATAAATATATGTAAGAAATAAAGGTCTTCACAGTTTTTGTAAATATGAATCAGAAAAAATTTAATAAAAATAATGTAAAAAAACATGATTTTACACCACAGATATTGTTTTCGAAAATCATAATAAAAAAAACAAACACTTATTTCAGCAATTGCTGAAGACAAATTAAAGAAAAGTATATATATAACAATCGTTCAAAATTTCATTCATATGCGTGCAGTAGAATTTGACTTATATCAATTTAAATTTATAAAAATGTTGAAAATCACGTCTTTTAGAAAAAAAGGATTAAAGTTTAAAAATTATACAAAATAGCTGTTTATGAAGATATTCAACAGAAAAAAAATTTCAATAATCTTTTACACGCAAGAAATATATTCAAGAATTGTTTTTTTCTTAAATTATTCGATTTCGTAATTCAGTTTTTATTCCCGGGCGTTGCCGAGAATACTCTTATCTTTTTCCATCCATGTCCATCCTCATAGTGCATATTTGCTTGGCTGAACTAGCATATTTTCATATTTTGGTTAATTCTAAAAGTTAATTTTTAAATTATTTTCGTATAAATAGTACGATTGCGCAATTCGGTTTTTATTCTCGGGCATTGCCGAGAGTACACAATTATCGTTTTCCATCCATGTCCATCCTCTTATTATTGCACATTAGCTTGACTAAACTAATTTATTTTTATATTTTGGTTAATTCTAAAGGTTAATATTTTAATTATTTCCACATAAATAGTACGATTGGCAATTCAGTCTTTATTTTTGGCGTTGCTGAGAGTACACAATTATATTTTTCCATCCATATCCATCCCCTTATTATTGCACATTAGCTTGACTAAACTAGCTTATTTTCATATTTTGGTTAATTTTAAATGTTAATTTTTGAATTATTATATTGTATAATTCAAATTTGAATTATTATATTGTATTATACTGTATATTCAAGTTCAAATTTTAACAAAATGTTAATATATGTACAAAAAATAAATTTAAAAAATTGAAAAAAGATAAAAAAAATTTCATCAAAATTTTATATACAGAGAAAAATATGAAAATTCCTGCTGTTAGACCATAATATATTATAAATAGCTGTTGTACACACAAATTCAAAGATAATACATTATATTAAAATGTATAAATGTATGTAAAAGCAATATTGCTGACTAACACATTTCAATGTCCACCATCTAAGTAACCAGAATTCCGGTTCAGTTTTATTTTTGCCAAGTTCACTTTTCTGCGATAAGCTTTGAACAACAAAGTTGATTTGTTCAAAGTTGTTTTGTAGCATCATATCTTTTCGTTTAGTAAGAACATGTGACCTTCCAGGTGATATGAGAGCATCCTTCATTATTTGAGCTACAAAAAAGGAAAGACCCTTGTTGAAATCCATTATACCTCTGGCAACTGCAATTTCAACTTTCTGTCTTGAACCATTTATTGATTTGGGGCATCAAACCAGACTATGAAGAGACTCATTTCTGTTTTGAGTTTCACCCTTGCTGCACCTTTTTAATGTGTTTGAAGTAGGTCTTTGAGAAATGGGCATCATTTTGCATACTACATCAGATGTCAAAGGAGGCTGTATGCTGGTAGAGTGAGAAACTTGTGTTAATCCCTGTTCTAATGCTCGATTGTAGAAACACCAGGATTCCTTATGATGTGGGCATGTCTTGTGTTTTGGATGTCTGTCGGTGGAGCTGCAATGATGCAGAATAGCATAAATATCCTTTTTCATGGCTGGTACATTTGTTTTATTTCTTATGATGGCATTTTGATAGTAACAAGTTATTTTTTTAATTGTTGTGTCTTTGAGATTTCCGTGTTTCCTACCACCAAGAGTCACTCCCTGTTTCTTTTCTGTGGCAACAAGGTCGCAAAGCTAAGCTGTTTCCATGTGTTTCCCAACATGATTCACACATTCTTCCTTGACATGAGAAACATCAGAGCCATACACTTTCAACTTCTGCAAGGTTTCAAATGTCCTTGAATCACCACCAACAAATTCAACATAACGGAACCCAATATCAGTTGATGGATTGCACAAACGCTTTCCCATCTCCACTTCCATTTTACCCGATGCACCAGAATAATTTTGTTCACAAAGTGACAAATATCCTTCATACCAAAATGCATACTCAGTTGTATTTTTGCCTAAATGAGCAACTACCCTACATACTTTACAATTTTTTGAAACAACTTCATAGTCAGTTATAAAACCTGTCAGTACATCAATTACACAGGCAACACCATTTGAAGAGTGGGCCCCGTGTGTGCCAGGAGGCATTGAAACTAACCGCAATGTCGAAAATTTTATCATCACATATAGGTACTGAATTTAGTGTAGTATGAGCTTGGCGGACATTGAGATGCACATCTTTCAACTGACCTTGTGCACTTGTTACAATTGTGCTATTTGCAAATTTTAAATGCTTACTAAAAGTTCGCGAGTTCATGCAAGGCAAATTCTTAAATGGACAGAAAAGTTCAGCTCCTGCATGACCTTTTCCCCATTCAACAAATACATGCACAGATCGGCAATTTACATCAAAAGTTTTACAGTTATTTGCAGTAGACAATTTGTCTGAAGAATTCATTGTAGTTTTAAAGTTACATGTGCACTTCAGGATAATATCTTGTGCAAATCCGTAGTTTTTGCCAATATCAACAGACAGGTTATTCTTGTGTCAATGTGTACATTTGCAGAGATCTACAATCTGTTGCAAGCATTTTAACTTGATTAAAGTATATTTATTTGAATTATCTGAAGGAATGTCTGCTTTTGTTGACAGATCTTTTTACAATGTTTCTGTTCTTGTCACAATGGCAATTTTTCTGGAAATATCTGCATTTATATCAGTTATTTTGCATCGTTTTTGTTTCATCAGCTCAGCTTTTCTTGAGATTTCCGCTTTCATCCCATATTTACTATCACAGCTCAAACTTGTGTAAACAAATCGCTTAAAATTATATAGTTATCACATAAAATATAGATGTATTAACAGCAAAATATATTTAACCGCACATTCAACAGTAATAGCCATTTTCGAAATCGAAATAAACGTCAAATGTTTCACATCAAATATCTAATTTACATTCAAAATAAGCAATCCAAAAGATACTATTACTTCAGTTCAAAGAAGTGTTAGCTAATATATTTTACTTCGCTTCTTCCGTTCAGCAAAAAGAAACATTATTTTCAACTGAGAGAAATAGATATGTAGAGGTTTCACTTTCGTTTGTTTATGTTACAGTAGCAGGCGAAAATGGGCGTTGCTGGTGACAACTTCAATAGTTCAATTTTTAACATTGCAATATAATCGGTTCTATTTAACATAGCAAGATGAATTTGGTGTCATTGAAATCAGAAAATTATGAATTTCTTTTTAAACAATAAAAAAAAATTGAGATTTTTCAGGATTTTTTGGGTACCATACCCCTTAATGCAATATTTCTTTGAGTAAATAGAAAATAGCTATATAAAAATGTACAGCTTAATCATAAATTCAAGTATTCTTAGTGCCCATTTCATTGACTGTGGACTGATTTCGTTCTCATTGACATTTGTCAGCACGGCACAGATAATGAGATGATTAGTGAGCACAAATCTCCTTAAAGCAAGAATTTTACAATTTTTCTTGTAAAAGTGTTGTAACTTTGAATCCAGTAATATCCCCAAATGTTACTGGATTCGAAGTTACAATACTTCTGCCAGAAAAATTCTTAAACCCTTGTTTTAAGGAGTTTTGTGTTCACTGATTATCTTATCATCAACAATGACTGTGAAATCATGGTCTGCGTGTGGTAATGGATGATCAGTTGAAAACTTTCTTACTTTTGCTGAGACTTACCTATAAAATTTTTTCATGAAAAGTAGTTTAAATGATCACCAGATTGAATATGGTGCCGAAGCAGCAAACAGAAAAAATGTGTGATCTTTCAGAATGTAATTTTGAGGTAAATGAGTCAAAAATTTTACTGTGAGGTTTGATCAGTAAATTTTATTGTTTTCTGAGATAATTTGTAAAGCAGATGGACAAAATAACTATTGTCTCTATAGGACCAGCTTCATAAATAAAACATATCCATCATAGTTTTTTAGCATGATGAAACAAGGAAGAAAAAAATACAGGGTTTAAAATTTACGGAGGACATTCCCCCTTTAACAAAAATATGGGGGGAGGGGGGCATTCAAGAACTTGGAAGGAAATTTAGAAATCTGGTATTTTTATTAATAAAACTTAAAATAAGAATATTTTTTTATTACAATACAAAAGGCATACAAAAGCGACATTCAGCCTTGATTTAAAAATGATCAACTTTATTTTTTAAATACATTGAAAACCCCTTTTTAGAAATAGAAATGGAAAGCATTAACAGATAAAGGGAAATATGCTGTGCCTTTTTTGACATCAGCATAAAATTAAAAAAATGAATAAACTTACTGAAATCTAGTAAAAATATTAAATCTAAGATATTGTGTTGTTTTGTAAAAAACAAAAAAAGATAAGTGACCCAGATACATGGTGATCTAAATAACAAGAAAGATCAATCATGCATAAAGCATTGATTATGAAACACTTTCCAACTGCCGATGCGGTGGTTGAGTGGTCAGGGGCATGCGTTTCCGTCTGATCGCTCGATTGCCGGGTTGTGGGTTCAAATTCCGCCAGCTGGCATGGATATTGTGATGTTGAGGTTTAGTCAGTCTTCTGCCCTTGGGGAGCCTCATTAAAGTGAAGCTGCATATTACCCTTCACCATGGGACCAGGGGTCTGTGGACGTGGTGTAAGGCTTTCCTTCTCCACGGAGATTAGAAACAACAACAACACTTTCCAACTTCAATGCAATTTTATGTAAACATCTCTAAAATGCGATACATTCCTTGGTAATATTTTTAAAATTATCACTATACTACTGTAGGATTTGATGTTGCCGGGCTTGAACCAGGGACCCAGTGCTTACAAGATCGACATTATAAGGTTAGAGCAAAAGCTAGCTTTCTCTCCAAACTTATAATTTGGGTTCATGTTCCTATCATCTTCGATCGATGTCTTTGGCAGGAGCAGAGTCGCTGGTCATCCTTTTCTTAGGGGGTCCTTTGAGGGAGGGGATCTCCCTTGATTGCTTTTGTTCTCATATTTTAACCTTGCTGGCCATTTCGGGATTTTATATATGCTTTACTCTCTATGTATCTCCTGTCCAGCTTTGCGGCCTTCAGGTTTTTTTTTTTTGTGTGTGTGTGGGAGTGTTTGTTTTGTTGTGGTTGGCTTTTCCTCAGATTCCTGCTCTGCAGCCATCCGTTTTTCGGCTTCTTTTAATTTTCTTCTGGATTCCTGGTCTTCAGCCATCCTTTTTCGGTTCTTAAATTTTTGCTTTTTGTCCCTTTCCTTTTGTTTCTTTTTGTGTTCTCTTTTTGGATTCCTGTTTTACAGCCGTCCTCTTTTGGTTAAAAAATTTCTATATTTTGTCATATTTATCTCTATTCTTTTCTTGCTGTTTGTATCTCTTTTTTTACCTTTTCTTCTCGGATTCCTGTTCGCAGCCGTCCTCTTTTTTTTGCTTTAAAATTTTTTACTTGGATTCCTGGTCTTCAGCCGTCCGTTTTTGGCCTCAAATTTCCTGTTACTTCTTTACGGATTCCTGTTCTGCAGCCATCCGCTTTTTGGCTTTTAAATTTTCTCTTGGATTCCTGGTTTACAGCCGTCAGTTTTTGGCCCCTAACTTTTTTTTTTGCTTTCTTTTGTAATAAATTTTATTGTCTTGATGTAATAAATTTTAATGTGTTGTTGTAATAAATTTTATTAACTGTTTTTGAATATGTCACTTTAACCTTGTTTTATGTCTCTGTAAGTAATCTAATTAATTTTAATTTCTGGTTTTTCAAACTTTGTCTTATCCCTTTTGTCTTCTAACCTTGACCCTTTTCTTTTTCTGTATTCCCTTTTGTATTTTGTGTTAGGGTTTTTTCCCTTCGGGGTTTTCCCCCCTTTACAATTTTCTGCCTTTTGTCTCTCTTGTATTGCATTGTATTGTACTGTACTGTATTGTATTGTTTTTATGTTTTGTTTTGTCGTTGCCAATCTTTTGCTTGTCCTGATGTAACTGCTTGTTTTGTGATTCATTTTTAATATGTACTGAAACTTCTTGAATCTAAAATAAAGTTCCCGGCCACACACTTAGTAACAGTAAGCCTTCGGGTCTGTCGTATGGTCTGGGTTTTCAACACTTCAACACTCCACCCCCCTGATGAGAAGCCCCGGTTGAATTTCAGCAAGGAGGGAGGCCATCCAGAAAAGCCCTGCGTGTCCCCATCCGAAACTCAGTTGAGGGGCTGAATGGCCGGGAGGCGTGTCGTACCTTGGGTGTGTCTCAGTCATGGTCAACCAGGAAGGGAGTGGTAGCGCATCTGCTCAGCGTGGTGCTGCCATCTCTTGTTAAGAGGTGAGATCATTGGAGAGAGAAGGTTGCATGCTTCAAACGTCCAGGGTCATCATTTGTAGGAATTGATGTTGCCGGACCCGAACCAGGGACCCGGTGCTTACAAGACTGACATTATAAGGTTAGAGCAAAAGCTAGCTTCCTCTCCGAACTTATAATTCGGGTTCATGTTCCTATCATCTTCGATCGATGCCTTTGGCAGGAGCAGAGTCGGCTGCTGCCACATTACATTAATTTATTATATTTGAAAACTTCAAACTTCGTCGAAAAACAAGAACTTCATTCAAATGACGGCATTGAAATATAAATTGCCTGATTTAAACATCTCTAAAATGCAATACATTCCTCGGTAATATTTTTTAAATTATCACAGTACTACAACAATAATTTATTATATTTGAAAACTTCATCGAAAACAAATGAAATTTATTCAAATGATGTTATTGAAATATAACACGCCTGGCTCTCTATATAAAAGCAGAATTTCATTCATAAACTGATTTCCATTCCTTTCATTCATCCCAATACTATAATAATTTATTTTATTTAAAAACTTAAAACCATGGGGGTAGAAGTAATTTAACTCTATACTTAAAACTTCATCGAAAAAATCGTTTGTTTATCTGTGTCAGAGAAATTCATAGTCTGCAAATATTCGATATACTTCAAAAGGGTTGCCTTTTGTGGTGGTTAGGGAAACTTGCCATAATTACATTTATATACTAGGACCTAACTTATTCGGGCATTTGCTTAAAATTAGTCAATTTTAAATGCAATATAATATTATCAATGGCTAATTTGCCATGTATATTTTATTTTCTAGTAAAGTTACCTTCTTTAGAAACTGGTCCAATCTTTAAACCACTGGCCCAATCTGATGGCCAGCCCTTTCAGGTATGCATGCCTAAATGTCCAATTAACTTATGCCTCCTTATTTTCTATTCACATCCCTCACACATGTTAATATCTAGTTAGATATAATGTTAGTGAAGTGTTTTGTAATTTGTAGCTATGTATGCATTTTAATCTGACCAATCTTTTATTTAATTTCATACAGTTATAAAGTATTACAGCAGAGCTCAGGAATTGAAGCTGTTGGAGAATTTCAGTGGCCTTTAGTCTTAACATTGTTCATAGCTTGGATACTTGTATTTCTCTGTGTTATGAAAGGAATCAAATCATCTGGAAAAGTAAGCATTGTTGTAAATAGTAACTTATATGGTTGTTAAAATATGGAGATATAAAATAAACATTGCACATGTTCTAAAGACTTCAAAATCAGACAAACCAGATGTAGGATGGTTGCATCAATATTAGTGTTTATAAAACATTGATGAAAAAGATAACATTCATTTTTCAAATAA
The DNA here is from genome assembly GCA_951213105.1 of Amaurobius ferox. NCBI lineage: Eukaryota > Metazoa > Arthropoda > Arachnida > Araneae > Amaurobiidae > Amaurobius > Amaurobius ferox. The sequence continues at coordinate 42,400,067 of OX578133.1, forward strand.
AAATTTACTTAAACTTCTGTCTAAAACGATTTAAAATTAAAATACGTTACTAAAATTTAAATGCATACTAATAATGGGATAAAACAATTAACTCTTGAAATTTGTTTAAGAGAAATATTGTTTGCAATAATTGAATTGACAGCAAGTTAATCATATGTGCCAACTTTTATTTTATAAGTTTTTTGAAAATGTGTTTTTATGAAAATACGTGAATGAAAATACGTGAATCTCTGGGTCAGTTTATGCTTATTCAACTTAATAGTAGTTTTTATGAGTTTAAGAGACCTTTCTGTACGTTTCTACAAATCTTATATTTTCAGGCTGTTTTTTTTCAATTTTTTTGTCATAATTATTCATGTAAATATGGTCAAAATTCTGCTAAAAGTTTATTGGTGAGTGAAAATTATCATTGATGTTAGTAAATATTGATAAAATTTTGAATTGTTGGGAATAAATTCTTTATTAACCAGTATTCTTGTATAGTTTATTAAAATATTAGATATTTTATTAAGTACAATTTCCTGCTTGCAGATTTCAGAATCATACAGGTAAGATCGATACCAGGGGTCCTGTGGAGGAATTATAATTCCATAATTATCAGACAAGTAAGAGATCCTGGAATAAATATTTCTCAGGGGTCCATTAATTTCTATGGGTGACCCTGCTATAGATAGCAGCATCATAAATTCATGGCCTCATTTTTTTTTCTCTTGTAATAAGTTTTTTTATAAAGCTTATGCTAAATCTGCAATAATTGATTAACATAAGTTTTTATTTTATATAAATATGGTTTTGATTAGCTTATTATACTTTATAGTAGTGCCAGATACACATTGCATTTGCATAGCTACTAAATATGGTTTTTCATACAGATTTTTGGTGTTTCACAATTTTTTCCAATCACAATAAATATATATATAATATATCCTGAATTTTTGAAGATTTCTCCAAAATATCTTTCATTAGGTAATGTTAGAAAAAATTCTGTATTATTTGAATGGATTCCTGAAAACAGTGATATGTTTAGTAATGCTTTAGATTAAAAAAAATAATAGTGGCCAGTGACCCAACAAAGGTCAATAACCACTTTAATATTGTTAGTGGCTATATTTCTGTACTCTAATTTTCAATTTTAAACCCGCCCCAACAACTAATGAAAATTCCCCCCCCCCCCCCCCCTAAATACATTTCTTTTGTTCCTAGTAAATATCTATATACAATAACCATCACAGGAATTACTCAAGCAGAGGATAAAAATATATCACATTTTTATTTTATACTAGTGCATACCCATGAAAAATCACAGGAAAATATCTATTCACTGAAAGTTAATAAATGTAAGATATCTTTAAGTTTGATTTTTTTTATGTCAATGATAGAATATAATAAGAATATTTTTAGTATGAATTTAATATAGCATTATTTACCATAGTAAAATGATTCCAAATTATCTCATTAAATGAGTTTTAATATTCTCTTCCTCAAGTGGCCAAAGAATAATGGCAGAAGCGCTAGTGTTAGTCAGGCCTAACTGTACATTTATGGAGAATCTTCAGTGAACTTATGGAACTTTTCTGGTTTAATATTTAATTAGTCAGCTGAAAGTTATAAAATAAGACAAAAATATTGTGTATAGTGTTATTATTGCAAAAAGGCACTTTAAAATTATGTAATTTCTTACTTTATTAAAAGTGAATAATGTAATCAAACCCAAATTGTCAAACATGTGCATATGCTTGTTGTCATTTGGCAAATGGTAATAATGTGTGTAAATCATTCACACTCGAAATAATGTTGTTTGATGTTTAATTTTTTAGTTATTTAATATTTTTTCAGGCAATAGTGTGTGATATGATCCATATCTTGCAGCAAGAAATAAAAAATTGCATTTCAAGAAACTTTAATAATCCAAGTACAGTCAAATCTGTCTATCTCGAATCTCGCGGGAATGAAAAAAAAAAATTGAGGTAAAGAGGTTTCAAGATAGAGAGGCTTCGAAAAACAGAGAGTGAAAATTATGCTTTTATTACATACCTTAATAAAAATAATCGCGCAATAATTTCTGTTGCCTAATTTTCTTTGAATCGACAATTTTTTTAAGGTTAGAAATAGCTGCGAATCCGTTCTGACTAATATCCTTCTTGGATTCAAGGAAAGTTCTCAACTTTTCAATAGACTTCTCAGCTTCTTTTATGGTAACTTTAGGTGAATCTGTCTCTACTATTTTATCACCGTCATCATCAGAAACGCCTCTCACGTCGTCTATGATCTCCGTATCAGTCAACATTCCGCATGTTGTCAGGGAATCATCCACGTCTAAAAAGGTTTCGAATGAGATGTCTAGATTAAGTCTATTCTTGATGATCATCCATTCTTCCGAATTTACTTCATTTGCTTTTACTTTATACATCGTGTCAACGCTTGTTTGTTGTTCTTGCTCTTCCTCTTTGTTCATTTGCTTAAATCCGGCTTTTAGGAAAAAATTCCTGATCGCCTTCTCCGTAACATTTCTCCAAGCATAGTCTGTCATCCTCATTGCATCCAAAACATTGATGTTGGGAAGGGTATTGCCTTCATCGATGGCGTCTAGAAGTTTCGAACCAGTACTTGTCTGTATCCCACTTTGAAGCTTCGAATGATCCCTTGATTGAGGGGTTGCAGCTTGGATGTAGAGTTAAGAGGCAAAAACTTTATAGTGACATTTCTTAGAGTAGGGAAGTTGGAATGAGCATTGCAGTTATTGATGAACAGAATAATTTTTCTTTTTTTTAAACCCATAGATTTGTCGATGTCTTTCAACCAGTCACTAAAGATTTCGCTGCTCATCCAGGCTTTCTTACTTGCTTTGTAGGGAAAAGGAAACGATTTCACTTTCAAAAAACATCTGGGCTTTGCAGAACGACCAATCATCACTGGTGGAAGTTTTTCACTTCCATCTTGATTAGCTGTTAAAAGTACAGTTACATGCACTTTACTCTGTTTCCCACCTCGGCACTCTTCTCCCTTGAATGTCGCTGTTTTGTTGGGTAAACATTGAAAAAATAGCCCTGTTTCATCGGCGTTGAAGACATCCATTGGCTCATAGCCTTCCAGCAGGGAAGGGCCCTAATCCACTCTTTGCAACTCATCATGCATTCACCCTGATCCACTCTTTGCAAACACTTTGAGATACAGATGCACTTTCACCACATAGCTTTCTGAAAACGATGTTGTGTCTCCTTTTGAAGCTCTCAAGCCACCCGTTGCTGGCTTTAAAATCGCTGCTATGGCCAAGTTCTTTTGCAAAATCTTCAGCTTTCCTCTGTAGTATCGTATCATTCCGCTTATAGGAACCCCTTGGTCATGACATTGTATAAACCATTTTCTTACACACTCATCAACATGTGGGTCTGTAAGTCCTTCTGAGAGGTTGGTGGTAGGGGAAGGAGGGTACGGTCCCTGTGGATGCCTCCCCCATTGGGTTCCGGTCTAAATTGGGTGGCACATCCTGGCCGTCCAAACAGTTACCTTACACCTTTCTGGTAGGTCAGGCGGTCTGGGTCTCAACAACAACACACTCATCAACATCCGGGAAAGTACATTTTTGACTTTTTTTTCACTTTCTTATTGTTTTCAAAGTTTCTCTCTACCAAATCTCTGTTCTTTATTATCGTCGAAAGAGTACTCAATGGAATACCAAACTTCATTGCAACTTCATTCTTTTTAAGTAGAGGATTTCCATTCAAAAATTTTAAAATTTTCATTTTTTCTTCCATCAAAAGAGCATTTAACTTCCTTTTAACTCCCGCCATTTGCTTCACTTAACTTTGCAATCACAAACTATGTTACTAACTCCACAAACAGAAGAGCAAAACTGACCAGTTGCTTATCAGTTTAAGTCACCCCCAACTTCCATTGTTCAAAGTTCCCAGTCCCTACTGAAAGGGCCAACGGAAGTTTCGATCCCTTTGTGGATTCCCGAGAAATTTGCGACTTGCACCTATCTTCAATCTACCTTCCTACCATCTACACATGACGACGTGACTGTTGCTATGCAAGGAATGTTTCTTAACAGCAACTTCCGCTGACGAAATATGGCCTCTGAACTTCGAATTTGTATAACGCTTCATGCCGTAATTCGAGATATGGAGGTTTTGGGAAAAAAATTTTCGAGATAAACATGGAAAATACATTGAATTTTGGCTGAAAAGGCAAGGAAATAAATAAATTTCGAGATAGTGAGGTTTTCGAGATAAACAGGGTTCGATATAGACAGGTTCGACTGTATTTAAAAGAAATTAAAAATTACAAACCTTCTCTGCCACATGAAATTATTCTCTTTTTAGATATGTTTTTTTAAAAAAGTAATGGGCCTATGATGCTAGTAAACAAACTAAAAGTTATATATATACAAATTTAAATGAATTTATATTTTATGTCACAATGAGTTATTCATCACAGAAATTGTCTTTTTTTAATGACATTTCCCCACCAAAGTAATAATTAAATCTCAAAGAAAAACTACAGCTCATTTTCAGCAACAGCAACAAAAAAAATCTGATATAGGCAGCACATGACTTTCTCTGTGTAATGCAATGAATTTTCTTCTTTGATACTGAAAAAATAATATATAAGATCTATGACACAATGTTTTTTTATGTTGAATTGTACATTGGGCATTTTTCCAAATATAAAAAAATTCCACATATAAAAAAATTTCGAAGTACCCAATTAGCTTATATTTCACACAGCTCTAAATTGACAATTATCAATAATGATAACATCTGTAATAAGCAACATAGTCTATATATTGAAATATTTTAATAATTAATTGATTAATTTGGCACAGTTTTTGTTAACTTAGCGTCATTTTTGTAATTTTAATGATATTTTCATCAATCTGGAGAGGAATATTACCAAATTGATGATATTTTGCTAAATGAGTTAGTTCGCCATATTTATTGCCAAGCATTACAGACAAATGGAGAGAAGACCATTTCTTATACAGGGTGCCCACTTATATCTGTTACACCACCCTTAACTTCTAAACTGTGACAGCTTAGGCCATAAAGTTGATGTCTAGGTATAGTAAAAAGGCTATGTGCTACTTGATGAGACAACTTACAATGCCATCTATCGGCAAATTTTGGAATTATCGGTTCTATCTCGTAAATGGTGAAAGATACGTGAAAAAAGTCAATTAGAAAGTTGTAGAGCACTCTCGATTTAGTTCAAAAAGATACCTTGCGCACATTAATACTCAAAACAGAATGCAAAAAATGAACATTTGTTTGATCACGATTTCGAAAATTTGTCATGTCATAAAGAGTGGAAGAAAGAAACTGAGACACTTCCCTGTCTTCAGGATCATTTATTTACAATAGTATATTGCTCAAAATGCTCTCTGTTAGCCACTATACACATTTGCACTCTGGACTGGATTTCTCGCTGCACATTGTGCAACATGGCAGGTGTTACGGACGCACAAGCATCAGTAATGCGTCGTCGAAGATCCTGCAATGTTGGCGGAGGGGTTGCATATACCTGCCCTTTTATGTGTCCCCATAAGAAGTCCAATGGGGTCAAGTCAGGTGGCGCGGGGGCCACTCGACGGAACCACCATACCCGAAGACTTGATTCTGGAATGTCTCTATTAGGTACTGCTGAACGTTTGAAATCTTATGCGGAGGTACGCCGTCATGTTGGAACCATACATTTAGGAGTTGATGCAACAGTAGATTCTCAACAAAGTCTATTACATCCTGCAGAAGCTGCAAGTACCGTTGTCCCGTTAACGTACCCTCGTGAAATACTGGTCCAATGAGCCTGTCATTAAAAATTCCGCACCAAACATTAATCGACCAGCGTTGTTGATGTCGAACTTTGACGGCATATCTCAGATTTTCCAGCTACCAGGTATGAACGATCTGTCTATTAAACATTCTGTTCCTCGAAAAACATACCTCATCCGTCCATATTATGTCTGCCAGGAATGTTGGGTGGACCTCCAAGTTATTCATCATAAAGTTGCACCACGTGTAATGTCTCTCAGCATCTCTTGGCAGCAATCCCTGCACAGGTGTGGATCGGTATGGATGAGCACCTGATTCATTCAGGATTTTCCAGACGCGGCTTTTTGTGAGGCCACAATTTTCACTGATCATCCTTGTGCTGCTCTGAGGATGGGCGAGAGCGTATCCTAGCACATCTTCAGGTTGTCCTTTGCATCCTACATTACGAGGTGTACGAATTTGAGGTCGGCTGGTCACGCAGCCTGTCTCCCTTAAACGCTTTACAACTTTTAAGATGGTCTGTCGTGTAGGGTGCGGGTCTTGAGTGAAACGTTCACGATACAACCTTGAAGCTGGTTTTGCCTTACGCCCACATTCACTGTAAATTAACAACATCTCGCAATACTCGTTACTACCAAATTTTGCCATAACTCTCCGCTTTAACGTACAACCCATCAGAAACATCCTTTTTATAGTAGTAGTCTCTGGTGAACAGGTATGACGTTATATCCTCATTTGCATAATACATGAGATCCATGTGATTTTTATACCAGACATGGTTGAGTTGAGCTGTGTGTTTGGAGAGACGATTTTGCAAGATCAGCAGAAAGTTTTCATGGTTTGTAGAGACATTCAGTAAAACACGTAACCGGTGGGGACAGAACCATGGTCCTCATGAATGCGAATCACGTGCGTTTCCCCTGCGCCACAACACAGGCTCGTATTTAGTTCGTAAAGTGGTCTTTTCTCGCTTCACAATCAAACAAATGTTCATTTTTTCCATTCTGTTTTGAGTATTAATATGCGCAAGGTATCTTTTTGTACTAAATTGAGAGTGCTCTACAACTTTCTAATTGACTTTTTTCACATATCTTTCACCGTTTACGAGATAGGACCGCTAATTCCAAAATTTGCCGATAGATGGCGTTGTAAGTTGTTTTATCGAGTAGCGCATAGCCTTTTTACTATACCTAGACACCAACTTTATGGCCTAAGCTGTCACCGTTTAGAAGTTAAGGAGGGTGTAACGGATATAAGTGGGCACCCTGTATATAAATGACTATTTATATATATAATTGTTAGGTATCAAAATACAAAACTACACAAAGTACCTTCTCTTGTGATTTCAACAAACTAGATCCACAAGAACAATGCTAATAATTTTATCACAGAAAATAACAAGGCATTCAAGTCTAACTTATTTAAAAGCTATAGGTTTAAAATGGAGATCATTATGCAATAAATTCTTCCTCAAGGTCTAGTATTTATTCATAATGACCGAGAAAGTAAGCTTGTTTCTGAATAAAGAGATGGATATTATCTATAAACTCTTTATACTGGGCCAACAAGCTAAAAGATTGAAAAGTGAAATAGGAATCAAATAAATTATACCTGAGAAGATTCTGCATGTATCTTTTCTTAAAGTGATAGATAAATAGCGAGTTTACTGTTGCCATTCACAATAGATAAAAGTGGTGATCAACTGTTGCCAATCGTGAGATATAAATAAATGTATTGCAAATGACTATAAAATGTTATAAAGTCACCTGTAAAAGCTATGTAAAAAGGGGGTTAAAATGTGAATATGCGGAGGCAAATGTCTAAGTAGATGTGAATACATTGAAATGCATATGCAAGAGAATGATGATAATAAGCTAATAATAGAAACTAAGGAGGATATTTAAGAATATTCAACTAATTTGAACTTAACTGTACCATTTACTAAAAATACTGAATATTTATATAATTTACTGATATTTATTAGGTTATTAATGTGCAAAGCATGAAATTTTTTATCTGATAATTTAAAAATTCTAAAAAGTTGATTAAGTATATTTCTAAATAATTGAATAGCCTTACAGAAATTAAATGGTAATATTTTATTATTATTAAAATGAAAATTGTCTTTTTTGTCATATTAAATTAGTAACTATCCTGTTAGATGGTTCAATAATTAGATTTAACTTTAAAAAATTAACACTATTAATATAGAGGCTTCATTAGGAATTAACTCAATTATCTGGTTAAAAATCTATATCTATGCCATTGTTGTCGGTAAATACTAAACAAATAAGATCATCAATATATATATATATATATATATATATACAGGGTGTCCCAAAAAGATTGAAACTTACTTTAATTCTTTACCTGTTGGAGATAAGTGGACAATGTAAATTGCAAAAATGTTGAAAGTAAGGTAAGAAATAAGACTACATTAATGAAATAGTCCTCCCACTAATTTTCAAAAAGTTACACTTTTTAAATTTTTATACGACCCCCTTAGATAAATTTGATCAATCAGAAAATTTTTATTTTTAATGCAACAAGATCGTTAAAAAAACCCACATATCTGTATCTTTAATATCAACTGAATTATGATAAAGGAAAAAATCTGACTTATGCCACTTTTACGTACCATGTCAAAACCTGTTTCATCAGTGAAAATAGGGATTATAAACAAATTGACGATGGAAATAGTTTCGATCAAAAATATGTTAATATGTGTCAAAATTTTTTATCACAAATGCATCTAAATAAAGAAGTCTTAAGAATCCGTGATTGCATCGTGAGCCTACTCGGAATTTGCAAAAATGTCTCCTATGTATTATCATCCAGTTTTATCTTTTTTGTGATATGTCACGAATTTACATTTCTTATTTGATATATTTTCCCCATTCACAATGTTCAATTTTCAATTAAATTTAACTCTCTCAATTTTAAAGATACAGATTTGCAGAGTTTTTTAATGATCTTGTTGCATTAAAAATAAAAAATTTCTGATTAACCAAATTTGTCTATGAGGGTCGTATAAAAATTAAAAAAGTGTAACTTTTTGAAAATTAATGGGAGGACTATTTCATTAACATAGTCTTATTTCCTACTTTACTTTCAACATTTTTGCAATTTACATTGCCTACTTATCTCCAACAGGTAAAGAATTAAAGTGCATTTCAATCTTTTCGGGACACCTTGTATATATATATATATATAATATGAAAATACCGTGAAATATAATATTATAAAATCATCAGAAATCACACTTAATATATATATATATATATATATATATATATATATATTATGTGTGTGTGTATATATATATAAATATATATATATATATATATATATATATGTGTGTGTGTGTATATATATATATATATGTGTGTGTGTGTATATATATATATAAATGATGAAAAAAGACTGATTATTGCATATTAGTGTTCACAGAAGTGCCAACTATTAAAAATTCGTATTGTCAATCCAAAGTGTCAAAAATTGTGTGCACCACATTCACTTTAAGGCTGTTGTAATGCAAATTTACATCATTTTCAGCACACTTTTAATGTTGATTAGAAACGATATGACCTTAGCATAATCAAAATGTGAATCATATAAAAATATGTGATTTTGTCATGAAAATTTTTGGGGTTCTGGAGCCATAATGATAATGCTTTAAAATGAGTAGCTATGAAAATGTTGGGGTAATTTATATGCTATAAGGTGTAAACAGGAGTCTTTCAGATTTCCCTCTCAATTATCAGCAGCAGGGTTGTCTGAATAAATCAGCATTAGTCTAAATCGTTTTTTTTTTTTTGTTGTTGAAACTATGGTTTTTCAGTTTAAAATACGAACCCCATCCCATTTTTTTCCAACCCTGGTCAGCAAGCATGTTTTAAACATTAATATAATAAAGTTATAAGTATTTTTTTATTTTTTCTTATAATATTTTTATATCACAGTAAATCAAACTGCTGCTTATGAGAATAAAACTTTCTCTAATCCTTCCTAAAAGAAAGAAAGCATATGAAAATTATATATTTAATAATTTATTTTTTACACTTATAATAAACAGTAAATTATTTACAATTTGGAAAGTGTATAGCAATTTTAATTTATTTCTCGTGTATATTTCTGTTGTGCATTGTTTTAAATTTTCTATTTAGAAAAATATTTTTTCTATTGGTATAGATAAAATTTTCAAAAACAGATACTCAATGAAAATATTAAATTGTGCTGCTTATTGCAATATATAGGTACTAAAAATTTTTGTGCATAGAATATTTTTATATATTTCTAAATTTAAATCTTTTTAACCATATCATTTAATATATATGACTGTAGCTGTAATGTAAGAATAAATACTCTTAAAAGTTACTAGACATATTATTCTAGCTTAAATGTAATATGTAAGAATAAATTTAAAATTTTCCATTTGAAAAATTTTTGGAAAACAATCTCTAGCTGGTTGCTATAGTCATACCACCATTTGTACATTTCTCTTGGATATACATCTTTATTGTGTTAACCCCTGGGCATAGACTTCATATAAACCCCAATTTCACATTTCGGTTTTATAAAAATCTTGTCGTCTTGGGTCCTGAAGTACCTGTGTACCACATTTCATGGCTTTACAATACTTATATTTCCCACTACAAACAGTATACTGGCACACAAACATTATCCTTTATTAAGTAAGGTTAAATGACTATGGTAGAAGGGGGTGGTTGTTGAAGGCCCCTCTTTTATATACCTTTGTCTTTATCTACCTTATATTTCCCGCTACAAACAGTATACTGGCGCACAAACATTATCCTTTATTAAGTAAGGTTAAATGACCATGGTAGAAGGGGGTGGTTGTTGAAGACCCCTCTTTTATATACCTTTGTCTTTATCTACCTTAGTACTCTTTCTCCGATTTTGATGCAATTTTCATGCTATATTTTCTACTCTGCAGTGAACCCACTCGACTTACTCATATTATATTTTGACATACTTTTTTTGCTTTATGATTTTTGTGCCTGCACAGTGGGATCAGAAGTTGGTAAAAAATTTATTGCTATAAAAACTGGTTGCTATATTTAATGATTGCTAGCAGACAGAGCCTGCTTGTATCTTTTAAAACATGAATTGAGATAAGCATAAAGCATGATAATTTTCTATAAATTCAAAATTTATTCTTAAACTTCTATTAAAATAGTTCTTTCATATCTACAGCCATAGATGTAGTTGGTTTTTGCTCTTTAATTATTTTACTGTTTGAGCTACATGGATGAGTCAGGTACAAAACTATTGGCCAGAGTGTATATGAAATGTAAGTTAACTTTTATTAATTCTGAATTCTCTAACCTATGTAATGTTTTTTAAGGAATGTTTTGTTTGGTTATTGTATAGTAATTAAATTCATCTAAAGGGGTGCATCAACATGTGACCGAGTGGGAAGTATGCATTTTTTACTTATCTTAATACACAGTATTATTGTTATATACAAATGCACATATATGTATATACATATACTTATATGTATATATATAAACAGACATACATATACATAAATCAGTACCCCCCTTTACATGTTGTTCACAAGCCATCACTGGCACTTATAAAAAATCATGCTTAATAAAATTTTGTTAAATCACACATCTAAGGGATTTGAAATTCAGCTTAATGAAATAATACTGTCAAATTTGTGATATGAAATTTATCTGCAGAACAAACTTAGATGCAATTCAGTGTATGAATGCTGTTTATAAGCTATTTCAATTTCATTGTACTGATAATTTAAAATTATTATTGAATATTTTAATAACATATATGCATATATTTATTATATTTGAAACCATGTTTTTACAGGTTGTTTATGTTACTGCTACTTTCCCATATGTGGTCCTAGTATGTTTGTTAATTAGAGGGCTCACTTTACCTGGAGCATTAGAAGGAATTTCATTCTATCTCAGTCCACAGTGGAAAAAACTCACAACATTTAAAGTAAGTTATATTTTAGAATCATGTATATTATATACTAGTAGTATTATATACTAGTAGTATTATATACTAGTAGTACTATATTATATACTAGTAGTATACCCACCAGGTTGCAAAATAAGGAAATATTTTTAGTTGTAAATTGCTAATCAAGATTTCATTTCTGTAACAGTTTCGATATTTTGACTAGGTCACAGAGTTTTTAACTGGTTTGCAAATAAAGGGAAATATGCAAGCATGAGAAGGATAAAGCATAAAATTCTAATTTGTTTTAAATCTTACTAATGATTTTCATTATAGGTATTTTCAGATGTTATCTAATATTTGTTTTCCAAGACATCATAAAAAAAAATCATTTACCATGAAGCATTCAAGTACTTTTGGGGGGTAATTTTAAATGTATTTACCCCCCCCCCCCAACACTTTAATTATTTAAAAAATTTCAGCTTTAATTTTTTTGCCATAATTACATATTATTTCTTAATATACCAGTTTCTCAAGTTTTTAAGTTTTCTCATCTTGATCTTTTAATTTTTACTTTTCCAAGCTGATGAAACATTTACTATTATTTATTCCTCTTTTATTTTTTAGAAGTCCAGCCAGTAATTTTTCTTTAATTTAGAGATTACACTAATTTTTTGTGATTTTTAATTAATTTATAATCATGCTTTTATCTTTTGATCATTTACTTTCTAACTTTTCAATCATCGCAATTGCGATATTTTGACTTTTTTTCCCATTATATCATACCTGCCAAATCTCCCGATTTCTCCAGGAGTCTCCCGAATTTTGAGGCAATCTCCCGAACTCCCGAAAAATTCCTAAATCTCCCAAATTTTTACAATAATTAGAAAAAATCCCTACAAAAGGGATTTTCCTAAAAAAATCCCTTTGCAGACGTGTCAACTCTCCGGATTTTTCATTACTTCTCCGGCCTCCGGATTACTAACGAAATTCTCTGGCTTTTTTTGTTGGAAATTTATCTATTAACCAGACATGGTATAATTCCTCTAAAACACCAATTTTCCGCATTTTTAGCACTGATTTTTATCATTCCCGGGATGGTAGCAAATCCATAATACAATTCAGGGTAATGCCAATCAAATTAACGGAGATTTACGGCCGTGTGTATTGTAAATTAAGATCTCGATCGCTTATTTTATGAAAGTAATAAACATACTTCTTCAAAGGTTATTGAGCATAAATCGCTAAAATGTTATTTTGTTCATTAATTTCGCATAAACACTGCGATTGCGCAATTCAGTTTGTTCTCATGAATCGCCGAGAGTACACTAGTATCTTTTTCCATCCATCTCAATCTTCTAAATATTGCATTTTTGATTGACTAAACTAGCTTGTTTTCATATTCTGATTAATTATTATGGTTAATTTCTTAATTATTTTCGTATAAATAATGCGATTGCGCAATTCAGTTGCTTCGTGTGAATTGCTGAGAGTACTTTAGTATTTTTTTCCATCCATCTCCATTTAAATGTTGCATATTAGATCAACTAAACTAGCTTATTTTCATATTCTGATTAATTATTGTGGTTAATTTCTTAATTATTTTCGCATAAATAGTGCGATTGCAATTTTAATAATTTATTAAAGTTTTGAGCATAATATTTATTTGCTTTAGCTTGATTAACTTCCGTTAATCCTTCCGTTTGTCCTTCTTAATAAAATTTTCGTTTTGATTTAATGGGGGATTTCTCTTATTATTATGTTTTTATTGTGCTATGTTTATTTTTAATTTTTATTTTATTTTTTTTCTTGCGTTATTTCTTTTTTTAGTGCAATATAAAAGACCAGTACCCTTTTTGAAAAATAGTTTTCAATTTTGTAGATCTTTCCTAAAATTATATATTTTTCCTAAATATTATTTTTTCCCCTAAAATTTTTTATTTCAATTTGTTAGATCTTTTTTAAAAATTTTACTGCAATAAGATATTTTTAGATCTTAAGTTATTTATTTTAATTTTTTAAAATATGTTTTAAAATTCTTTATTGCATTTTTTTTTTTTTAATTTAGATTTTTTTCTAATTATTTAATGTAATAAAATTTGTTTAGATCTGTAAAATTATTTTTTCAATTTTTTTTTATATTTTTTCAAAAATTATTTATTGCAATATTAAAGTATTTTATAGATCTTTACTAAAATTATTTATTGCAGTTTTTTTATATTAAAGAATTTGTATTAAAAATAGATTTTCTCAATAAAAAATAAGCATTTTTTATTAATGTAATTTATATGCGATTTTAGTTTATTAAAAGTTAATTGAAAATTCAAAATGTTTATACTTAAATTCTGTTAATTAGATTTTTAATACTTCATTGTCTTGAATTTGCTTGTTATATATATGACAAACTGTTAAAGTAAAAAAAAAATGCCTTGCATCGAACTGCTACAATGTCGAAACATCTCTTGCTACAAACTGCTACAATTTCGAATAATTGCTTGCTACAAACTGCATCATTTTCGAAATATTGCCTGCTACAAACTGTTACAATTCCAGAAATTTACTTCTCCAAAAATTGCTCCAAAAGAGTTTTTTGTAATCACATCACTGAATCAGTGACACGTAGAAAGGTGGTGTTTAGTGTTTTTTTTTTTTTTTTTGTGTATCTGCTAGTGGCTGTTATATGCCACCATTTACAATTTATAATGGGGCTGATTTGTACTAGCCATTTACTAAGGGTGGTCCTCCTGGAGCTTTATATGCATGCACAGAATCTGGTTGGATGCAAGATTCGATATTTGAATCTTGGATGGATCACTTCATTAAACAAATTAAATGCTTACAAAAGCCTGTCCTTCTAATCTATGATGGACATGAAAGTCATATGACTTACGGTACAGTTAAAAAGGCCATTGATAATGGTATTATAATATTGTGCTTACTGCTCCCACACCAGCCATGCTTTGCAACTTTTAGATGTAGGAAATTTTCCCCCTTTAAAGAAAGCTTGGAAAGGGATTCTAAAGAAATGGTTCCATGAAAGCTGTCTTCAAAATGTTTCGAAGAGTATTTTTTCTTTTCTGTTGAAACAGTTGGTAGAGTATCTTCGACCACAGAATGCAATCAAAGGTTTTCTTGGCAGTGGACTATATCCAATAAACAAATATGAAGTTGAAAAACGTATCATCCTTACTCAAATAACAGATGTTGACCCAGCCATATCTTCGCCAGATCAGCAAGTAGATCTAAATCAGGATTCAGAACCATCAACATCTGGTACATGCAACTTGAATTGGGAAAGTGCAGAAGTAGGCCTATCAAACATAGCCAACACAACAATTGTATCTCCACTGAAGGACTTAAAACGAGCTATATTGACAACGTTATTCAACTCTACATAGAACGGCTGTAGATAACTAATGGAAAATGAAAATGGATCCAAGCCAAAACTGGAGACGTGCTAACAGAAGACACAGTTGCATTACGTCTATAAAAAGAACAAGAGGAATGGGCTGTTAAAAAATTACCAAAAGCTGAAAAGCAGAATATTGTCCCAAGCCAACAAGTTCCTTTGAGCCAATCCACGACAGCCACAGGTATCCAAATTTCACAAACCATAGGCCTATCTGTGGGATGTTAGGTGTTAGTAAAATATGAAGGGACGAAATCAGTCAAGCAGTTTATTGGACAAGTAATTGATCGAGATGGGGATTTGCATTCAATTAAATATCTTGAAAAATCCAAAATTGGTAACTACAACATCTTTCCAGAATATGATGACATTGATGAAATCGAAGAGTCAGATATTATTAAAATCCTTAAAGAGCCAACTTTTGACCATAGAGGACATTATAAATTTATAATTTAATCAAACTAAATGATAGTTCAGTAAATGTAGAAGTTGTGTAAAATATGTTTAAATAATTAAAATATCACTGTTTACTCATTGTTTTCTTTTTACATCATATTTTTTTATTATGACCACTTTACCCAGCGCACTACTCACTTTACCCCGTGTTGTCATACAAATATGCCAAAAAAAATATATATACCATAAAAAGGTGTTATCCTCAAAAAATATTTCTAAAATGTATTCTAATGTGCTCTAGAACAATGTAATGTAAAATAACATCCAAAACAGCAGGATGTTTAAAAAAAATTCTTATGTTTATATTCCTGCAAAGTTAAAAAATGTGTCTCTTTATGACCACTTTACCCCACCTGACCCTACAGATTATATAAAGAAACTAAAATTCATAATTATGTGCAAATTTCTGTAGCATTCTAAATTATATTGTTATTCAAAGCATTATATTGAAATACTTAATTTAATTCTCCTAAAATGAAATATTGGTTTCACAGAATTTCCAAGCAGGTATGCAGAATAAAACATCCTGGTTCTTTTTATAAACAAATTTACAAAAAATATGAAATTGGATCAATATATATCAAAATGAATGATAACGGTTTTAAAGATATACAACAATACCATTTTTATTTTGTTTCAATAATTGACTAAACACAGTATATAAGTTTGGAAAAATCTTTGCCAAAAGAAATTGAAAAAATCTGATGTGGACAGCACACGATATTCTTTATATAATGCAATGAATTTACTCCTTTTACAGTAAGAAATTATATATAAGATCCATGGTATTGTATTTTTAACGTTGAATTGTATATTTGGCGATTTTCCTAATGACAGCATGTAAAACTATTTCAAAGTACCCAATAAACTTATATTTCATGCAACTCAATATAAACCATATCAATATTGATATTTATTGTCATTTTTACAATTTAATGATATTTTTATCAATTTGGCAACATTTTAAATTCAAAGTTTGAGATATTCCGACAAATTTGTCATCAAAATTTTGCCAAACGTTACAGATGACAAAATAGGTGTTTCTTATTGTAGATTCTTGTATTATTTCCAAGATATTGAATTTTTGTCAGTTAGCCATCATTTTCATTGATTTAGCGTCATTTTTATCAATTTGGTGACTTTATGGATGGAGAAAAAAATTATTTTTATAGCAGATAAATGACTATTGGCATTCAAATAAAAAAGTATTTCCCAAAGTATCTTTTCTCACGAATGGAACATGCTAGATCCGCGAGAATGATGTCACCAAATTTATCGCATGATATTACATATGAAAAGTGAACATATTTCATAATAGTTAGTTTTTTTTTTATTTTGTGATTTTTTTTATAAATTTATTTGAAAAATGTGCAATATATCCAGAATGGTTCATGCTAGCATTCTTAAGTTTATGTCAATCGTTTTCTTATGAAAAATTACGTAAGGAACTAATGACTGCAAACTAAGTGTAATGACTGCGATTTGCGTAACTTTATTAAAGGTTTTGATTTTCAAAATTTCACTCAAAAATTTAGGGGGGATTCTGAACATTCGACTGTGTTTAAAAACAATAGGCTTCCAGAATTCATGAATTGTAATTTTTATACTAAATTTTGTTTGAATCTCTCCATTCGTGAGGTATCATCTCCACAGACTTACTGACACACACACACAGACATCACCTCAAAAACATTCGATTCTTGTTTACGGATGATTGAAACGTGCTCTACCCTCGAATTCGAATTTTCGACTCCATCATAATACTACCCTTATACATTATACTATGTATATAAGGAAAGTAAAAACCTGAAGGCCATAATTGATATAATACAGTCAAAAATGCAGTAGTATTCACTTATAAAATTTATATTTTATATTTATATCCTTTTCTTTGCTATTTAAATTGAAAAAAGGCATTAAAAATCATCATCTATATAAACGCATTTGATTTTACCACATTGCTAAGCAGCATGATATAATTTTCTTCAGATAAATTTGCATGAAAAATATTGTCTGCATAATTCTATTTCTATGGAAGGTTTGATTGTGCATTTTTTATTAATATCTTGACAATTCCTGGCCCTAGAAACTGAAAATATGGACTAAATTTTAAGTGGGCACTACGGCACTACTCCAGGGCTACCCACAACATTTCATAAAATTTGGTGCAGCCTTTCTCCCGTGATAATGAGATAAACACACATGCAAATAAACACACATTAAATTAAATTGCTTAACCCTCTGTAAAAATGGCTAAAAAGCAAAATTTTTGTTGAAAACACAGAATGAAATGAATTGGTAAAAGTGTAAAGTTTTCTTTTGCTTTTGAAACCCGTTTATGCTGTTATTAATTCCTTTTATGCTGTGTTTTTAGCAACGTTTTTACTTCTGAAATATTTAAATTAAGTTAAAAGAAATTAGTTATATTGTGTATAATTCTTTTTTCCCATCATTAATATATTTTAATTAATCTAAAATTTAAAATATCTGAATACTAACAAAATTTTTGCATTTTAGTTATTTTATAAGTCTAGGAAGCCGTATTTCACATACAGCCAGGCTAACACTGGATATGCCAATCTTAAAATGCTTCATTGTAGCATTAAAAGTTATCTTTCAGATTTATATGTTTTATATAATTATATTTCAGTGTTTAGGTGTAGTACAGTTCTAATATATTTTATTAGGTATGGGGTGATGCTGCTTCTCAAATATTTTATTCTGTTGGAGCTGGTTGGGGAGCTTTATTAACAATGGCCAGTTATAATAAATTTAATCATAATGTTTACAGGTAAGAGTTTATTTTGTACATTTATTGGTATGCAACTAAATACTGTTACAGATAAAATAAAACTAAGAATGCTGTTATTGATAAATGTATATAAAAGTTCATTGTGGTAATATTTTGTGATGCTAATAATTAAAATATTTGATTGCTATTTCAAAATTTGAAATTATACATTCTATGCAAATTTATGATTTGTTTTTATAGTACTTGTGTTTCACATTTTATTTTGTTATTTATTTGAGTGAAAAGTTGGTCTGTTCAGAAATTGCTATTGCTCATTTTGCAACAGTTTAAATACACTTGTTTGTAAAGTTTTCATTGAAATAATTGTCACAAATTCTTATCATTAGGTTTTATATTTTGCTCTTATAGTTAGCATGATGGAATTGTTTGCCAATTATGAAATTTAATTTTCTTTTGAACAGTAGTATGTAGGTAGGTTTACAGTTCACAATCCTTGATATTTGAATATCCTTCTGTTGAATATTTATACTTTATACTTGCATTAATTATAGTCCCATTCTATCAAAAATTGCTCTTTATTTTTATGCACATTTATTGTAAATTGTTATTTCTATGCAGGAGCCACTTGTTAAATTTAAGTCTTTGCGAACGGCAGACGCATCTGCGCGTTGACTGTGAAACTACTTTCAAGGACGATGCTCACACATTCGCATCCGCTTTCCGGCCGTCTAAACAGTTACCTTATACCTTTCTGGTAGGTCAGACGGTCTGGATCTCAACAACAACATCAACAACACATTCGCATCCAGAAAAAATTTACCATAAAAGATGATTGACATTAATGTGCGTTTTCATGTGGAACATTTTCGTTTGAATTTATTTGAATACTAGATGGTGCTAAATGTTCATTTTAATATTTACAACGTATTTTGGTAATACTTGACCTTGGTATAGGGGGGGGGGGTCCCTATGAATCATCACTTTACCCAGAGTAGTAAAACATAGTTTTATAATATAAAGCAGATCATTTAGACTCTGCTATGCTATAATTAAGGATGGGTTCTCGTTTCAATTTTAGTTTAATGATTGCATTGGTGAATTATTGGAATGTAAAAGAGTATTTTCTTTCAAGTTTGAGTTTTAGAGGAATGCACAGTAGTGAATTTATTAGGTTATTTCCAATAACTGGGTAAAGATGTTATAAAAGAATATACTCACATGGTAATCAAACAGGATAGTTATGAAAGTAATGCAGATAAGTGAAGATTCATGGATTTTTGGTATTTCTGATGATTTGGTATTTTTATGAATGCAAAGATTGCAATGTTGGTCTGTGTGTAAATCCATGTTTTGAAATACATTATACGTAAAAGGTGTATTAATTAGTAACAAGCTATTTTCTTCTTAAAAATTGTGCATAATCTCTATTAGCTATATAAAGTATTAAGTACAATCATTTGGATATTTCCCCTGCAAAACAAATAACCATTTTAATCAAGTTAATTAATCATTTTTAATCATTTAAATTTTTAATATTTAAATAAGAAATGATTTGCATGTTACATATACATCTAATGGAAAATAAGTATTACCTTTATTCCTGAAAAAAGTAGAATGCTGTGTTCAATGTGTGATTTTTAGTGAATTTTTTCCGAAGTTAGGCTTAGTGTGAAAAATGTGCCGTCCTTTGAGAACAGTTTGGAAGCAAAATGCTCCGTCCTTTGGGCCACAGCAGTTCCGGAATGCTGCCATTCGCAAAGGATTAAAACTATGTCACCTTTTTTTGTCTCAATAATAATTGCCTTAGTAACAGAAATATTTTTTGACCCGTTCACAACTGGCGAGTGAAAGAAGAAGCACTTCCGCAAGACTGCTCATAGTGAGAATCGTTTGCTACTCCAGGTCTAGGCACTTTTTAATATTAAGCCTAACGCATCGAAAAAATCATAATAAACTTTGCTTTAAAATACATCTACCATTATCACAAAAATACACGGGTGTTATTGCATTTGAGGAATTTGACTCCACCATTGCTTTTCAACTGTGAGTCTTGCAAATTTGTTTGTTTCTTTAACTGTTACTTATATAATTTCATCACTGAAATACAGATTAAAGAATTAATTTCCTTTAAAAGAGGTTTGAACTGCTTATATTCAGTCCAGAATTCAGAGATGGATGACAGATCTTTGCTATTTGAACTCTAATTATCTTTACCAAATATATCAACATCATTATACACATTGGCATCTTTCAAATAAATTTCCACATAAATCACAACCAACTATCTCACTTTCAGAAAAATATTTCACTCTTTTTGCCGTAATTATTACAATTCTTCTGACTAAATTCTCATTAGCTGAATTGATTAAAACTCTGACTTAATTCTTCTATGCACAGAATAACTGTTATGAAAGAAACCACTACTTTAAATCTTAGTCGACATACCTTTAAAATTAGAAGCACCACAACAGCTTGCATGTGCATTTGTTTATACTATCAATTTACTCAGTATCCTAATCAAAAACAAAAACTAAAAGTGAAATATGAAGATCAATGCTCCAAGTAACTAGCTTTGCAAAAATTACAGGATTCTAGTGCCATCTAGTGTTAGTAAAAAAATTTGTCAAAAAAGTTCCAGCATTCTGTTGCTCATATGTATCAATAATCCATAGTGGCAGTCTCATGTTCATAGTGTTGGAAAAATGTAAATAAACAATCATGATTCACAATTCCTAGGAACATCGTTCAATTCACAAATTCATTTGAATTATTCACTTTATTCTCGGGAATGAATCGCTGCGTTTTTCCAGCATGTGTATCATGTAAATCAGGTGCTCGATGCATATGCAAGTAATTTGTAAATTCGAGGATGTTTCTGGTTAGGTTTACGTTCCGGGAAAAGGTCCCTTCCTCCACTATATATATATAGCACTACTTAATTTTATCTATAGCTCAAGGTCTACACAAATGTGAATAACAGAAGAGGTCAAAATCAATTTTGCACCTATACAAACTCTTTGATAAGCACTCTTTCTGTAAGCACATTTGCTTCCATACATTTTTATTCCTGCTCACCCAAATGTTGAGTAATGCCACTTAAAAAGATATAAACTTGTTTATCAAGTTTGACTTCTTTGATACTATTTCTGTCAACAAATTAAAATAATGTAATTTATATATATAAAAAAAAAATCTTAAATACACTTCTTATTTAATTTTATTTATAACTCAAGTATATCATCAATTTTGTTTTATTTTCAAAATACACCCCTACTAAATGCCCACCCCTCAAAAGGATAGTTTTAAGTCAGAACACTGGGTGGTCGCTGTATAGAGGTTTTCTATACAGCGATTATATAGAATATTTATTTTCTTAATATTTTGATAAATTTATCTGCTCATCTAATTAGTCATTTACATATACAGTAGGGATGCAACGGATGTCAGTTTGGCTGGATACCAGATACCGGATATTCAACCTGAATTTAAAACCGGACATCCGGGATATCCAGCCAACAGTATAATTTTCTTTTAGAAATCCTAAATAGTTACTATTTTATTATTTCTATTCATAGGTGCAACCAGGAGGGTGGTTTTTAAGGTTAAAAAAAGACCTCCCCCAGAAGTTCTCAATTTATATGAAGAAATAGTAATTTTTGTACTAATTTCCAGGTTGTAACCCTTTATAGAGTGAATACCCCCCCCCCCCCCCTCCCCAGAAAAAAATTCTGGTTGTGCTACTGTTCCTATTTCATTTTTCTTCTCTTCTTAATTCAGAAGAAATACATATTTTAAAATTATTATATTTTAAAGCAGCTAATACAAATCCAAACCAAAACCAGCAGTAGCCACAAGACTATTAAAACTTTTAAAATGGCCATTAAAGCTTAGGCGTTAAGTGTTTATATACTTAATGATTATCAACTGGTTATTAATATAATTACACTTGTTAACTTTTTAATATTTAATAACCACTGTTTAAAATAAAAGTCCAGTTTTGATTATAGCAACTAAGAATTTAAAAACCTTAACATTCTTTAAATTTCTATATAATATCACAGATAACTTGATAAATAATAGAAATAGAAATCATAAGTACTTTTAATTCCAAAATTATAATTTGTTGTAATGATGTCAAATTAAGAAATGCTGTGTCCTTATATGTAGCAGAAAACAATCAAGCTTTTCATATCAATGGACATTAATTCAAAACTGCTTAACTCTACTTCAACCCTTTGTGGAAATTACCAAGCAAATAAGTTTCTCAAAATCATTTATTTCAGAAGTAATTCCTATGGTTGTAACATTGAATAGATATTTATCAAAATCTGAAGTATTTGGTGTTAGAACAGTGGCCAAGCCAAGACGCTTCTTTATGGGGTACCTGCGTCTAGATACTTACCCCCACATCGAATAAATAAGAAAGTCCTTTGGATATAGCTGTGTTAAAATTATGCTATGCACTCAGCTCTTGGAGGGTGCTGTGAAGAGATTGCAGTCCATATATAATGAGGTGTAGAATCTGTTTTGAATGGCTGATCTGGCGAGTAGGTTGAAAAGGGAAGGGGAAGGGAAGGAACCCTGAAAACAGTCAGCCAATCAGAATGATTGGACTAAGGAAGGAATTAAGAATTAAATATTGTTTACTTGAAAGTTATGAAGTTACAAAAATGGCAAAATAATCAATTTAATTTAAAGTTATACTAGGAATTAGGTTTGCATTGAAAAAATGTAAGTAAAAGTTAATAATAATTAATACAGAGATGGATGATAATGCACGTAGAATAGAGTACTGGGCACACAGAAGTACGCGGGCAAAAGCTAGCAATCCTATTGACCAGTGGCTGGGCCGTGAAATAAGAGAAGAATAGCACTAAGTCCTTGAATTGGTGTGGCGCCATCTATCTTCGATCAAACGAGGGAAAAGGTTAAAAACTAGGAAATACCTGTTTGAGGGACGAGATAACAACACTTTTTCCATTTAGTTTTGTGAGAACCAAATAAAAGGTGTTGAGGCCTGTGCTTCCTGAGGAAGGCGCGATCGGATTGTAGATCTGATCTACGTCTCTCATACAGGGTCTACTGGAGTTTTTCTTGCAAAAATTTTGTATAAGTTGCCAAATATGTCCTGTAATGCCAGAGACTTTCAAATCGTGGTGAATAATTTCATTCTGGACAGATCTAGGAGCATTGACTATGCAACGCAAGACTTTATTTTGGAAAACTTGCAATCTCTCTATGTGGATTTTTGCTACCGCCCCCCAAACTGGGCAGGCATACAAAAAGCCACGTGCGATGATCTGTTTATAAATAATTAATTTATTATTAAGGGAAAGGTGACATTTTCTACCGAGAAGGGGTACAAGGGCTTTATAAGTTTTATTTGCTGATTTAACTTTTGAATCTATATGCTCTCCGTCAGTCATGTGGGCATCTAAGGTGACGCCCAAATACTTAATGGAGTGGAAGTAGAACAATAAAGGATACATTAAAAGAAAACAAGCTCTGTAGAACTGGCATCAGGAGGGCTGTTGGGCTCCTTACTGGGCACTGCACTCTCAAGAGACACCTTAATATGGGTGTCACTAAAGATTCGCTTTGCAGGGGCTGCAAATACAGCGAAAAAACTGCTGCTTACATTCTCTGTGAATGTGAGGTTTACTCTGCTCACAGATTCGAACAGATTGGTCGACATGTGATTGAACCCTGGGAGCTGAATGACATTCCTCAAGTGCCTGCTCATCTTTGCGTCGGCTACTGGTCTCTTTTCATAGAGATCTGTTCTGTCTGGGGTAGTACAATAGACCTCTGGTCGCTGTGCTGGGCTCTTGAGCCACCCGTCTCTCATTTCATTTCAAGGGAAAGGTGGGATTTTCTACTGAGAAGGGGTACAAGGGCTCTATAAGTTTTATTTGCTGATTTAACTTTTGAATCTATATGCTCTCCGTAAGTCATGTGGGCGTCTAAGGTGACACCCAAGTACTTAATGGAGTGGGAATAGAACAATAAGGGATACATTAAAAGAAAACATACATACAGCTGAATGAACATTTCTCAATATTTTAGACTGAAGAATTAAAATTCATTTTTTCGATAGAGATCGGGGTTATGATGAAATGGTTAACCCTTTCGCGACGATCGGCACGCCCACGTGCCGGCTGCGAACTTGCAATCAAGGATGGACGGCATGCACTCGTGACGGAGGAAACTTTACCGTAAGTGGAGAGTGGCACGCATTCGTGCCTCCACGTGGAACATTTTAATTTGTCTACTAGATGGCGTTACATGTCCGTTGAACTAACTTCAATGTATTTTGCAGAGGCATGACCATGGCAGAAGAGGTTCGAATGAATTATTTATCCATTTGGAGCGGTGAAACATCATTTTGTAATATAAACAGACAGAGCAATTCTCGTAGCATCAACAATTTTATAATTGAGTTTCGGTTTTTATTTTTATTTCAGCGTTATGATTTCGTTGGTGAATCATAGGAATATAAGATAGTATTTTTTTTGTTTGGGTTTTAGAGGCAGGGAAATTATTCGTTTATTTCGGATAAAAGAATGGGAGCAACTAATGAGTATTTTGTGTTCAGATTTGTATGAAAAATATACATCAAATAGAAAATAAATATTTCTTTTATTCCTGAAAAAAGTAAATTTCTGTGTTGAATAGGTGATTTTTAGTGAATTTTTTTCGAGAATTAGGTTTAGCGCAAAAAATGTGCTGTCCATTGGGACCAGTTCGGAAGCGAAGCGCTCCGTCTTTTGGACCGTGACAGCTCCGGAATGCCGCCGTCGCAAAAGGGTTAAATATTATTTATTATTGATAATGAAGAAAGAAGTTCAAACTTTGAGATCTCCTGAAGAAAACAAAGAGTCGCTCATAATAGAATCGAAATTAATGAAAATTCTAATCTTGCAAATAATCCTACACCTTTTTGGGATTGCTTTACTGAAATAACTGTTAATTCTAGCATATCACAATCACAAGTGTAACGACAATGACTAGTCAGCTGACTTTGAAGAGTTGAGAAACCATCTTTCACAGCCAGTAATTGAAAGAAAAATGTCACCATTTGACTGGTGGAAAATGAATAGGAGTAATTTTCCTTATTTATTGCAATTGCTAAATAAGTATCTTGCCCCACCATCAAGCAGTGTATATAGTGAAAGACTATTTTCTGAAGCAGGAGTCATTTATGATAAAAAGAGAAATAGAATTTTGCCAAAAAATGCAGAAAAACTACTCAATTTGCATCATAATTTGAAAATTTTAAAAGGGAAAACAAATTTTTAATTTTTTAAAAAAATTTATGACGTTTAAAACATTTGTCTTTTGAATGTTTAATTACTAATATTAAAAAAAAAAAAAAAGCTGTTGACAGGAAATTTATTTTTAATTTGTAATATAAATTATAAGTTAATGTAATATTCATTGTCAAAGATATTGAGCATAAAGCAGAGATTTTGAATTTATATTAAGTGATAAAATGAAAGTTTAGTTTAAAAAATTATAATAAAAATTGAGAAACCTGAAAATTTTAATATTACTATTAATTGAGTTATTAAAAATACTTATTTTGCATATTATTTATATAACCGGATATCCGACTGGATAATCCTAATATCCGGCTACTACCAAATATCTGGCTTAATAGCCGGATAGAGGATGTTTACCAGATATCCGTTGCATCCCTAATATACAGTAGACTCCCTCTTATTATCCGGTCTTGGTGTAACTGGACATATATGTAATCTGAACAGCATTGTTTTTTAGCTAAAAAAGTGTAAATTAAGGACAAGAATTCAATTTCATATTAAATAAATTACGAGTCTTTTCAAAATTTCATAAGTGCAGCATTTTATAGATAAATTTAGTCAGTGTAAATTATGTTTATCATTGGATTATGTTCTGGTATTATTTTCGGTTTGCAGTCTGATCTTATATGGGTCATATATAAATGAATTTATTGCATATGCATGTAATGATTTTATTATGAAACTGACTTAAGTGTATCATCTTTTATTAGGGATTCTATTGTGGTTCCAATTATCAATTGTGGAACAAGTTTTTTGGCAGGATTTGTTGTTTTCTCTGTAATTGGATTCATGGCTCATGAAACTGGTAAAAGCATTGAAGATGTTGTTGCATATGGCAAGTTAAATAAGTATTTACATATTTCTTAAAACAAAACTTGCATATCCTAGTATTGAATATATCTTTTTGTCTGTATTTCAAAATGTCATATCGCACCCTACCATAAAAAGTGACGCAACTCAAATTGTTAATTTTTTAGAATTGCATAAAAGAAAATTATAAAACTTATCAAAATGGTGCAGAGTCATTTAATATTAGAAAATAAATTCCAACATATAAATCTGAAATCATATAACTATTTCAACATAATTCTAGCTCAGTGATTGAACAAGATGGTTTCCATTTATATCACATTATGAAGTGGAGAAAGAAATTGCAAATTCAACACCATTTTAATGAAAGTTTTGAACAGGTCGCTAAATATTGTTAATTATATATATACCTAACTGTTAATTATATATTTTTAAATATTCTAATTACTCTTATCCATCCATCTTATTCTTCTTTGAATCTAAAGTAAGGGAACAAAAACTAATATTGTTTTTAAAATCATAGACATATGTGTTTATGTTGACCATTTGAAAAGTTAAATGTTGATATTATTTTTACCGGTACTGGTTTTAGTGTCCCCAGGCTAATAATATTTTAGGGTCCCCCTTTGTTTATGGTATAAAATAATTTAGCAATTTAAATTTATAGAATTACAGACTATGTCTTGAAAGAAAATAAAAAAATCTATAAAATGGAATAATATCTTTGATTGAAAATTTGAGTAGATTATTTTTAAAAATTAATTTTATGGGGTTTATATAAAAATAATAAATTATGAAATATATTCAAATAAATGAAACCAATAATTTTTTTTAATTTATTTTTCTGCATTTTTTAATGATGATTAAAACAATAATAACATTGATGAAAAAGTAAAATGATGTTCAAAATAAAAAAGGGAATTATTTAAAAAGCATTCTGTGAGTTTTAACCCAAATATAATCAAAATAAATTTTAAGTTGAGGACTAGCAGTTAGCATTTTAGAATTTTTTTCTATATTCAATGTGAAAGAAAAAAACAGTCATAAAAAAGAATATATCAATGATACTTTGTTAAAAAAAATTTTTTTAGTAAAATTGCAAGGAAGGCCTCAATTATAAATTTGCTAAGTAGCTAATAGTGGTCAAAAATTGCCCAAGATTTCATGATGACTGGTTTTCCAATAATCTTTACCAGAAAAATGCATTTAAGTTTTGAAAATGCATTCTTAGTGCTTATATGAGTACTTGTATCGATATAATGAATCATCCATTTCTACATATTTATTTGTGAAATTTTAGCAGAATGTTTTTTAGACGACATATACTTTTAGAAAATATAAAAAATGAATTTTTCTGATCTACCTAGATGTATGTCCTCCTTAAGCAGTTTTTTTTTTTTTAAATATGTGTTTTTAACACATAGATTAGTTTTGAGAATGTATTATCACTTGTAGTAACTGACTATATAAGGCTATGGTAAATATAAAAAGTAATTTCTGCATATTAAAGTACTTTGGCTATAAATAAGTACTTTAAGTAAATACTTATATTACACGCGGACCGTGGTCGTAAATCCCCATTGTCACACTGATTGACATTACCTTGAACGCATTCGTAAATCTCCATTGCTATGCTGATTTGCATTACCATGCACATGGCCATAAATATACATCAGCCTGCATAAAAGGCAATTTTCCATAGAAAACTATGCAAATTCTGTAATCGGTTGTATGAGGATGTTTCCCGCGAAAACTACGGAGAATCCATAGTAACTGTCATCGGTAGGGACAAACAGGTCTTCACGGATAATGTTTTAGATTATGATGCAAAAAATAATCAATAAATAAGTACTAAAAGTACTATAAATAAGTACTTTAAATTAAGTAAATAAGTAAAAGTACTTTGACTATAAATAAGCTACATTATATATATATATATATATATATATATATATTTTTTTCCAACTGTTTTTGTCAATGGTTTTTCCAACGGTTTTTGTTTCTTTTTTGTTAATTTTTAGCCAAATGATTTTAGCATGAGCATTTATCATGCTTTTTAATTACCACTTATATTAAAATTTACAATTTTATTATTCATTCATTTATTTTTTGTCTTAAGCAATTTTTTCGCACTTGCTAAATTTATAACTTTTTCAGCATGTTTTCATATTTTAACCATTTTCAGATGAAAATTCCTATGTTCTTTTTTTAGCTTTTAAACGATTTTCAATTCATAGTTCTATACATTTTTTGATCACTTATTACTTCTATGGAATTGCCTTATTTATTATCTTGACACATATTTTCAGGGTGGATCAGGGAATTCTCAGGGTAAATGATTTTCTGGAAATATCAGGGAAAACTCAGGGAATTTTGCTTTAAATCAGGGAAAATTTTGGAATTTTGTTTCGCAAAGTCGCCGAGCTTCAAATCCCTGCGAAAACATCTGAACAGGCATTTTCCTTTCTCTTTGTCCCTCTGCAAAACTGCCCTCGTTATGTGGAAGTGTTAAACTTTATTCTGATTGGCTGTTGATCAGATGTCATCATAAAGCTTGAAATTCCCACTTGCCTCATGGTGATTAAACTTGAAAAATTGGCGATTTACGAAATTCTGATTACCGGCCAAACTGTGTGATAGCGTAGGATGGCTATTCTCCCTAAACAATTCCACTTGTGGAGTGAGAAAAATCTGTCACCAACTGTTACAGCTACGGCTCTTCCGTAGTTTTCCTCCTACGAGGCAATCGCAATTTATTGCATTTGCTGCCAAGAATCAGTGCAATCCACATTCCTATCCTACCCCTTCCCGTAATCACCAATGTGTTTTGCAACATGTCGGGGTGTAACGTCTTTGCCATGCTCTCTACAATGAGCTAAAGTTCCCCATTTTTGCATCTGACTCAAATTTAAAAGGGTTCCCGAAACCGGATGCGCGAACGGAATTAAATCACTCGCTAAAATAAAAATGGTGCATGGAACTTGTCCCCGCTATTTCCTGCTTGTGAATTTATTGGTTAAATATTCATTATAGCATATTTTTCATAATGAAAAATTAAAAGAATTAATCTATATGAACGAGTTTCAGGAATATGCTGTGGCTGGGGACTGCGCGAGCGAACTAAATCTGGGCGTCCGGCACAAATAAAGGATATCAACCTTGGGGATGGGAGAATGCTTTTACGAGCTGAATTGCCGATATTGGAATGTTATGTATTATTGTTCTACTTTAATCTACATATGAACAATCCATAAATGACCATACAGAAATTATGAATGTGTGTAGCATTGGCTAAAATAGTGCATGTGACGGATACTATCCCAGACATACTTCATATTCATTTTAAAGCTAGATCGCAAGAACTTCATAATCTTTAAAATCTCGATGCACGACAGTTTTCGCTAGGAGAAATTTCAGATTTCCTTTTACAGATTATACCCTGTTTTAAGTTAATAATCTCTCATTGACGATGTATAAAACAATGATGTATGGATTCCTAAAATGTTGGCTTAGTTGTGTTTTCAGAAGTGCTAACTGTTAACAATTATTATAAATTCAAAGTTAGATCTGTTTGTTCTATTTTCAACTTACCCTCGGCAGTTCTTGCCCCTTTCCCCGTTGATTGGAAAATTCGAGTATCGCAATAAAACGGCATGTTTCTAGTGATATAAAATACCATTTTTTATATTCAAAATGTCAAAATATTAAAAAAAATCAAATTTCTTCAAAAGGATAAAGAATTTACTTATTGTGAAATAAACATATTGGGGAAATTTTAAAATAAAAGAGTTCATAACGTCTGATAATATAACGGCGTACCTGCCAACTTTTAAGCATTATGCGTAAAATTTACGCATTTTAACTGCTCTTTACGCTTTTACGCATATATTGCTATATTTTACGCACTTCCGCATTTATTTGAATTTTTTAACATTACTAGGAAATCAATCTCCGGCGAAATTCTTCGGCTTTTTTTGTTTGAAATTTACCTATTAACCAGACATGGTATAATTCCTCGGAAACACCGATTTTCTGTTTTTTTAGCACTGATACCATTCCCAAGATCATAGTAAATCCATAATAAAAGGCAGGGTAATCCCAATCAAATTAATGGAGATTTACGACCGCATGTAATGTAAATTAAGATCTCGATGGCTTATTTTATGAAAGTAATAAATATACTTCTTTATAGGTTGTCTAATTCAGCATAAATCGCTAAAATGTTATTTTGTTCATTAATTTCGCATAAACACTGAGATTGCGTAATTCAGTTTGTTCTCATGAATCGCCGAGAGTACAATAGTATCTTTTTCCATCTATCTCAATCTTCTAAATATTGCATTTTTGATTGACTAAACTAGCTTATTTTCATATTCTAATTAATTATTACGGTTAATTTCTTAATTATTTTCGCATATAAACAGTGGATTACGCAATGCAGTTACATCGTGTGAATTGCCAAGTGTACTTTACTATCTTTTTTCATCCATCCCCATTTAAATGTTGCATATTAGATCGAATAAACTAGCTTATTTTCATATTCTGATTAATTACTACACTTAATTTCTTAATTATTTTCGCATAAACAGTGCGATTGCGCAATTCGGTTACTTCGTGTGAATTGCCGAGAGTACGTTAGTATCTTTTTCCATCCATCTCCATCATTTAAATGTTGCATATTAGATAGACTAAACTAGTTTATTCTCATATTATGGCTAATTATTAATGTTAATTTTTTAATTATATTTGCATAATATAAATTTTTCTATTTAAAAAATGGGTATGAACTCTGTGATGGGATATTTTCCAAAAAGTGGTATTAAAGCAATGATTTAGGCAAATAAAAAGGAAACCATTTTGGCAGGAATATAATTCAGTGCTATATATATATATATATATATTTTTTTTATTAAAGATCAATATTTGTTACTCTCTTTAGTGAAAACATGTGTTTTTCCAAACAATAATATTTATTTTCATTATAAAGTAATTCTCACCGGATAAAACCTTTATATATTTTTTGTTTTATAATTTATTGTCCTGAAATTTTATAAAATTGGTGTCCTGAATTTTCATATTCTACCAGTACTATGCCTGGTATTTAATGCAGGTACTTGTACATAGTTAAATTCATTAGAAATGTCGTTTGCACGTGTAGTTTAAAAAACCCATTATAAATGCCATTCACGTAAAATTTTACACATTCCAATTTTCCCAGGTTGGCAGGTATGTAACGGGAAAAAGACCGAAATATCACGATCGCGATGATTGAAAAATTAGAGTAAATGATCAAAATATAAAAATAAGAATATTAATTCATTAAAAATTGCTGAAATTCATTGGTAAAACCCTCTAAATTAGAGAAAAATTATTGGACGGGCTTCTTAAAAATAAAAGAGGAATAAATAATAGTGAATGCTTCATCAGCTTAGAAAAGTAAAAAATAAAAAGATCATGATGAGAAAACTTAAATGAATTTAAAATTGCCTCAAAATGTATTTGAATGAGCGATAAATGAATTTTTTTATGATGTATTGGAAAACAAATATTATAAAACACCTGGAAGGGCCTATAATGAAAATCATTGGCAAGATTAAAACAAAGTTAGTGAATATAAATGTTTAAAATATATAAATACCAGATAAATGAAAAATTTAAATTTGAAAAACTTTTAAGAAATGGAAAAAAATGGTAATAGTGACACTGACTTATAGAACTTCCCGGCCGTCCAAACAGTTACCTTACACCTTTCTGGTAGGTCGGACGGTCTGGGTCTCAACAACAACAACTGACTTATAGAAAAGAATTAGTTTTAGAAAAAAAACCCACTTAAAATAAGTTTTGAAAATTTATTAAATGTTAAAAAACGAGAAGATAGCAATAATAAATGCATGTTAACAATATTACTCATTAAAAAATTAAAATATTTCTGTGAATTTGTTTTGTGTTACTATCAAATAATAATAATAAAATTTGTATTTTGCCAATATTTTAAATGTTACCCAATTTTCAAAATCCTCTTCCACCTCAATATCCAAATAATATATTCTATAAAAGTAGATCCGCTAAGGTGAGTTTTCTTGCCAACATTATAGATTGTATAAAAGTAGATCTGCTAAGGAGTTTTTTTGCCAACAGACATTTAGTGATACCTTGTTAAAGTACTCATCAGCTCAAGACATGGGGAGAAGGATCGGTTGTTTGACTTATATCTACTGTACAATAAATCTATTATAAATAAGTAATAAAAGCAAATTTCTAAATTATTTTAAAACATACTTAAACACAATTTTGCATAATAAAGCAACTTGAAAAAATCATCGCATGATGTAATATAAAAACATGTTGAAATTACTAAATTATTTTTACTCGTTTTGCCTCTTTACTTGAAAAACTTATCCAATGTTTTCTGCTTCAAAGTTGAGACTCGTTTTTGTGCTACTTATCTTATACAATGTATATAAATAATAGTGAATACTTAATAAGCTTGGAAAAGTAAAAAATAAAAAGATCAAGATGAGAAAACTTAAATGAATTTAAAATTGTCTCAAAATGTATTTGAATGCTTCATAATAAATGAATTTTTATTATGATGTATTGGAAAACAAATATTATAAAACACCTGAAAGGTCTATATAGTAGAAAAAACAACACTTAAAATAAGTTTGAAAATTTATTAAATGTTAAAAATGAGAAGATAGCAATAATAAATGCATGTTAACAATATTACTCATTAATAAATTAAAATATTTCTGTGAATTTGTGTTTGTTACTGTTAAATAATAATAATAAAATTGGTATTTTGCCAATATCTTAAATGTTCCCCAATTTTTAAAATCCTCCTCCGTCTCAGCATCGAAATAATAGATTCTATAAAAGTAGATCCGCTAAGGAGTTTTCTTGCCAACAGACATATAGTTATACTTGATAAAGTACTCATCAGTTCAAGACATGGGGAGAAGGATCGGTTGTTTGACTTATATCTACTGTACAATAAATCTATTATAAATAAATACTAAGTAATAAGAGAAAATTTCTAAATTATTTTAAAACATACTTACAATTTAATTTTGAATAACATTAAGCAACTTGAAAATACCATCGCATGATGTAATGCAAAAACAATTTGAAATTACTGAATTATTTTTACTTGCTTTGCCTCTTTACATGAAAAACTCATCCAATGTTTTTTGCTTCAAAGTTTATACTCTGTTTTTTTATACTGCTTATCTTATACAATATATATAAATGTTTTATATGTATCTTTTATATTCATTTATCCATCTATCAATTTTTAGTTAGTCAAGTTTATGAGTATGGTTGGGAAATTTTTTTGCAAACAGATGATTGAAGAAAATCAAGGAATTTCATGAAAAATACTCTGGAAATCGGGGAAAACTCAGGGAATTTTGTTTTTAAGTTTCTGTAGCCTTTTGAATTTTTGGATCTTGGTCAATTTTTTTCCAAGATGTTTTGGAAATTTTATATTTTTCTTGAAATATTCTACTATTTTTATTCTTAAATACCTTTTCGGCAATTTAAAATTTTCTTTTATTATTTTACAATCATATGCTCTTTTTTAAAATTAAAAATTGCAGATTATCGATTTTGCATGTTTTCCCACTTTAAACCTGTAACACTCATTTCTTAAAATAGAATCTCTTTTCAACAGATGAATGCCATAATTTTTGGCTTTTTTTAATTCAGTTTGACTGTTAATTTTTTCAGGAATTGTAAGCTGCTTTGCTTTTCCTCCTAACTTTTTTAATTAGAAATTATTGGTCGTTTTCTGGTCTCTACTTATTCCGCTCTTCTTTGATCATTGCAATCATTATACTTCAATATTTTTTTTAATTTTTCTATCTGACACAAAATAATTATTAATGTCCTGGTTATATTTCAGTCTAAAATTCTTTGTTTATTTTTTAGTTACCTTTAAATTTAGGTAATTTGCCATTTTTAACACTTTCCAACATAATTGTAAAGTGTTTATGACTTTGTTCATGCTGTCTGAATCTGTTCGCATGATGACTACCATAAATATGACTTTATAAAACTGAAATTTTAGTATGTTGTTGAGATGGTCTGTGAGTATGGGTGCAGGTGTTTTGTCCGCAGGACGAATTTCCGTCTTTGAAAAATTTCTTAAAACAGAGGTGGATGGAAATGCTTATGTTTCATTTTGATTATTTTTTACATTGTAATCTACGACATTGTCCGTGAAGACCTGTTTGTCCCTACCGATACCAGTTACCATGTATTCTCTGTAGTTTTCGCGGGAAACATCCTCATACAACGGATTATGGAATTTGCATAGTTTTCTATGTAAAATTACCTTTTATGCAGGCTGATGTATATTTACGGCCGTGTGCACAGTAATGCCAATCAGCGTGACAACAGAGATTTATGCCCGTGGCCCACGTGTAATATAAATTAAGATCATTTTTTTCATGGAAGTAGCAAATATGCTTCTTTAAAAGTTGTCGAATTTGGCATAAATCACTAAATTGTAAGATTTTTAATTATTTTCGTATAAACAGTGCAATTGCACAATTCTGTTTATGCTCTCATGAATCACCGGAGTCCATTAGTATATTTTTTCCACCCATCCCCATATTTTAAATATTGCATATTAGATTGACTAAACTAGCTTATTTTCATATTCTGGTTAATTATTTTAATTATATTTGTATAAACTACAATTTTTCAATCAGCTTACATTCTCATGAATCATCGGGATAACATCAATATCGTTTTTCATCCATCTCCATCTTCTAAATATAGCACGTTAGATTGACAAAATTAGCTTTTTTTCATTTTCTGGCAAATGATTATGGTTAATTTTTTAATTATTTTCGCATATGTAGTCTGGTTGTGGAATTCAGTTTTATGTTCTTGTTTCTTGTGAATTGCCAAGAGTTCACTAGTATCTTTTTCCACCCATCTCCATCTCATAACTGACAACTCTACTGGTTTTTCTGGGAAACTCTCGGTTTCCTGATTTTTAATGAGAGTCTCCCAGTTTTTGTCCATTCTTTTAGAATTCCCTAACATTAAGGATCTTTCAATGAAAATTTTCTGTTATAGGGAATTTTGATCGAATTTGCGACCACCATTTTGGTTCTTCCATGCATGAACCAAGTACCAGTTCTAAGTTGCATAATTTTCACTTTATTGATGGATTCTGTTTCAAATAAATAAATGTGATTCCGCGTATATAGATTACATTGGCGACTAATGTTGAAACATCCTTTTCTATCCATGTTCAGTTTCAAATTATGAATTAAAAAATGCCCAACATTAATTTCTTTGCAGTATGTTTCATTATTAATTAATATTTTTGTACAATATTTATTGTTTTTAAAATACAACTTCGCGTGTATTGATTTAATGCTGTGTAATGTTTAAGCATCCTTTTCCATCTTATTTTTGTTAAAATCTCAAATTAGTTACCGTACTTTTAGACATCTTTGCAGTTTACATAAAAGTGAATGTTTATTTTCCTTAAAATAAGTTCAAAATGAATACACAATGGAATCCCCCCCCCCCCTTCTAATTCTAGGTAGTAAAGACTCAAAATCATTTCTCTATTCACATTCATGTAATTAACTAAATAACAATTTGAGAAGTGAGCATATTTTGTTTCAGTGAGCCAGTCCCCTCTAAAATTTTTCTCTGTTTATACTACTGATATGCTTTTCTATACACTATGTAAAAGCATTTTTCTTTTGCAGTAGGCATTTTCAATGTTATAGTGAATTATCATTGTTTGAAAAAAAAAACATACATATTTTGTGTGATGTAAAAAGTTTTTTTTCCCAGTTTTTCCCTAATTTATATTGAACAGATTATATGCTGACTTGGATTTTTATGCTGTAATATTGGTGGGTATGTCATCTTCCTAAATATTGTATATTAAATTGACTAAACTGGTGTTTTTTCATATTCTGGTTAATTATTAAGGTTAATTTTTTAATTATTTTTGCATACACAGTACAATTGCGCAATTCAATTTATGTTCTAGTGAATTATCGAGAGTCCTCTTTTTTTTTTCCATTCATCTCTATCTTTTAAATATTTTGTATTAGATTGACTAAACTAGTTTATTTTCATATTCTGGTTAATTTTTTAATTATTTTCAGATATAGAGTGTGATTGCGCAATTTATGTTTTTGTGAATCGCCACGAGTCTATTGCTATCTTTTTCATCCATCTCCCTCTTCTAAATATTGCATATTAGATGAACTAAACTAGCATATATTTATTTTCTGGTTAAGTATTAAGGGTCTTTTTTAGTCATCTTTGCATACACAGTGCTCATTTTGAAAAATGTGTATGAACCCTGTAAAGGAATATTTTCCAAAAATTAGTATTAAAACAATTTAGGCAAATAAAAAAGCAATCATTTTGGTAACAATATATTAAAATTGGATATATTCACATCTTTAAATAATATTTCACTTATTAACATGACTGCTGAAAAACCCTTAAAACTAACTACTGATACTTTCCTTCTTCACTACTGAAATCTTCAACTGATTGGCATATCTACATGACTTAAGGGCATCATACATATACACTTTTCGTTGTGTGCCATATGGCATTTCGCGACATATATAAGTATCTAGTGCAAGTTTAATTAGTCCCCATCCATTGGCAAAGTTTGAAAATGGAACTCAAATATAAAAAGTCAACATTCAACAACAAAGTTGGAAAATGTTTGTCTTCATCTATTCAATTGTGGATAATTTTAAAGAATGTACTATTGCTGCGTGTGTATGTGGGAACTCATAATAAAGTGAAATAGAGTTGGAATATTTTCAGTCATGGTCAGGTGTCCTAACTTGCATCCATGTCTGTGGGACATATGGGAATGAAAATGATTAATACCATCCAATTAGTTTCGGATTTAACCCGGTTTGAAATAATGAAATACAGTGGAACATATTTTTCAAACATTTTTTATACGGAGTTAAAATTCACAAATTGCTTTGAATATTATAGAAATATTCAAATTATCACCTAAAATATGTAAAAAAATTTCAGCAAAATATGTTAGGTAGTTTTTTAAATAAAAATTGAAATAATAATTACACCTATATTATATGAAGAGACCACGTAACTCATTTCAAAATGAAACATGACATCCATTTTATTTCCCCTGTGTTTAAATTGTGATGTTTAAAGACTGTTTATATTTATATTTAGTGTTGCATCCATCATAAAACCACTTTATTTTTACATATTATCTGTGTATCTTTTATTTTAAATGATCACTAAACTTTGATTATTCTTACAACAAAGTGTAATTTTTATAGCATGCAGAATAAGCATTGAAAGATCCGTCCTACCCGAGGTTATGTGGAAAGACAATCAATCGCTGCAACAATAATCGCACATTCGGCACACAGCCAGACCCAGTGACCGCAGCGCAGTCTCCAACTGGGCCTGACCCTGCAACCAAGCAAAAATCCCCCCCAGTCCCCCAACGAGACCGGAGCACCTGCAAGTCGCTGGGAAAAGGCTGAAACCAAGACAAAACAAAGGCCAAACGGCAACCACACCACCAAACTGCTAACTCCCAGACTCATCCCCTCACTAAAAACTGTAACTTGCTTAGCAAACAAACAAACATACAAAACATGCACTAAGAGACCGTCTCAAACAAAATCTCCCTAATCACTCAATCACCAACGATACATGTCTTCACAATACTAACAAAAAACATGCACTTCCGAAACAACATAAGTTAACATCATATCCATTTCGATATACGACTATTTATAATATCTGCCTCATATAATACATTTCAATTCTCAACCAATTCACTCCACTTGATCTGATTGTTCCATCACTCCAGTACATTAACTAATTATACTCTAAAAAGACATTCAATACTAAAATCACATATAAATCAGTATACAACACTATTATATCAGGTTGTACTACTACTTAAATACATCACTCTATCTACTTCAATATAATTATACTCTATACACTCTATATATACACCATCTATTAATTCATTTATTATCAATATACAATATATTAAATTTCATACAGTTATCAGCTCAACACTTGGCTGTTTAACTTCATCCAATACAGGGTGGCGACAGAACCGGGAAATCAGGGAATTCTCAGGGGAAAATGATTTTCTGGAAATATCAGGGAAAACTCAGGGAAAATTTTGAAATTTTGTTTTGCGAGTCGCCGATCTTCAAATCCCTGTGAAAACATCTGAACCAGAATTTTCCTTTCTCTTTGTCATTCCATGAAACTGCCCTTATTGTGTTGAAGTGTTAAACTTTATTCTGATTGGTTGTTGATCAGATGACATCATAAAGCTTAAAATTCCCACTCACCACATGGCGATTAAACTTGAAAAACTGGCAATTAACGAAATCCTGATTACCGGCCAAACTGTGGGATAGCATAGAATGGCTATTTTCCCTAAACAAATCCACCTGTGGAGTGAGAAAAATCTGTCAACAACCGCTACAATACTGCTATGGCTCTCCCATAGTTTTCCCCCTATGGGGGCGATCGTAATTTATTGCATTTGCTGCCGAGAATGAGTGCAATCCACAATCCTATCCTACCCCTCCCCGTAATCACCGATGTGATTTACGACATTCTAGGGTGTAGCATCTTTGCCGTGCTCTCTACAATGAGCACGGCAACTGATTATGTCTTACATCTGACTCAAATTTAAAAGGATTCCCGAAAGCGGATGCATGAACGGAATTAAAATCACTCGCTAAAATAAAAATGGTTTGTGAAACTCGTTCCTGCTATTTCGTGCTTGTGAATTTATTTATTGGTTAAATATTCATAGCATATTTTTCACAATGAAAAATTAAAAGAATTAATCTATATGAAGGAGTTTCGGGAATACGCTGCTGCTCGGGCCCAGCGCGAGCGAATTAAATCTGGATAACTGGCACGAATAAAGGATATCAACCTTGGGGATGGGGGAATGCTTTTCCGAGCTGAATTGCCAATATTGCAATGTTATGTATTATTGTTCTACTTTAACCTACATATGAACGGCCCATAAATGACTATACGGAAATTATGAATGTGTGTAGCATTGGCTAAAATAGTGCATTTGAAGGATACTATCTCGGACATACTTCGTATTAATTTTAAAACTTGATAGTGAGAACTTCACAATTTTTAAAATCTCGATGTACGACTGTTTTTCGCTAGGAGCAATTTCAGATTTCCTTTTACAGATTATACCCTGTTTTAAGTTATTAATCTCTCATCTATGATGTATAAAACAAAGATGTATGGATTCCTAAAATGTTTGCTTAGTTGTATTTTCAGAAGTGCTAACTGTTAACAATTATTATAAATTCAAAGTTAAATCGGTTCCACTTTCAACTTACCCACTGGGCTAGGGGTAGTTCATGGCCCTTTTCCCATTGGTTGGAAAATTTGCTTATTGCAATAAAACGACATGTTTCTAGTGATATAAAATGCCATTTTTTAAATTCAAAATGTCGAAATATAAAAAAAATCAAATTTCTGCAAAAGGATAAAGAATTTATTTGTTATGAAATAAACATATTGGGGAAATTTTAAAATAAGAGTTCATAACATCCATTAATATAATGGGAAAAAAGGCCGAAATATCGCGATGATTAGAGTAAAAATTAGAGTAAATGATCAAAATATAAAACAAGAATATTAATTTATTAAAATTCGCCAAAAATCATTTGTAAAGCCCTCGAAATTAAAGAAAAATTGGTGGACGGGCTTCTTAAATAAAAAAGGAATAAATAATAGTGAATACTTAATAAGCTTGGAAAAGTAAAAAATAAAAAGATCAAGATGAGAAAACTTAAATGAATTTAAAATTGTCTCAAAATGTATTTGAATGCTTCATAATAAATGAATTTTTATTATGATGTATTGGAAAACAAATATTATAAAACACCTGAAAGGTCTATATAGTAGAAAAAACAACACTTAAAATAAGTTTGAAAATTTATTAAATGTTAAAAATGAGAAGATAGCAATAATAAATGCATGTTAACAATATTACTCATTAATAAATTAAAAT
This sequence comes from Amaurobius ferox, assembly GCA_951213105.1. Lineage (NCBI taxonomy): Eukaryota > Metazoa > Arthropoda > Arachnida > Araneae > Amaurobiidae > Amaurobius > Amaurobius ferox. Next base: position 42,440,604 of record OX578133.1, read on the forward strand.
ATTTCTGTGAATTTGTGTTTGTTACTGTTAAATAATAATAATAAAATTGGTATTTTGCCAATATCTTAAATGTTCCCCAATTTTTAAAATCCTCCTCCGTCTCAGCATCGAAATAATAGATTCTATAAAAGTAGATCCGCTAAGGAGTTTTCTTGCCAACAGACATATAGTTATACTTGATAAAGTACTCATCAGTTCAAGACATGGGGAGAAGGATCGGTTGTTTGACTTATATCTACTGTACAATAAATCTATTATAAATAAATACTAAGTAATAAGAGAAAATTTCTAAATTATTTTAAAACATACTTACAATTTAATTTTGAATAACATTAAGCAACTTGAAAATACCATCGCATGATGTAATGCAAAAACAATTTGAAATTACTGAATTATTTTTACTTGCTTTGCCTCTTTACATGAAAAACTCATCCAATGTTTTTTGCTTCAAAGTTTATACTCTGTTTTTTTATACTGCTTATCTTATACAATATATATAAATGTTTTATATTTATCTTTTATATTCATTTATCCGTCTATCAGTTTTTAGTTAGTCGAGTTTATGAGTATGGTTGGGAAATTCTTATGCGAACAGATGATTGAAGAAAATCAGGGAATTTCAGGAAAAATACTCTGGAAATCAGGGAAAACTCAGGGAATTTTGTTTTTAAGTTTCTGTAGCCACCCTGCAATACTTAATGTCCCACTTAGGACTTTATAAAATTCCACACAATTACCATGTGTAAATATGTATAACAAAACATAGATCTTTTACAAAATCAGCTTAACCCTTAGCTGCAAACTAAACAAGTATTGATGACCCCTCGATACAAACAAACATATAATAAATCCATATTATAAAAGAGCCATTTCAAGTAGTTTAGCTACGATATGCAAATTCCTATTCTAGCCCTTCTCAACTTCAATAGTTGCATTACTTCTACATGAAGAAAGTTAATGGAAAATATTCCAATTTAATGTCCCTCCAGAGTTTACACTTGTATATACAGTGTAGCATAGTTCCTTCTTTTCCGCAATAGCAAGTTGGATCTTTATGGAAAAATCTGCTTTGATGCATCTTCCATACTCTGTGCCCTATGATCCCTTGGCTCATATAAAAGTCCCCATAACAAGAGTTCGTATTTATTTTAGGTTTGTAGCCATACAAAACTCTTCCGTGGACACTCTGATTCCACCTTTCTTGCCATTCTTTCGCAATTTTCTTTCTAGCCAAGGTGACAAGGTGCCAACAGAATTTTACTCCATGGGAAGCTGAACATAATGCAGTTTTCCAATGTTGCCTCCTTGGCTAGCATGTCCACCTCTTCATTTTTATCATGCCCTGCATGAACTCTTATCCAAGCAGGTGTATAATCCCATCAAACTCAAAACTTTCCTTATTTTCTTAACGATTTCTAGATTTGTACTATGTGCACTAAGTGCTTGAAGCGCCGACATACAATCACTATATATGTGCACTTCCTTAATATCTTTCCTGATTATGTGGGAGATAGCCAAGTAAATTGCATAAAGCTCTGTATTATATACCGTGCAATCATCATTTAATCGAATCTTATAGCTGTGTACCAAAACCCCATTATCATACATAATGAAAGCACATCCCACTTTCTCTTGAATTTTTGACCCATCTGTATAGATGGTGATCTCAGACCTGTCCTGACTCAGGTGATCTCATCTAAGTCTTTGGTCGATCCATGGGGCTACCAAGTCCGAGGTATATTCCTCAATGTTGGCACTCCCAATGATTGAATTTCCAAGCTGGCAATCCTGTCTCCAATGGATTGCTTTATACATGTTATTCTCATTTCTGAATTTAATATCTAAAGGTGTGCATCCTGCTAGAACTTTCACACTCTCAATAGCTGTAGTTTTATAACATTTGGTGATTGCAATGAGAGCCATACATTGTATAGTATGAAGCTGAGTATTCATTCTAATTTGGTCTTTATACCAAATTGGGGCGCCGTACCCAATGAGTTTCTCCGCAGCTCCCAAGTAAATATACTTTTTAACAGTTGCGCTCAGGCCCCAAACAACTCTACATATTCTAGATAGACCATGATGAAATCTACAAACTTTCTCCCTTACTTCTCTCAGATGTAGGATGAAAGTTAGGTTCATATCTATAAGTAATCCAAGATATTTCAAATTCTTAACGTATTTTATTCTCAATCCTCCAGATTTAAATACAGGAATATGAGTAATTTTCTTTCTTGCATGGATCATGGTGAAACATGTTTTTTCTATGTTGATACTAAGGCTATACAATTTAGTCCAATCTTCAATACAACTCATGATCTTAGTACCAGTTACCCCCAATCTTGTGGAATTGGGTATTCCAATCATTGCCAATATATCATCTGCAAATGCATGTATTTTAAAATTTTCAATACCAAAATTGGTCTCCAGGATTCTATTAACCACAATAAGCCAGAATACCGGTCCAGAACTCGAGCCTTGGGATATTCCCACATTGTATTCGATGAAGGTCCCCTTTCCTTCAATATATACTTTACGGTCCCTAAGAAAATCTTCCACCTGTCTTATGATATAACCTGGAAACTGGTAATATTATTATGTAAGTTGACCACTTCACTCTGCTTGACACTATTAAACTCATTTTTTATGTCCACCGAAATAATGCCATAAATTCTTTGGATGTTTCTCTGCATATTAATAAATTTCATCATATTATCCAGAGCATCTAATGTACTCATTCCTCTTCTAAAACTATACTGACTTTTTGACAATAATTGTTTTGATTCTAGATGGTAATATATCCTTCTAGTCATCATTTTATTTAATATTTTTCCTAATACAGAAAGTAGGCATATGAGTCTATAAGATGAAGCCAATTGTGGATCTTTTCCATCTTTTTGTATGAGGATCACTCTAGCCTCTTTCCAACAAGATGGAAATATGCCTCTTTTAAGACAACTGTTGAAAATTTTCAACATCCATTCTTTATTCACATAGAATAACTCTTTAATTATTTCTAATGTAAGCCTGTTTAAACCTGGAGCTTTATTGGGTTTCATTTCTCCAATTGTTACTTCTAATTTATGAATGGTAAATAGCTCAATATTTTCACTTGGTTCCCATCTAATCTGCTGCACTCCATCTATAATATTAGGAAAATGATTGATCAATATTGCTTCAAATGCCTCCACATATGTATCTGTATATGTTCCATCATTTTTCAAGATGTAATTATTGATCTTGTTTAGATACTTATTCCCCTTAGCGATGTCATAATGAGTGTCAAAAGCATTATTCACCATTATATTATCAATATAGTCCTTAAAACTATCGCATTTTGCCTGCAATATCATCTTCTTATAACTGGATGCTTCCTTTTTGTAAATTAGTATCATTTTATTTTCTCCCCTGTATCCGTTCTTTTCTGGTATCTTCTGCGAAGAGCTCTCACCTTGCTTCTAATGGTGTTCAGTTTTGGACTCCACCAAATTGCATTTTTATTTCCACTGTTTATTTGTTTCCGCTTGTTCTTAGAACAGATTACCACCAATTCCTTTTCAATAGTTTCAACATATTTTTTCAAATTGTTATGCTCATCTCAATTTTGGTTCATTACTGTAGCCAACTCATATATCGCAACTTTCACATCTATTCTATTTAATTTGGATATTTTCCATCTTTTTCTTCCACTTTTAAAATCATAGGTATCTGCAATATTAAAAACCATATATCTGTGGTCACTAACCGTAATAGTCTCTAAAATACACCAATTGGTGATTCTACATTCCTCCATATTTTTAATCATACAAATATCAATCCAGCTTTCTCCCAATGTACATATATACATGGAGAGGCTATTGGGATCATTTATCACTTCTAGATCGAACTTATTTATAAATTCCATCATTTTCTGTCCTCTGGTATCTGTATTATGTGGTCCCCAAATATTGGACTTTGTGTTAAAGTCCCTACTAATGATCATTGCTTTATAATAATTCCTGCTGATCAATGTATCCAGTACATTTATAACTCTGTGTAAATCTTCAGATAGTGGGCAATAAGCCGCAACCACTGTAATTTCCTCATTCCCAAAACTAACTATAATAGCCACAATATCCCTGGTATTAACCACTATAGAGTAATGATACTTCTTTAGCAATATAATGCTGGATCTTGGTTTTCTCTTTTATAGATAACATCATACCTATTTGGAAATCTTACAATCTTCTCTTCAAAATAATATGGTTCATTTATTAGTGCGATTTCTGTATGGTTAGAAACCATTTTTTGTGCTAATGCATAGTTAGCAGCATGCACATGATTTAAGTTTATCTCGATCAGCCTAATGCTTTGTCTAACTGCCATAATTAATTTTAGTGGAAGCAAATACGATTTCTTTTTTATATATTTCAGAAATTCGATCGTTACAACTATGATCAATACTATACTTGATTTTAAATTTAGTATTATGTTTAACACAGTTTTGACAAGACTTATCAGTGTTACAGCTATTAGATTTGTGGTCTTTGTTACCACAATGACCACAGATTTCGGGATTTGGGCAATATTTACTTATATGACCAAATTTCCAGCACTTATAACAGATGTTGGGTCTGATATACTCTTTGCAGTCTAACCTATTCCAGCCCACTTTTAAATTTTTCCTGTCTATGAGTTTATTAAATGTATCTGGATCGACTGATACTATCCAATTATCACCTCTATTCCCTTTAAATGAGGTTCTGACTTCTAAAGTTGTTTCTTCCTCCTCCAGATCGTTTTGGGTAATTTATCCCTGATCTCTTCCTTGCTATATCCTGGTTCCACTCCGTAGATAATAATTTGTGTAAACAGAATAAAACAAATCAAGCAATTGTAAGATGAGTTATATAAGAATTGCTGAATTTTTATCACATAAAATTATTTAACTCTTCAAAGCTAAAATTATTTAGCTCTCATTGATTTTACATAAAGAAACAGATAATTTATAGCATATATAGCCTTTTTAATGAAGTTTTATGTTTCCAAGTATAATAAATTATTGTAGTAATATGATAATTAAAAAAAAAATGAGTGCTGAATGTATCACATTTTAGAGATGTTTAAATAAAATTGCATTTCAGTTGGAAAGTGTTTCATAACCAATGCTTTATGCATGATTGATCTTTCTTGTTTTTTCTCTATTTCAAACTTTCTGATTTTGTGTTATATAAAACATCTTGTTTTGTCTAAAAGTCTAGATGATATTGGACGTTACTATTTATTAGGGATTACCGATTATTTTCAATTTTCCGATAAAGATCAGTGAGAGGGAACTTGTTAGAAAAGGTAATTTAGTGATTGAATCACTATCTAAATTTATCAAGGGAGAAAAATTCAAAGCAATTTCTCAGTCACATAATTGTTTTCCATTCAAGTTATTGCAACCAAGGCCAATGGCTCTGTTGTCATATTGTGAGATAACTTCTTGTACAATGTACGGGTAAAGGTGGTTCTCTCCCCTGGTTCATCTTCATGTGACAGGTTAGCGGTCAAGTGCTGTCTTTGGGTTGTTGTTTAGGCTGCAAATAGTAGACTCCTTGCGATTATGCTTTTTAAAATTCTTGTAAATTGAAACATTGTTAACTTTTTGGAATGTTTTTATACGTTGGGCATGTCTACTACAGGATTTAACTTCAAATTAATACAAAAATTTCATTCTTTGGTAAAATATGCTTAGCAAAAACCCTGGAATATATATGTATATTGAGAGATACAGATACACTGCCAGCTTTTGAATAACATAGATTATTATTTTTATTAATTTTGATAGTTATTTTGCAATTTTAATGTTTATTTCTTATCTGTATTTAAATGTTGATATTTTATGTCCTTGATTATTCTTTTTGAATTATCAATTTTTTCTGGCAGGACATTTATACATGCCGAGCAATAATCTTGTAATTGTGCAGGTAGAATTATTAATTTCTCTACATAGTATAATTATTGGAAAAGTATTGTGACTGTGTCGAAAACTGGAATTTTGAGTTTTCAATGGAATCACATTTCAAGCATTCCTGAACTTAAATCAAACATTTTTGAGGTGATGTCTGTGTGTATATGTGTGTGTGTGCATATGTATGTTAGTGTGTGTGTCTGTAAGTATGTAAATTATATCTTATGAATGAATGGAGTGTTTAAAAAAATTGGGTACGATTAGTACAATCAGTGGAACCATATTGATTCGAAACACAATTAAATGCCGAAGACACCCCAATTTTTGAAAGAATTTTTAAAAAAAATCATAAAGTTATCAGAGCATTTAATAATATTATATAAATAGTAATTTATACATACTTTTTTTTAAATGAATAACACAAACTTTAGAATGCTAGCTTTAACCATTCTCAAAATATTGCATGTTTGCAAAAAAAGTTCTAAAAAATTACATAAAATTGAAAAGTAGTAAGTATAGCTACATATGTAACATTTGGCAATTAATTTGGTGACCTTGGGAGCGAAATATCAGCAACTTGGCAACTTTTTAAAATTGTGTCAAATTGATGAAAATGTTGCCAAATTGGCAAAAATGATGCTAAAGTTATGCAAATGATGAATTAATAATGAACATCTTTTAATACATGAACTTTTAATATATTATTGGATGCTAGCAATATTTTCAATTGTAAAGTGAGATTTGTTCGAAATACAAGTTAATTTGGTACTTCGAAATGGTTTTACATATTGCCCATCCAAAAATGCACCAAATGTTAATGTTCTTTTCAACATTTAAAACATTGTGTCATATATCTTGTACATCATTATTTCACATTGAAATAAGTAAAGTTATTGCATTATGTAGAGAAATTCATGTGCCTCCCACATTAGATTTTATTTTAATTTTCTTCAAAGCATATAATATGTCTTGTATGCATGACAATCCACAACATAGCTATGCAATATTTGTGAATCACTATGCAGAAATAATGTTGCATAGTACTGAAAATAAAAGTAAATCCAATGTCTGTATGAACCTTACAAACTGTTAACCACAAAATATTTATTTCCATTGTCAAATCATCAACCATGTTATCCTAGCAAGTCATATTGTTGCATTATATACATGTTTGTATTATTTTTAATCTGTGACATAGAATAACTCAATTTTAGGTCCAGGTTTAGTCTTTATAGCCTATCCTCAAGCTATATCTCTTCTACCTGTCTCATCTGTTTGGGCTTTTCTTTTCTTTTTCATGCTTTTAGCAGTTGGTTTAGATACTCAGGTATGTAATTTTTTAATTTAACTTTAGTAAAAATTAATAATTAATTTCTTGATTACTTTGTGTTTAAAACTTATACACTTGTACATATTGTTTGTTCTCAGTAGCAAAGCTTGATAACATAATTTGGGGAGACAGAAAACTGGAGTACAGAATTAACAAATTAACAAGTTTTGTTCTATATATTTTAGCACGGTTACAAATAAAATGAAACATATAGCAAACTTCTAATAAACCGGCACTTTCGGGACTTCTGCAGTGCCAAATTATCAGATGTCAAACTAAAATGGGGTACAAAACAAGAAAAATTAATTTAAAACAAAATAATGCACAACAAATGTGATATTTTTTTGCTTAGGGCATTACAAACTGAATTATGCTGTACAGTACGTGGAAAAAATTTAAATTTCAATGAACATAAATCTACATAATACAGCATTTAATTTATTACATAAAATGTACATCAGTACAGCTAAATGGACCCGAAGTGGTTCAAAAGGCATGCTGGTCTATTGGGTATTCCGAAACATCAGATGATGAATAAACCGAAGTTTACTGCAATAACTGAATTACAATGAAAATAAATTAATGACATTTTGCATATAAATTTCTGATTCTTAGAAGAGGAATGGCAAAATATGTGTTAACTTGGATAAAAAGATAGCATGGCAAAATATGTGTTAGCTTGATAGAAAGATAAAAAGATGAAAACTTTCAACATTATCATTACTGATGAACAGTAGCACAAAGGCCACCGACAGTGGGTAATATAATGATGGTTTTTTCAGTTCTTTATGTAATTTAATACATTTTAGGGGAGAATTTTCATTTGTCATATTTTACTTCTAAAAAGTTTTATGTGATTTCCAATACATACCTCTTGAACTAGGATCAAATAACATTTAAAATAATGTTAAACCCTAATTGCAGATCTTTCAAGAGAAGCGATAATTGAAAAAGAGTACATAAGGTTTGTGATAAAATTTCTAATGGTTGATCTTGACTCTTAATTCTTGAATCTTGCAACATCTATTTTGGCCCAAATTTTCCTTTTTCAATCATGAAATTTTGTATTTTGGTTTTGTTAACAAGGTTGGCCCATACTCTAGTTTAAACAAAAACTCAATCTGTGTGGGTTTTATTGTGAGTTCTTAATAAAAAAAATCCTGTTTAACTGGGTAAAATTGCCTTTTTGTTATTACTAACATTTTCTCATATTTTCTTTATAGTTATTAATCCATATTCTCTAAACATATTTAATAGATTAACATTTTTAAATGCAAATGCATGTTCTTTATAAACCCACTCCTAAAATTTTAGTTGTAGTCAATCCAGGCAAGCATGGCTTGTGGCAGAAGTTTTTCTGCTCATTTGCTTTTGTTTTCATTATAAAAATACAAATTATGGTTTTTGTACATTAAAACTTATCCAAGTTTGAGTTTTCTATTTAAGAAAAAAAAAAAAAAAAAGGCCCTACTTTAATACAAGGTTGGCTGATTTAAACCACATTAATTTTTAAACCATAGTTTAGTTTAATGAAAGAAAAAAATATTTTTCTTTTTTTCTAACATCATAGTTTAAAAAATCGTGTGCATTTTATTTTCATTTTCTCTATAAAATGGCAAATACTACATGCTTTTGTACATCAAAGTTTAAATGCATCATATATTATTTTAATGGGAAGGGGTAATCAAAAATATAGTATTGAAATAATATATATATATATATATATATATATATATATACACAGGGTGGCCCAAAAAAGACTCCTGAACTTTTTAAAAATGAATATCTCGGAAAAGGTTGCAAGTAAAAGGCTGAAATAAAGTGTATGTTTATTGGACAGCCAGTAAAATTTACATACTGTGGTTTCAAAAATAGTTGAAAGTTTTCCCAACAGATGGCGCTGATATGCATATATAGTCAAATCGGCTACAACGCTCCCTGTCCTTTCAAATTTTGTGTACAAATATTGAATTTTTTTTCAATTTAAACCTTTTGATACTTGGAATCTACATTGAAAGCTATGCTTTGTCTCCATCGAGCTGTGATTCAACTGATGGTATTCGAGCACAATGAATATACATGCCTATCAACGCCATCTGTTGGGAAAATTTTCAACTATTTTTTTTAAACCACAGTATGTAAATTTTAATGGCTGTCCAATAAACATACACTTTATTTCACCCTTTTATCTGTAACCGTTTCCGAGATATTCATTTTTAAAGTTTGGGAGTTCTTTTTGGGACACTGTGTATATATATATACACACACTCTGTTGCACAAACATATATGCACCTATAAAAAAAATGAGTTAAAGCCATGAAACTCTGCATATATGTGTCATTTTAAGAGTTATGTAAATGATCAAAATGTCAGCACCAATGATGTTATAGGGCTCATGCAATGCACATAAGAACAGCATATCAAACAGAATTTAAAACAACTGGTGTTCTCACTGATGGGCAATTGGAACTGGATTTTTTGTTTTGATACTGCAAGTTGTGTATAAAGAAGCCTTTAAGATGCATCCTATGGCACTACGAACAATTTTCAGATTTAAAGATTGGTCGCATCACTGGCCTAAAGAAAACTGGTTGGTCCAACAGATGTATCAGTCGTCATCTTGGTCAAAGCAATATAGTTGTTACTTGATGTTGGCAACAGTGGATCAGAGAAGTCACATGGAACCATCACAGAGACTCAGGATGCCTCAGGCAAACAATTACTTGAAAGGTTCATACAGTCAGGTGAGAAGCCATATCCACACCAATAGCATCACTATCAGCCATTCAAAAGCATTTATCATTCTCCTTGCATCCTGTATCAAGGGTACTATTCGGAGACGACTGTCAGAGGGTGGGATTAGGTGTCGACATCCAATAATTAACAGGGGCCCAAGTCTTTCTATATTTTCTATATATCTTCTAAAATAATGAAAACATTATATATTGGCCTATATTTTGCATTTGTCCTATATTTCTGTGTGGTTTTTACCTATATTTTTCTCCGTATTCATAGAGATGCTGATTACTACGGATTCTCCATAGTTTTTAAAGGAAATGTCCTCATATTATAGATTACTAAATTTGCATACTTTCCTGCAGAAAATTGCCTCCTGTTTAGCCCAATGTAAATTTATGGCGATATGCATGGTAATGCCAACCAAATCAATATGACAATAAGGATTTATGGCCATGTGTAATATAAATTAAGATTATGATCGCTTTCTTTATGGATTGAATAGATATGCTTCTTCAAAAGTTGTCTAATTCGGTATAAATTATTAAATGGTTATTTTTGCATAAATAATATGATTTGCGCAATTCAGTTTGTTTTTGTGAATCACCGAGAGTCCATTAGTATATCCCCCCTCCCCCATCTCCAGCTTCTAAATATTGTATATTACATTCATATTCTGGTTACTTATTACAGTTATTTTTTTTTTTAATTATTTTCGTATATACAGTGTGATTGCGTGATTCAGTTTGTTCTCGTGAATTGCCGAGTGTACATTGGTATCTTTTCTATCCACCTTCATCTTTTAATTAAATGTTGCATGTTAGATTGAATAAACTAGCTTACTTTTATATTCTGGCTAATTATTAAGGTTCATTTTTTAATTATTTTCCTATTTTGAAAAATGGCTATGAACCCTGTGAAAGGATATTTTCCAAAAAGTGGTATTAAATCGATGATTTAGGAAAATAAAAAAGCAATATCAAAGGGAATATTTCAAGTGCTCTCAGTGATTGATGAAGGAAACAAAAGAACTGATAATATTTACCATAAAATATTGCCAATAATAATTGCCATTAATAATGATAAATATTTGCCATTTTATTTTAAAATGCAGATTATAATTTATACAGACTGCACAAGTGAAAATGGTATATAAAAATAATTGAATGCTATCTTTGCAAATTTTTATTAAAGCTTTGCTATTTTCTAGCACAATACTTATAGTGATAATATAATACCATATTAATATAATTAAAATGATATATTTTAGAAATTTACTTCATGAGATAAATAGCTGTTTTTACATCTCAACAAATATTTGGAATCCCTGCTAAGTTTCCCACAGAGTTTTGCTGCAATTGAGCACTTATTTTCAAATTTAGATGTGCTGAACAAAAAGCTGAGAAACAGACTAGAGTTAGAAAAGGTAGTGAAACTTATAAAAATATAATTGGACCCAACCTGACTAACCCTGCTTGCTAAAGAATCATATTGCCATGCTGAGAAATTTTCAGAATTCTAGGTTATACATAATTGTTGTGTCTTATATGTTTCATCTACTACTTCCCTGAATAAGAAACCAAAAGGCATATATGTGATGGTTGTTGAAGTTCTTTCCATCCAGGTTTAAGCATTATAAATGATCAATATAATTCACATTCACAAGAGGCAATTTGAGATTTCAATAAAATAAATGTATATATAGGTTACTCTTTTTGTTAGACCACTTAGTATGCATGCATGTTTGTATGTGCAGCTTGCGAGTCTCTAACTGAGTGCTGTATAACCTTGGGTCACAACCCCATTTGGGTTTGCAAGGGTTTATTAAGGGATTGCCAAAAAAATTTTAATGATGAGAAGGAGTATACAAAAAATATTGTGTTTAATTTTTATTTCAATATATTGATTTAATATTAAATGTCTCATTAGGCCTCTCAAACATTTTGCATAATATTTTTTATTGGTAGTGTTTTCTTATTTGAAAAATGTCCTAAATACTCTTCATTTTGACATTTTTATTTTCTAAATGCAACTACTATTGGCAAATGTAAAGTAAATGGATTTTTAAAAATGTACATTTAATTATAATTTTTAGCTTCTCTTCCAAGGTGGCATTTAGTCTCCTAAATAAAATAATACTTTTATGGATTTGCACCAACGAAAAGGCTGTGCACCACTGCTCTAACTTACTCAAATGTGGCCTTTTGTTCATAAAAGATTGAAGACCACTATTCTAGATCATAGGAACAGTTTTATGCTCACAGTTAGTTTAAAATTTGTATTGCAAAATTAAAAAAGAATTTAGGATTGTCAGTTTTGACAAGAAAGTCTGAAAACATTTTACTTTTCCATATATGAATGAGATAGCAAAGATTCCTTAGAAGCATCGCACAGAAGGTGCTGTACAAATCAAATGGAATAGCAGAAACAAATGACTAACAAATCTTTAAACATAATAAAAATCTACTAAGACTACCAACTTAATATTGATATAATTTATATCTGGTTGAACTGGATGTCAATGATTAAAAGTTATATTACAATACAATAAACATAAAATTATTGTGGATTTTGACTCTTTCTAGAAATTTAAAATATAACTAATTCTGAGTAAGCAGATTTTGCAGTTACAACTTTTTCTGTTCATTAGAAAAACTGAGGGCATATTAGCTCCAACCCAATGGGAGTTTTTCATTTGAACAAACACTTGGACTTTGAACATGTTTAATTTATATTACTGTTGAACCAATATATATATAAGATTTCAAAATGTTGATTCAAGAAACTAGCTCACATAACTGGAAAATTGCTCCAAAATGAATATTCATGGTTGAAGGTAACCATATGTAAAAATCCTTGTATGTTATGAAAAACCTGGCTAAAGACAAGTTCAACCTGTTAAAACTAGTCAATATCAACTATTAAGCTTGAGGCAACAGAAAAAATTTCCTTTTGTAGGGCAGTGTTGTTTGTACACAAGATACAAGTCCACCTTGATGGATCAAAAGATATTTGTTCTTTCGCAGAAAATAGGGGTAAGGTGGGACAAGATATAGTTAAGCTTTAGTAAAGAATAAAACACAGGTTTTTAATTATCAACAAATTTGATTATCCATTAAACATATTTGGATAATCAGTTTTTCATTTTATTAATAAAAAATTTACAAATCAAAGCAAACTTAAGAAAACACTAAGTAAATAAAAAGTTATTTTTCTCCCCCATCTTGTCCTTGGAAAGACTAGTGGAGTAACATGGGATACAGAATAGGGAAGTTTCATTGCTTCAATCCTTATCATTACTTGTCAGGCTAATAGAATAAGCAAACGTGTAGCCATTATCGTCCTCAACTCTTATACAGCTACAATTAGTCCATTTGCTACAAACTTGGCAACTTATCCATCCTTGATTTGATTCCAGATAGATACTTTTGCTATATATGCATTCATTGTCTAGATTATCTTTTGCTTTCATGTGTTCATTTTGCTTACTTTTTCTATTTATTTTAATTTTTTTTCTTCCTCTGCATCTTGTTTCTTTGCAGTGAATTCTTCCAATTCTTTTTGTATGGCGAAGAAATTGTAATCACAATCTTGCTTTGTTTTCTAGACAATTGTTTTGTAGAAAAAATGGAACATAATTGTTTTAAATTAACTGCAAAATATGTCCTGTAGGTTCTTCTACTTTAGTTGTATCCCATCGTGCCCTGCCTTGTTTTATAAAATTTAAACTGCAATAATTACAAAACATGTGAAGTAAAAATGTACTCAGCTTAAAGGCTATTCTATAGTACAGTATGGGATCTATTATCTGGAATGCTTGGGACTTTGGACTTTCTGGATAAGGGGTAATTTGTAACACTTTTCTAAAATCTATTAGAATATTCTACAATGTTGTTGTAGAAATTTACAATTAAATTTTTAAGCATAAATATATTACATAAAGCTTTATTTTGTAATGAAAAGTATACTTAATCTAAAAAATATATATAGTTTTAAAAAAATATATATATATATAATTAAATTAGAATCAGATCTAGTTAAAAAAAAAAATTATGAAAAAGAGTCAAAACATAAAAGAAGTTTATTAAGGCTTGATAGAACACAAGTTTACACTAAAGATAATAACATTTATTTATTTTTAATAAAATTATAACCCCATACTTATAGATGGGAATGCATCAAATTTTAATATAGCCTGTCAACATGGCTGTATTTCAAGTGCCTAAATCGTTGTTTTAATACATTTTTCTAGAAAATAACCCTTCATTTTATTAACTACATATTTGAAAAGTAGTTTCCCACATAAAACATAAAATCATTAATAAAATCTTAGTCAATGCAAACAGATTGCGAAAATTGTAAATGTCTTTACAGTAAAACAAAATATAATGAGGATCGTAATCAAATACTGATTTTTGTGATATTGCCAGAGAATATTTTCCAAATTTCCAACAAATAAATAAAACATTAAAAACTTAACATACGAATTTAAAATTTTGAGTCAAATGTAAGCCATGGTTGCCGAGTGAGCTATTTTTCATTAAGGAGAGGGGTAAAAATTTCTCCTTAAACACTTCAAACACTAAGAGATTTGCATATTTATTCGAAAATCGGCAGAAAATGTACAAATTAAGGTCTCGTTAGAAAATTGCACTGTCTGAAGAAGTCAAAAGAAGATTGGTTTTAAATTATGTTTCTCATCATTTTGAACAATGATAATCCAAATTAATTTCAGAAATCAGAATTTTAAAATGCTTTTTTAAACATTTGATAAAAATAAAAAAAATATCGGACCAAAATTGCATTATACAAACGTGGGAGTGATATACATAGAAATCTGCATAAACTATTCGCAGTAGCACGGAAACGAGATGTTTGTCGTAATAAATTTTTTTAAAATAATATATTTTTTGCGATTTTCTTGTAGCGAAAAAACATCGGACACATCTCTTGGATCTAATCAGAGAAGAACAAGCCTCCATAATTTAAGAGGTGCTATATGAAGGTAACAATCTCGATAGCCCGTTTAGCCATCAATCTCAATGGCCCGTTTGGCACATTATGATTTGTGCCAAATTTAAAAACTTTTTATGAAGCATATAATATATTATGTTTAAGAAAAGCGAGATATTAATGAACTGTGCTGGCATAAATTTCTATTATTGTGTGGATTGATAGCACACATGACTGTAAATTTTTGGTGGCTGAATTTATGATAATTTTTCATAGGAAAACATAGAAAACCATAATTTGTATTATGAGGGCATTTTCCCGTAAAAACTATGAAAAATTCTGTGGAAAATAACACTTCTGATTATTTGGAAAAATAAAAAAACTAATTTTACCAACTTTTGGTGAAAATATGTTTGTTGGCGCAAAATTTGGCACCATTCTGCTCAATTCCGGTTTTGGGAGCATTCCAGATTTCTTTACTCTGGATAAATTATTGATATTCTTTACTCTGGATTACTCTGGATTTCTTTACTCTGGATTCTTTACTCTGTACTGTATATAAAATACCCACAGCCCAATCCAAATTTCAATATATTGCAGATCTAGTCATGCATAACACAAGCAGTGAAAATAAGAATAAATTCACAAAAAATTGTATTTTTACCTCTGGCTTAGCAAAAAAATATCACTCTGCTCCAGTGGCACATGCTCAATTGAAAAGAGGTGCTAGTGATGAGTTTAGTTTTAACTCAACTCTTCAAGATAATGTTTTAAATGTCTGTCAGCTTACTATTAGCATTTAATAAAACTTCATGAAATGCAGTAAATGGGCACCAAAAGGTATAAGGATGCATTTTGAAAGGAATACCTTGTATTTCCAGTTCACTTGTCATTTCAGAAATAACCAATATTATACCAATTTTACTGTCACATATTTAAATGTTTTGTTTTTTGTAATCTTTCTAGGACTGTCAACAAGAATAATCATTTTCCAGCTATTTTAGATTTTTGTTTGCTGGTATCTTAGTATAAAATCAATTATAAATGTGATGTTGAGTTTAAAAGTTATTGCAACGTAACTGATAAAAGCATTTTTAATATTATGGAATTTCCTAGGCATAATATCAAAAATGTAATATTTAAAAACTAGTTTTCTACCATGTATGTGATCATTCTTATGCCCAGTTTACAAATTATACTTATATTATAGATATTTATATTTTATAACCTTATTTACAGTCATAATGTGCATTTTCCGCAACAATAACATAATTAAAAAACCATGATTTTTCAGAAAACGAGTTTGAATTAAATCATAATTTAATCATTATGCAATGTGACACAACTGATTTCTCATGGCGAGTTTTAGAAACTCAGTTTTATTGTTCTACAAGTAAAAAAGTATAAGCACAAACCATTCTTTCTATATCAATAACTCAAAAATGCCAAATTTTGAGTTATGTCATTGTTGCAGTAAATGAGCAATATGTCAATCTTAGTTGCATTTCAAATCCTATTCAAATCCACATTCTACAAGGGGCATTCTAAAAGTAAAGAACGTTTTGATCTGACGAGCCGTGCAGTTCTCCCCCACCCCCCACTGCCGCATCATGGACCTTTCCATTCCTTCACGCCAGTCCGATGCTAACAGCGAGCCGCAATGGTTGTTTACTGTTTATAGTGTGACTTTGAAATGTGTGACAAAATTAAAGATCCTGCCAATTGTGAGGTTTGTAGTGTAATACGCTTTTTCAATGCGAAAAAAGTCCGCTCTATCGAAATTTACAGACAGATAACCGAGGTTTATGGTAATGTGATGAATGAAGCTTTAGTTCGAAAATGGTGCATCATGTTTAATGGTGGGCGAACAAATATTGATGATGAAGAATGCTCTGGCCGATCTTCAGTTGTAACTGACGAACTCAAATCAAGAATTGAGGGAAAAATTCAACAGGATAGATGTTTCACTATAGATGGACTCAATTCATTCTTTCCTGAAATTTCAAGAACAGTTCTTTAGGAAATTGTTAATGGTGATTTGGGCTACAGAAAAGTGTGTGCCAAGTGGATTCCTCGAGTTTTGACAGATGAACACAAACAAAAACAGATGGGAGCTGCACTGACTTTTCTCAGTCGGTACAACAAGGATGGCGAGGAGTTTTTGAACCACATTGTTACTGGTGATGAGACCTGGATTTCACATAAAACTCCAGAAACAAAGTGCCAGTCAATGGAATGGCATCATTCCCGATCCCCAACAAGACAAAAAAAGCCAAACAAATTGTGAGCACCAAAAAGGTTATGGCTACAGTGTTTTGGGATCAAAAGGGCATCCTACTCATTGACTACATGCCTAGAGGGGAGACCATAAATGCAGCAACCTATTGTCAGACCCTTCACCGACTTCGCTGTGCCATACAAAACAAACGGCAGGAATTGTTGTCCAGAGGCATTGTGCTTCTTCATGATAACACACATCCGCATACTGCTGTGTTGACTAACAACTTGCTTCAGCAGTTTAAGTGGGAAGTTTTTTAACGTCCTCCTTATAGCCCGGACTTGGCTCCAAGTGATTACTATCTTTTCCCCAAATTGAAGGATTTTTTGGCCCGGTTCCACTATAGAAGTGACAATGAACTGAAAGAGGATGTTAATGACTGGTTCAACAACTTGGCGGTAACTGAGTATGCAGAAGGCATAGAAAAACTGGTGATACACTATGACAAATGTTTAAATTTGTATGGCGACTACGTAGAAAAATAGCTAAGGTATCATATGTGTTGTAAAATAAGTTTTGTTTTATTATCTTAAATAAAAATATCTAGAGAAACAAACGTTCTTTACTTTTAGAATGACCCTCGTATAAATAGCTTTCTTTTCTCGTGGAATATGAAATTGAATCCATGAAATTCTTAAAAGTTTATAGATTTTCAGAAAACTTTATTTTCTTATCTTTATAACTTTAAAAGTTTTTCATATACTTGCAGTTTGGAATGTTTGAAACTGCTGTAAGTGCTTTTCTGGATGAATTTCCAAGTTTAAGGAAGAGGAAAATAGTTTTTACTGCATTTCTCTGTCTTCTTTTGTTTCTTTTGGGTTTGCCATGTGTTACACAGGTAAGTAAAATGAATTTTATTTTGTATTTTACTAAATGCCAAAAATTTATATGTACAACTGGTTTAAAAGTACCCAAATGCCATTCAATATTCATACCCCTCGGGTCATACATTCAACTGAAGCCATAAGTATCATTTTACATAAGGAATATCATTTAGATTTCTTTATATTTAACTTTGTACTATGTTTTTTTTCAAATGGCTACATCAATATTTTATTACAAATCTTGATTCTCCAAGTCAAAGTAACCCAAAGGCATATAAATTGTATTGGTTTTGATGAAGCTAATCAGTTATGAGTGCATTAAATTTAAATTTCTGACTAAAAATGAGTCAACTTATACAACTTCCTTGTATAAAGCAGTCAATGATTTATGACTGCTTTATACCAGGAAGTTGTGTAACTTCCAGAATCAGATAAAACACACTGACTCATCTTTCGATCATAAGTGTTGGGTACTGGCCGGCAAATACTTAGCTGGCTAGCAAAACCCTCTTGGCAGACATCGTAAAATAACTCAGAACATCTTGGATCTATATTTAGATGACAGGAAATAGCAGGCAAAAGTTCCAAACATCTTCATTTGGTCACTGAAAACACAACAAATCGTTGGCTTCCATTTCAAATAAAATACAGCAATCCAGACTGTAGTGAAGACTAAACATTGCCAAACACATAGGTTTCGCATGAGCATCAAATTATAACATCAGAGGTCAGAGGTGCTCATTATGAAAAAAGATCATAAATTTATAAGAATATTATTGAAAATAAGAGGCATAGCAATTTCAGAATTCCGTTCTAAATATTCTCAATCCACGGGTAGTATGGAAGAGACTGTAGCATGTTGGATGGCGTACAATGATGCTGTTGGGCCAGTACGGGCCTGTCACACAATCATCCAATCTTGCCTCGCATTTGTGCACCTTATCCTTCCAGAGCTTTCATTCTGCCGATGAGTTCCTTGCAGCAATCATTGCTGCCAGCACCTTTGCACATTCATTCGGTGTGTCCGTTCAGTGTAGGTGATGACCTATTGCTCATTATGACCAGCCAACTTCATGCCTCTCGACTATATGACCACATTCAAACTCGTCTAATTACTTATAAGGTTTTGGGCAATGTCGTAATGGCATTATTAGTTGTGTCTCCATGGAACTGCAGTGCCAATAACGAGCAAAGATAAACCTTCCATATTTTTAACCTGTTTTATACGATGCTAGTTGCACAGTAGAAACGTGCGCTATGACCGAAGTTAACACTCATTGGCCTTGCAAATTTAATCATTTGCATGCTTGGTATAAAGGAATTTGCATGCAAAATTTCGAGATAATCGGATTATTTTTTAGGGGTGCTTTGTTTTTTTGCAAAAGAGTGTATATTGCTTTGAAGTTAAAAGTATGAAAGTTTTCTACACGTAAAATAAAGGGACTTTGGAGCTATGATCCTGAGCTTCCAAATTTGTTATATATTGATGTTTTGCATGTGTTTCATATGCAGTGGCAATAGGGGGCCCCAAATTAACACCAGGCCCTGGGTCCTACTTTGCCTTGATCAGGCCCTGTTTGTAGGTATAGGCAGTCGACACACTATTACTTCTAGGCACTGTAACATTGTTCACATGTCCTTAATATGCATTCAATATCTGTCAATTCTTTCCAATAAATATATCGGCAAGCCAGTTGTTTCACTTTTGTTATACCAATATGAATTCGAAGCAATTCATTTAGGGCTTGTTTCTAAAGTGCCCTTGTTTTGAACTTTCTTCTTAATCATCGATAACTGATCATCTGAGTCAGGAATACATGATTGATCTCATTATTGATTGCCATATTGCTAGAAGATTGCTTCTGAATTCTCTTATGAACTCTGGAAAGGCAATTGGTATCGATGTTCTCTATACCCTATTTAAAGACTTCCCCGTAGACAAATGCTGAGAGCAAAGTGGCATATTGAAGCAAGCAGATTGACTTCATTGAAGGCAACCTTGCTTGGGAATGGAGATTCTTCTCAAAGGTTGGTTGTCAGTTACCAACCTAAAATGTCTTTTAAACAGTTAATTGAAAAACTGATTAATTAAAAATACAATGGCATGAGCCTCATGGTCATGCTACGAGTAATTTTGCTTGACTGTCATTAATGATCTGGATGTAAAAGCAATCAGTTGTTCTTGACCACAGATGAAGTGTGCTAAAACATCTGCCACTCCTACTGGGTTAGCATCACATGTAAGGACAACTGGCAGCATAGGATCATAGGGAGTAAAAATACAGTCACTTGCTATTTCGCTTTTCAATTTGATGAACACTGCTTCACAGGCTGCTGTCTATATCAAAATTTGTCATTCATTTGGAGAAGCTGTTGAAGGGGATATGTTAGTGAAGAATTATCCAGCAAGAATCGAGACTAGTACTTAACCATCCCGAGAAATTAGCATAATTCTTCCATATTGAAAGATCTCAGCATATTGACAATTGCTCTAATTTTCTCTGGACTCATTGAAATATTGTTGAATTCTACGATATATCCAACATATTCAATTTATTCTTGAAAGAGTGAGCACCTATTACAATTCAATTCAAATGAAATTATTACAATTCATATTTTTTAAATCTTTGAAGGCATAATTCTAGTTTGTTCTGGCATTCTTCCTTTGTTGCTCCATGCACATTAATATCATTGAAATATGACAAAGGTTTTGGTAAGCTTTGAAGAATTTGGTCGATAATTCGATTAAATTTTCTGGGAGCAGTTTTGATACCAAATATGATAAAAAAAATATGATAAAAAAATTTAAACCTGGGCATCCAATTAATTCAGTTATCTTCATTTTCACTTCATTGCCAATTGTTCTGTCTGGTTATTGTAGATAAAAAAAAACATTACATTTTATCGAAGAGTATTTATTTTGAAGGTGGCCACATAACAGCTACATATTATAGAACTTGAATACTGCAAAACTTGAACTGGCATAAAAACCTTTCTGTTGCCACATATTATAATAATGGATATATATCAGATACAACACAAACTGTGAAGCTTAACCATTAAGTAATATACAAAAAATTGAGATGACATGCCTTAGAACTAAAGTTGTGAATCATCTTTGATTTCTTCCTCCAATACACTTTAAAATAGATATTTACAATCACAAATACAATAACACAAATGCTGACCACTTGCTAAATAATGGCAAGAGTTCGAACTTTGCATTTTCCTGCCAAGCATTCATCATAAATTGAGTATGTTCAATTTACGTACCTATTAAGCTTCAAAATGATGTAGCTTTAATATATATCTCTGTATCTCAAAAACTGCTGGAAGGAATGAACTCAAGTCTTGCGCACCTGTGTTTTGAGACTTTGCTGAATTAATCGTCAGCAGAATTTGTCCATGTTTGTATTCTTATTTTTAATTAAATGTTAACTTACATAATTAGGTAAATTCTAAAATACTGGTTTAAAATAAAAAGAAACTTCACAAGGATTTTGTTTGGGTTAGTGGCATAATATGAAATAATAAAAATCAATTTAATTAGCTTTTTTTTTTTACGAGAATATAGTGTAGTCTGAACTGGCCAAATAGCAACATGCTACAGTTATGACTGATTAGGATAGTAACAACCTGATTTTAAATGAACCATATGTAACTTTGTATGGAAGCATTTTTAAAGATCCAGATAAGTTTCAATTCTAAATTTTGTTTAATCTTGTATTTAATTTTTATATTTATTGAATTTTAAGTACCAGTTTATGTTTTTAAAGTGAGTATGTAAAGATAAGTTTAATTTATTAAAGGAGGTGATGTTGTTGTGTAGCTTTTACTCCCCCCTGAAATTATACTATTTATACTTTATTTATTTATATTTATTTAGATTTCATATTTATCTTTAAGTTATTTACATTTCATTTTTCAAGGTTATTATATTTATATTTTATCATTATTTACTTAATTATATTTATATTACCTAGATTTATTTTAATATTATTTACATTAGCCTGTGATCCTTTAGTTCCAAAAATAAAGTTTGCTTTTAATATTATTTATTTCTTTATTTATTACCTTCAGCTTGGTCTGTGCTCAACTGTGTAACACTTTTAAAACACTTCAACACCATATAACTTCTAAACGTTCCACTTACCTTTAAATAAATAAATAGCACAGCCAACCACTAAAGAATTCACAACTTATTTGTTAAATTAAAAATTAACTTTTATTAACAATTAAGAATTTAAATTTAAACATTAGGATCTCTAAAACAATTATTTGATATATAGTATATTGCTCAAAATTAAAATCTATTAAAATTACCCAATTACAATAACCCAGGAAACAGAATCCACTCTGGTCTGAAGACCAGAGCTTGGTCTGCCTGGAGCTGGCTGTCCACCCCCAAAAATGTTAAGAGAACAATGAAAAATTTAAAAATAATAAGGACAAACACCATTTAGCATATGAAATTATAAGATTTAAATATTAAAAGTATAAATCGACAGTAGTCGGAAACGACTTTCAAGCCAAAGGCTTCACTGATTTAATACATTCCGGACTACCAGGAAACGGAATCGCCATGCTGCAGATAGGCCTTAGCCTCTGTAAAAGGAGTGTGTAAAAATGTAAATGTGCCCGTATCCCACGGTCATCTCAAATGTTTCGCATCCTTATTAAAAATCTTGCACTAAGGCTACAGCACAAGTTCAGCTGTCTTTGTCACCGGAGATACCTTTCGATGAGGAATACCAAGTTGCAGAAATCGGCTAGTGTTTCATCATAAATCGTCATGATGGGCCAACAGAGATCGCCCAGCAACAGTATTTTTGAGAAGTCTTTCACGCTTCAGAAGTTTTTTTACGCTTCAGTATGAGGTCAGAAGACCTACTGACCTTATTTCCTTTCCAAATGCATCAAGTGTTTACAGATACGTATGTCCAAACTCATCAAGTGTTTTCAGATACATATTTCCAAACTCATCAAGTGTTTACAAATACGTCATTTTGAGCGATCCAGTGATTAAAGTGATAAAGATCCCTCTCCATGTTTTTCAGTGCTCCCATGTATCTGTGGAGTATGTTTACCGTGCACATTTACATTTTTACACACTCCTTTTACAGAGGCTAAGGCCTATCTGCAGCATGGCGATTCCGTTTCCTGGTAGTCCGGAATGTATTAAATCAGTGAAGCCTTTGGCTTGAAAGTCGTTTCCGACTACTGTCGATTTATACTTTTAATATTTAAATCTTATAATTTCATATGCTAAATGGTGTTTGTCCTTATTATTTTTAAATTTTTCATTGTTCTCTTAACATTTTTGGGGAGTGGACAGCCAGCTCCAGGCAGACCAAGCTCTGGTCTTCAGACCAGAGTGGATTCTGTTTCCTGGGTTATTGTAATTGGGTAATTTTAATAGATTTTAATTTTGAGCAATGTACTATATATCAAATAATAGTTTTAGAGATCCTAATGTTTAAATTTAAATTCTTAATTGTTAATAAAAGTTAATTTTTAATTTAACAAATGAGTTGTGAATTCTTTAGTGGTTGGCTGTGCTATTTATTTATTTAAAGGTAAGTGGAACGTTTAGAAGTTATATGGTGTTGGAGTGTTTTAAAAGTGTTACACAGTTGAGCACAGACCAAGCTGAAGGTAATAAATAAAGAAATAAATAATATTAAAAGCAAACTTTATTTTTGGAACTATACGATCACAGGCTAATGTAAATAATATTAAAATAAATCTAGGTAATATAAATATAATTAAATAAATTAATAATGTAATAAATAAAAATAAAAAAAATAGTATAATATTAAAAAGGAGCAAAAGCCGCATAACATGTGTTCCGTTCACCTTTTTGGTTCTGCCTGAGTTGTCTGTCCACTGAATAAAATACAATAATATTAAATGGGCTGTCCACCCATATGATAAATTGCTATACAGTAACAATATTGAAATTTTTTTTATTGTAATATATTTCTATGTGTATAGGGAAGTGCACAGTGTCTTGAAATTTAATTTCTTTTGGGAGTAAGGTAATGTTTTAGTTTTTATGAAGCAAAGTAAGTAGTGAGATGGTAATGTAAGAATTTTTCATTTAAGAAATTTATTTTTTCATTTTTTTTTTTGTGTTTCATTTCAAAATGTTGTTTTGTTTTATAGAATTTTTAAAGTAAACTTTGGAGTTTGACTCAGTGTAATTTTGGATTTGGAGTAGGATTTTTTTAATTGTGAGAATTTTTCTTCACCTTTAAGGATCTTTTGGCTATTTGTTTTGTAAGTGTGTGGTAGAGAAGTGGTTGTTTGTTGTGGGAATTCTGGGATATTCAGGTTCAAAGGAGGCCTTGCTTTGCTAAACCATTCCTTCTCAACTTTTTAAGTGGGTAAAAAAATTTTCTCAGTCTGCCCATAATGGCTACTTCAGTGCTTTGCTGCCACACAGTTTTGAGGTGTTCACTGGGGAATGCACCTTTTCCCCTCGGGAATTAAATCACTTGCCCATGATGTATTTGTGTATTGTGTTTTTTTGGGGGGAAGGGATTCACGACCCCTTGCCCACTGTCAAGATTTTTTTTTTTGAGATTAAGAGAGAAAATGTTGCAACAGTTTTTATGAGATTTGAGATAGAGTTATTGGAAATAAAAGTGCTAAGAATAGCGAAAAATGTATGTGTATTAGTAGTTGTGTTTTAAGTGTATTGAATTTAATGTGTGTTTAAAAGTAGCTAAATATGTCAAAAGATCTAGGTTAGTCTTAAATGTTAGGAATTTTTTTTTTATGATAGGAAAATTTATTTTCTCTTTTGGAATATAGTTTTGGGATTTCAGTTTCAGTTCAAATTTTGGTTTTAAAAATTTTATTAAAGGGAGGAGAACAGTGATCAAAAGTTTTCTTTTGTTTTGTTTTGAGTAATTAGTCACAACTCTTGGCTTTGGGTGAAGTTAAAGGTACGGCTAAGGGGTTGGTTTTCATGGTCACCCGGAGGAATTTTGAGGTCTGGGAAGCCTTGTTTTCATAGAAATTCTTCTTCACAGAAATGTGTTTGAAAAAGAAAATTTTTTTGTTTTTCATTAGGCCATGTTAACTGTCACTTTGGTGCTTTGAAGCCGCCTTTAAGGTGCTCAGCTGGGGAATGCACCTTTCCTTTTTAGGATTAATTACTTGCCCGCTAAAAACTGTTTTTC
Source organism: Amaurobius ferox (assembly GCA_951213105.1). Classification (NCBI taxonomy): domain Eukaryota; kingdom Metazoa; phylum Arthropoda; class Arachnida; order Araneae; family Amaurobiidae; genus Amaurobius; species Amaurobius ferox. The sequence goes on from OX578133.1 coordinate 42,465,847, forward strand.
TTGTGTCATTGATCCTTCAGCCAAGCGATCGACTTTGGGTAGTGTAAAATTTTTTTTTGTTAAATTGTGCAAGTTCAGTCTCAGATAGTGGGTGCGGTAGCTCACTGGTCAGCGCGCGGGAATTGCACTCGGTAGACCCGGGTTCGATTCCCTCCGCTGGAAAAAGAAAAATCTGCCGCCGTGTTCACGCGGAGTATGATCACGGTAAACATGTGGGTCCGTAAGTTCTCAGGGGTGCGGAACTAAACCTGTAAACCGAGAGGTAGGCCAGGTCCGCATTGTTGTCTCCAAGTTCAGTCTCAGAATGTTTGTTTTGGGGGGAATGGAGATTGTTTTTTTAGAAATATTCCTGGAGAAATTTTTTTTTAATTTTAAGTTAAGTTTTGTGAACTTTTTTTTATTTTTGTTTAAAAGTGTTTTGGCTCTTAAAAGTCTGTTGCTGGGTGATTGTGTATTTCTTCGAATGTGAGAGAGGAGATTTTGGAATTGGGTTTTTAGTTGTTTTGTTAATCACGAAGTACTTCTCTAAATTTTATGTTTCGACCCTTTGAATTCTTCGGCTGGTCCAAAGTCTTCATCAAAATTTATGTTTTTATTGTAATGACAAGTAATTGGGAATTCAGTTTTGTTTTTCTTCTTTCCGACTGCTTGGGTGATGCACTCTACAAAAGCAGATTTTTTTTTGTTTTGAAAATTTTTTTTAAAATCGAAACTTTTTGTAGGTAATTGAAAATTTTTTTTACTTGTGATTATTGGGAGTGTTAACCCCTTGCCTGTGCCGCCCGAATCCAGTTCGGACAACCCTTCTGTGCCAAATTTGGAATGCCCGAACTGACTTCGGGCAAGCGAAAAATGAGTGTTTCTATTCCGTTGATCCCGATTTGAGTTCATTTTGCCTTCCCAAATGCTTTACAATATAGTTCATTGTTTTTCCAACAGATGGCGATACTTGTCCGCATTTGTTTTGGAAGTAGGCGGGATCAGTAGCTTGATTAAGCGGGATATAAACAGAGTTTATTGTAAAGAGTGTGAAAAAATTTTCCATTTTTGACCCACTTTCCTGAAATATCCTCCACAGGCAAGGGGTTAAGATTGAATTGATAGACTGGAAGGTTAGAATTAAATTTTGTTTTGGTTTAAAATTATATTTTTGAAAATTTTTTTTGTTGTTTGTCAGAATTTTAATTTTCTGGGAGGTGGAGCTAAAACTTTGGTTTGCTTGAGATTTATATTTTTGGGATTCCCTTTTTGTTGAAATTTGTACTTCGGATTTTAGTGCAGGGATTTGAATTTCAAAATTTTACCATTTGTGGGAGTTCTTCGAATTTGAAAAATTTTTGGGGACCTTTGAGTTAGTGAAATTTTTAGTGGAAGTACACTTGTTTATGAAAGTCACTGCTGCAGAGATGTTTTTTTTTTTTTTTTTTGAATTAAAAATTAACTTTTATTAACAATTAAGAATTTAAATTTAAATATTAGGATCTCTAGAACAATTATTTGATATATAGTACATTGCTCAAAATTAAAATCTATTAAAATTACCCAATTACAATAACCCAGGAAACAGAATCCACTCTGGTCTGAAGACCAGAGCTTGGTCTGCCTGGAGCTGGCTGTCCACCCCCAAAAATGTTAAGAGAACAATGAAAAATTTAAAAATAATAAGGACAAACACCATTTAGCATATGAAATTATAAGATTTAAATATTAAAAGTATAAATCGACAGTTGTCGGAAACGACTTTCAAGCCAAAGACTTCACTGATTTAATATATTCCGGACTACCAGGAAACGGAATCGCCATGCTGCAGATAGGCCTTAGCCTCTGTAAAAGGAGTGTGTAAAAATGTAAATGTGCACGGTAAACATACTCCACAGATACATGGGAGCACTGAAAAACATGGAGAGGGATCTTTATCACTTTAATCACTGGATCGCTCAAAATGACGTATTTGTAAACACTTGATGAGTTTGGAAATATGTATCTGAAAACACTTGATGAGTTTGGACATACGTATCTGTAAACACTTGATGCATTTGGAAAGGAAATAAGGTCAGTAGGTCTTCTGACCTCATACTGAAGCGTAAAAAAACTTCTGAAGCGTGAAAGACTTCTCAAAAACACTGTTGCTGGGCGATCTTTGTTGGCCCATCATGACGATTTATGATGAAACACTAGCCGATTTCTGCAACTTGGTATTCCTCATCGAAAGGTATCTCCGATGACAAAGACAGCTGAACTTGTGCTGTAGCCTTGGTGCAAGATTTTTAATAAGGATGCGAAACATTTGAGATGACCGCGGGATACGGGCGCCCTTGCATTGGGGCCCCGTTTCACGGATCTTAGCAGCAACAAAAAACACCACCTCCAAAAATGCCGGTCAGGAATCGAATGAATCCAGGCAGCACGCCTGCCTCCTAGAAGACGCCAAACTTGGCGAGCGAAACTCTGCGCTTCGCGCCGAGCTCTTACGCATAGACTGCGGAAATAAAAACGCTGTTATGCCAAGAATCAGAAAAAGGATCACTTCTCCCAAGCAGCAACCACGAACCCACGTGGTGACGCATGGTCACCGGATGTCGTGAGGCAACCCTACTTGCAGGTGTCCAACTGATAAGCGGGTGAAAGCCAAATTTCGCTTAAAAAGTGCCTTTTTTATGCAGACTCGTAAATGAAATGAAATGAAGTTAACAGCTGGAAACGAAGATCATGAGAATTAACAAAAGATTATTTAACGTTTAAAGGCACATTGTGCACAATTTTGAATAATAAAAACATTAAAAATAACAAATTACGTTAAAAGGGGGATAAATTGCCGAAATATTCAAAAACACCCAATAAATTTTGAAGGGAAAGGGGAAAATAACGAATTTTAAGCTATTATCAAATTTTGAACTATTACTTAAATTTAGAACTGTCAAATCTCGGCATAACAATGTAACATTTATGATTTAAAATAACTAAAAATACTGTAATTATTAACTACGGTGTAGAACCAATTATCCGAAAATCACTGGGCCAATAATTTTTCGGATTTCAAGTACCATATATACTCGTGTATAAGTCGACCCCCCCCCCCTCCCCTCCCCCCGCCCCCCTACTTTCAGAGGAAAAAATCGAAAAAAAAAATCCAAAACTCGCATATAAGTTGATCCCAAAAAGAGAACAATTTTTTTTCCATAAATTATTCAAAAGCTCTTGAAAACAACAATATATATATATATATATATATATATATATATAATAAAATTTAATTTCCATAATAAAAATTTCATCGGAGTCCAATTTCAAACAAGTAGGCCTATAACATGTGAGCGTTGTCCCCAATCCATTTTGGGGACGCTTGTTCTCATGTTACAAACTCCTGGCATTCTTTTACTCCCAGCACACAGCATCCTCAAAACAAATGGGAGACCTCACATTCTTGTCTCTCAAGCATCCTTGACCCACTGTGCAATCAAAACAATTTCTGGCTTCTGTCCATTATTTGAATTGATTTTTTTCGTTAACCCCGAATCGCACAACCGTTAACCCCCAATACAGTTGTTATTAGATACTTTCTTCAATAAACAAAACATAAAAACACTTTCAACTTAAAATCTTGCATTATAGTTTTAAACAATCCGTCTTACAGAATTATTTCTGAAAAGAGTCATTTTTTGTCGAAAACGATTGACCATAATCTGAGAATCGAGTGATAAACATCAAACGAAGATGTATGCATATTTTTTGATGACGCGATACACTGGTATTCAGGAGCATCGGGAGGGCAGTGACTCACAGGAGAGTTTTGAAGTACAGGAAAATTCGGAGTATGTGATTTCATAATTACTACCTCATCGTTTTAAGATGGATTGTCCCACGGGGAAAAATAACTTTTAGACTTGCTAATTTTTTTTTTAGACTCTGCATATAAGTTGACCCCCCCCCCCCACACACACACACACACACTTTGAAGCTTTTTTTTTTGTCACAAATTTCTCGACATATACCATATATTATAAAAAAATGATGATTTCAATCAGAAACACTGAAGAAAACAAAATGAGAAATCCTCATATTTCTCATTTTGTACTGACTCCAATCAATCTCCAATTACTCAAATTTATACTAACAGTTACTCAAATTCATACTTACAATTAAATTAATTAAGCTAAAAAAATAAAATTATGCAATTTTTTAGTGTGGATGGACACTGCACAAGTGACTAAAATATCTCATGGACTACCAGGAATATAAGCAGTAAATAAATATAGTAGTTCAGTGATTAAGCGATTTTACCATATGACAAATCCTGTAGCAGAATTTACTACAATAATTTCCAAGTTCACCTATTGTTGCAACCAAGGATGTTTTAAACCTCCTTGGTTGCATTGATTTCATCACCAAATGCGAAATATTTCTGGAGAGAGAGAAAAATTCCTCTTTATATGCTATCGATGCACCATTCTGCAATCCTGTGGAAGAATTTACTACAATAGTGTCCAAAGTCACTTACTGTTGTAACAACCCCCTCCCCTCACTTCAGAATGCAAAATATTTCCAGAGAAGGGGGAAAAATTCCTTCCTTTTCACCCGTGATTGTAGCACCATCCCGCAATCCATTGATAGAATTTGATACAATAGTATCCAAGGTTGCTTACTGTTGTAACTAACGATGTTTTAAATCTCCCTCGTAGCAATGTTCCTTCCATGGAATGCAAGATATTTCTGGAGAACGCAAAATATTCTCCCCTTTTTCACATGCCATCGTGGCCTTCCAAGAGGTTGGTAGGGGAAGGAAGGTACGGTCCCTGTGGATGCCTCCCCCACTGGGTTCCGGTCTAAATTGGGTGGCTCTTCCCGGCCGTCCAAACAGTTACCTTACACCTTTCTGGTAGGTCGGACAGTCTGGGTCTCAACAACAACATGCCATCGTGGCACCATTCCACAAGTGGACATGCTTTACAAAAAAAAAAAAAAAAGAAATAAGATAATAATAATAATAATAATAGTAACAATTAAAAATATTCTGGATTTTGGGCCCTTCCAGGCATTAGAATTCTGCATGATCAGTCCTATACTGTATCATAAAGTATAAAATATTCTAATGAACTATGATATGTCTGGCACTCTCTCTGCCACTTCTTTTAAAGGTTCTATGTTTGTAAACAGATGGATTATTACTATTTCTGACTGCTTGTTAATGTGGAACAGTTCTTCATAAAAGCTGTTACTCTTCTAGTTAACTGAATATGTTTTATTTGTAATCACTTTAAGGGGGATATATAGCATGTTGACTCGAATGTATAACAGTTTGCATATACAGATAGTGCAGAACACTTTGGAATAAATTTAACCACCACGAGGAAAATTATCATTCAGTATTTTTTATGCTAAATATGGAATTCTATTGATAGTGACAACAATTTTGTCATGATTACATATTTGTTTTTCGTTTTAAAGATATGAATCATTGTTAAATTGTAAATATCTAAACTCTATTTATAATACTTTACATCAAAATTTTCAAAGAGAATATACAAATTGCCATGATTTTGAGTATCATATTTACACACATATAAGTCAAGAAATTTAGTACAAAAGAAATAGTTTAGGGGGAGTCAATTTATATGTAAAGACTTAAAAAAAATATGAAAGTGGAAAAGTTATTTTTGTGAGACAATCCATTCCAAAATATAAAACCTTGGTGCAGTTGTAATTATACAATCATGATTCTCCAAATTTCTCTGCACATGAAAACTTTCTGGCTTTATGTACCCACAGCACAGTCACAATCACGCATTTTAAGTCCTCCCGATTACCAACTTATTGTGTCATGATGCAGACCAAATGCAGCCAAACTACTGTCACTGTTACATTTTGCTTATTTTCAATCCTATGTGTTTGTCTCTTGCTTCCCCGATTATGGCCAATTTATCATCTTTGACCAAAAACAGCTCTTTTCATAGCCACACACTCCCTAACACAGATTGTATAAAACAGAAGTGGATGTCCTATAATGTGGGATTTAAGTTGAAAATGGTTTCTTTTGTGTAGAATACTAATAACTGTATTGCTTCACATCAATTTAACATTAACAAAAAAATAACCTGAAATAACGGGTGGAAATCTTTATTAGATATTGTTTTGATTGCACAGTGTGTTAAGGAAGCTTGGGATGCGATACGGAAATGGATGTGAAATCTTTCAAGATATGTTGCATTAGTAACGAACTTGACACCAGAGAGGATGATGAAGTTTTTATAAGTGACAATGACAGTGATTCTTATGATATGAAAATTGATGGGATTGCTGATTTACGATGATGCAGACTTTTACCATGGTGTGCCTGGAATCTTTGGATCATCAGAAGCTGCAATCTTCCCCTTAAATCCGGGACTTCTGTCTCATGGGCTTGTTCCAGACAAGTGGGATCAGTAGCAATAACAATGATGATGTTCCAATGACAAAGAAATACTTTAACTATCTGGCAGGTTTAACTTGGAATCTGACTTTGAAGGGTTTTCCAATGAAGTTTTTGTTATGCAAATTAACTTTATTATTATTATTATATATATATATATATTTGAAATATGTAATAATAAGAATTATGTAAAAATAATAAAAATAAAAATACAATTCAAGTAATATTAACATCACCATAGAAGCAAATTCACGGCCATAATGCCTATATATATATATATATATATATATATATATATATATATATATATATATATTGTTTTCAAACAAAAAAAATTCAAGGGTAGTGTCAATTTATATGCAAGTGCCACTTTGCCTCAAAAATTATTTTGAACCAGCATTTTGTGACTCATAATCAATAGGTTGCAGGCTTCTTATAAAAACTATTATTTGCAAATGATTGAAAATGTTTATCCCAGAAGCAAGAAACTGTATTTTAGGGAGGGAGGAGTATCCCTAAAATTAATTTATGTTCAATAATTGAGGTAATAAAGAAAGTATGATATTTCTTTAATTTCAAATTATTAAAAGTGATTTGGTGTGTAAGAACATCAAAAATAGTTTATCCCTTTGAAACAGAACAAATATAAGTCAAACAATTTTGATTGAAGGATTTGAAAACAATGTATTTAGGTAAAGTGAATCTTTTTAGTTGTTTGCATTGAAAACGTAGTCAAATAGAAAACCACTCATTAAAACTATAGTTTTGGAGAAAATACACAATAAAAATATGAAAATTACACAGCTGAACTAAACTGTAGCTACTATTCTTGTATGTACTAATATTTGTTACTTAAATTTTTAGCAGCAAGGCTTATAAAAAACCCTAGAAACTTTTCCTAGAAATTTTTTGCACTTTATTACAATTTATATCAAATATGCTTGCAGTTATGAGCTATAAAAGAAAAAGCTTGACTTAAATGCTATGAATGGTAAAAAACTGATTTTTGAACTGTTGAATGCTGTAGCTTTTTTTTTGGAAATGAGTTTCTTTATGCATTTTGGTTATTTTCAGGGTGGTGTGTATGTTGTTCAGTTGATGGATTGGTATTGTGCTGCATTTTCTCTTATGGTTATTTCACTGTTGGAAACTATAGTAGTATCATGGATTTATGGTATGTTCTTTCTGTCTACATATCTTACTATGTAATGAAATTTCTTCCTTCAATATTCTGATTTGTTTTCAAAATGCTGAATTATTGTGATTTGCATAGAATCTCTCTCTAACTATTTAATGGTTTGCCTTAAAACTGTATAGAACTGTATTTTGATTTTGAGCAAAGGTGCTGTGTTCATTATTGCTTGAATTTTCCTGAAACTTTAGGAATTTGTGAAAGTTGACAATCCTAAACATTATTTTAGTTTATTGAACTAATTTAACCAAAAGATTAGAAATTTCATGTGGTCCATTCTTCATCATATTCTAAATAGCAATTGAGAAATATATAATAAAATTTTAGCCGCTTGTGATGTCATTTCTGGAACTCCAGAGTAAAGAAAATTCATTAGAAACTAAAAGTCAATAGAAATGCAAGACTGGTGTAAACACTATAGATGAGAAAAATAGTGCATGTACACAAACCTGCATTGCTATATATTATCATTAGGTAAAATATGTTTGTATGATATGCATATCCCTGGGGCCACATTAGCGGTACGTAATTTTTATTTCGATGTCTTTCCATTTACAGGCATGAGATTCTTCCACGGATCCATGAAATTTAACTTTGGATTAGGTTTTTTTTTTTTTTTTTTTCATGGGCGAAAATATGTTTCTTGTAAATTTTTATCTTAAGCAGGTTGTCTACAGGTAATTAAAGTCTAGAAAAAGTTATGAAATCGGTCACAAATGTCATGAAATTTTGAGAATCTGAGTATTTCCAATCTTATGTCTGGAAATCTTTTTCCCCACAATCTTGCAATTGGCGCTCATAAGCAGTGATTTCTTCTGCATCATGAGGGAGATGACTAATGATTATCTTTCTCTCACATCTGCAATCTATTTGCATCAACTAAAATTTTTATAATTATTTTATGTTATATATAAAGAAACTATTTTTCAAACATTATTAATGAAATAAAGATCTATTTTACAGCAGTATCACAAAATACTGCATTTATATGCTATCCTCTGTATATCTTATTTATTTATGAAAATATTTTCCACATGTTTTATAATTTTTATGAGTTGTATACAAAAAAATTGTTTTTCAAACATATTATTAATGAAATGAAAGGCTATTTTGCAGCTATATCACAAAACACGGCATTTGTACATGATCCCCAGTATATCTAGTTTAGTTGTGGAAGAAGTATTTTTCACTTATGCATTCTGTTTGTATAGACTAGAATTTTTTTAATTATTACAAGATGTATTTCAGAAAAGTTGTTTTTTAAACATATTATTAATGAAATGAAGAGCTTTTTTACAGTAGTATCGCTGTATAGTAATATCTGATCAGTTGTATGGAAAATGTAAGTTTGTAACCTGTGATCTTAGTATCTATGTGAAAAACCCAGACCACATGACTGACCCAAAGGCTTGCAGTAGCTATTTGTGTGGCCGGCTTAGTATCTATGTGGAAGAACTGCTAAAAATGAGATATTTTAATTTTGTATCATAGAAAAATAAAAATTTCATAATATATGTATTTTAGTTTGTATGTTTCCAATTTGATAGATGTAATTATTATATACGCAATAAAGCAGATGCATTTTAAATTCCATTTTACATTTAACAAGATAAAGTAAATGAGTATTTATCGCACACTTGTTTACACAACTTTAAAATTTCCTCCTTTTTTATCTTTCTGCAATTTTATGTCTGCATTTAACCCTTTCACTACGGTGGCATTCCGGAACTGCTGTGGCCCAATGGACGGTTCGCTTCCAAACTGTTCCCAAGTGATGGCAATTTTTTTGCGCTAAGCCTAACTCTCGAAAAAAATTCACTAAAAATCAACTATTCAACACAGAAATCTACTTTTTTCAAGAATAAAAGAAATATTTATTTTCTATTTGATATATATATTTCATACAAATCTGAATACAAAATACTCGTTAGTTGCTCCTATTCTTTTATCCGAAATAAATGAATAATTTCACTGCCTCTAAAACCCAAACAAAAAAAAAATACTCTCTTATATTCCTATCATTCACCAACGAAATCTTAAAGCTGAAATCAAAACGTGACCCAAAACTCAATTATAAAATTGTTGTTGCTGCGAGAAGTGCTCTACTTGTTTATATTACAAAACCATGTTTCACCGCTCCAAATGGAGAAATAATTCATTAGATCCTCCTTATGCCAAGGTCATGCATCTGCAAAATACATTGAAGTTGTTTCCACGGATATTTAACGCCATCTAGTAGACAAATTAAAACGTTCCATGTGAAAACACTCATGCGTGCCACTCGCCATTTATGGTAAAGTTTCCTCCGTCACGAGTGCATGCCGTCCGGGCTTGAATGCAAGTTCGCAGCCGACACGTGGGCGTGCCAATCATCGTGAAAGGGTTAAGGGGTTAAAATTTGATTCAAAGTATATGATACATTTTGTGCAAGATGTGCAAATCTTTGTATTATTTCATGATAGCTATGGCACTACCAATCTTGATTGGTAACTCTAAGAGGAGGTCTCACTAAGAGCCTATGTCTAATAGCCAGGCAATACCAGTACAGGTGGGTTTTCTTGCAATTTTTCAAGCCTAAATATGCACGTCCAGCAGATTCTCAAACCTGATGTGAGGATTCCAAGCCTTAATTGGATACTTTCATCAAGGATTACAAGCTTTTGGGATTTCTCTTTGGTTTCCAAACCATGAAACTTCATTTTTTATTGATTGAATGTCTGAAATTTGCTGTCGGTGGTGATCACTATTACTTCTGATAAATTATATCTCTGTCACATTGTTGCTGTAGGAACTGGAATATTGGCAATTATCTGTTCTGGAATTCATCAGTTGTCTTGTCTTTCAGGCCAGTAGAATGACCAGGAAATTCCATAGAGATGCATGAAATTGATCAAAGCTCTTCAATTGAAATTCAAAGTATTTTCATTCCACCAATAGTGATCATATATGCATGCAATGCACTGTCCCGGTTGGAGTCTGTAGCAGGTACAAAGTAAACAAGCAGTGTGGGCATTGTAGTTGATGTGTTGTAAAGACATTTGCACTCTACTAACAGGAATTTCTTTTTTGATTGCCACAAGAAAATAGTACTTTCTTGTTATGGAAACTGTACATCCATTTTTGAAACATTCTTCTTGATCTACTTTTACTTCTTCTAATTTCTTCTTTTAGAACAAAATAAATTCAATCTTGCAAAATACTTGACTGTTCTTTGGATTCCATCACATGGAGATTTTCCATGGCTTATTCTAAAAAAAATTCCTCTAAACACCAAAATCACTAGGTTGGTAACAGCGATTAAGAAAAATCTTTAAATTCTTGTATTGGATGGTTGCGCCATAATTTAAATAATAAATATGCTTGATCTAATTGCATTTACAGGTAAATATCATAAATATTTTGTTATTTTAATTCATCAATTATATTTTAAATAAGATTATTAACTCATATTAGTTGCATTTTACATGATTGACGTTAACTCTGTCATAGAAACAACTCTTTGCAGGTACAGTCTAACTTTTAAAAGCTGAATTATAATTTTTACTCAGCATCTGTCAATCAGTAATTGACTGTGTGTCACTATCTCTATGACTGTCATATACAATTTATGAATGTGTGATATTTATGGTTATATATTTCAAATATATTCTTTATTTTTATGTTTATTTTTCTCATTTTTTTATTTTTGTTTTTCTACAGGTATTGACAGATTTATGCTGGATATTTCACTGATGACAAAGAAAGTACCATCATTATGGTGGAAACTATGCTGGTGTTTCATCACTCCTGTAACAATTATAGCTCTCTTGCTTTTTATGGTTATTACTCACACATCAATTACTTACAATGATTATGTATACCCCTCATGGTCCATTGGCATTGGATGGATTATTGCTATGTGCTCAATTGCTCCTTTACCCATTGTTGCTGTTCTTAAACTTTACAATACAAGTGGAACATTAAAGCAAGTAAGTCTTAATTGTGAATTGTAATATTTCTGAGATTTTGAGCACTTATGAATGTATTAATTTATGGAAAATGTATAATGTGAAACTATACTTAATAAATTCATGCTATACATATTCAGTTGAAATCAGAGTACATCTAAGGAAAACTAGAACAACATATATAAGCACAAATAAAGTGATCATGCATCATATAGCTGTTTCAAGGATACGTTAGATCCCCTTCGTCAGTGCAAGAGAACCAACAAACCCGACGTCCAAAAGAGGAATGAGTACAAAGGGTATTATATACCCAAGAACTGAATTAAGAGAGAGCCAATCAGGAAGCAGCGTGAAGAACAGTCCAGCCATTCTAAAATGAGGGGGAAAAAACAAGAGATTGGTACATGCCAAGACACACAGGAATATCCCGACAAGACGAGTCAAGTCCAAACAAGAAAAAATTAGTCTCAGCCAGACAAAAAATAGGTTAAAACACATAAGAGCCCCAAAGGAATGGAACGATGAAAGGTGGGGGGGGGGGGGAGGATTTTACACAATATGCTCCATCAGATGGTGGACAAAAATGGAATACTGAACAAGTTATTAACTAAATTGCAATTTTTCTTAATATGGAAAGCTACAAAGAAGTCAAGATCATAGATTGGCATGTATTTTTGTATGTAACTCTGTCATGAAGAGGAAAGGACTAAACAGATTTACATTCTTAGAGGCCTTAAGCAGTTCTGTTTGGCGAGGACTTTTCATTTGTATTTTTCTATAGAGTAAATTATAGAGTAAATCATTCAATTGTAGGACCACTAATCTGAGTCTGACCCCATCAGTGGCTGTAACAAGAAATTTATTTCAAAAGCAGGCCAAACCAAAGTCAATAGATATTGGGTGGTGCGTACCTCACCACATTAGGATCTAACCAGCACAAAACTTTTGATTGTTAAAAATGTTCTTTGTGTAAGGAAAGAAAGTAGGCTGTATTGCAGGGGTGGAAAATCTGTGCCAAATTGCTATAATTTCCATTTATTGCTACAGTATGCTACAGAAACACTTAAAATCTCAATATTTGCACCATACTGCAGCCAAAATGCTATTTTTTATCATGTGCAAAATTCCATATTTTTAAAAGGTCACTAAGAGATTGATGAATCACTAATATTACAAATCATAATTATTGAAAATGCTTCTGAATGGTGCGCGATTTTATGGCAGACAGACTTTGTTTGTCAAAGACTGGTTGCAAACAGATGAATTTGTTTTGTTGATTTACTTGTGCATTAGTAATAAAGTTTATTGATAATGACAATGTAAGTAGTTTAAGTATTGTAGGAAAAGATATAAATAAAACTTTTTGGATTGCCTCGCAAAATTTGATAAAAGTCATCATAAAATCAAACTATGTTACAGAAATATAGATACACTCAGATGGAAATATAATGGAAAGGGAAAGAAAAAGTTGTGTGTTGTGTTTATGTTAGTGTGTTGCAGTAGTTTCAATTTTTGTTGGCTTTGATGAGATAAGGGTGAATTGTTTTTACATTATTTACTAGCAGCCTTCAGTGACTAGCCTGCTACTTTAAAAAAATCTTAACTTACAAGAGCCTTTGAAAATGTATTCACCATGTATGTGAGCCAGTCACAGTTCATAATACAGTCACTTCGCATTTAGTTGCTGTTGACCACATACCTGCCAGCTACTGGCTGATTGTTCACTGTGCTTCATTCAGTAACTTCTGACCACATGAATGAATGAAATAAAGGTGGGTGGCTCCAAAAGAGCCCAGCACATCGACCAGAGGTCTATTGTACTACCCCAAAAAGAAAACGAAGATCCTTAAGAAAAGAGACCAGTAGCCGATGCGAAAATAAGCAGGCACTTGACAGGAATGTCGTTCAGCTCCCAGGGTTCAATCATATGACGACCAATGTGTTCGAATCTGTGAGCAGAGTAGGCCTCACATTCACAAAGAATGTGAGCTGCAGTTTCTTCGCTGTAATTGCAGCCTCTGCAAAGCGAATCCTTGGAGACACCCATGATATTAAGATGTCTCTTGAGGGTGCAGTGCCCAGTAAGGAGCCCAACAGCTCTCCTGATGCCTTCTGACCACATACACAGCTGTTACGCTCATGCAATCCATATACATATACCTGCAAATAACACCTGCAAAATTAGTTACGAAAAGTTGTCTAGAAACTATTAAATGTTTCTGATGTAATTTTGGCCACCAATTTCAAATATAATTTCTAATTTCTTCTATCACTGAAAGATTTTTCACAAAATGGATCTGAATATTGCAAGAAAATAGCTTTAAATCACATTATATTAAATTTCACAGTATTTAAAATTTTCTGTAAACAATTTTGGAATGAAAGTATTGGAAAAATATTTTAATTAAAGTAAATAAATATTAATATACCTACTGATAAATAGTTATATTTCCTTGTAATGTTTTTTCTTTTTCCTTTACTGATAGTTATATTTCCTTGTAATTTTTTTCTTTTCCTTCAACGCTACTTTTGGAACTTTTTTTGCAAAATTATTTTCCTGGGTGATCTCTGTGCAACATCCAGCAATAGTCTGCCGTCATGTTGACATTCCACCTGCCCTGATACCTTCTTTCCATCTCCTTGATGTCTTGGTGGAATTGCTCTCCTTACTCTTTGCTGACAGCTCTTAGATTCTCAGGAAAATAATCTAAGTGAGAGTTGAGTAAGAGCAATTTTAAGCTCATAAATCATCCCTAATGCTTGAATTTCTATAGCATTTCTTCCACAATCATGTTATAGTTGGGAGTCCTTGTTATTTCCTAAATATTTGGTTATCACCTCTTTGAAAGCGTTTCATGTTTTTTTTTCAACAGTTTCCATTTTTTCTTCAAATAGTTTGTTTTTCATAAGTTTCCTGATGTCTGGACTGACAAAAATACTTTCCTGCAATTTTGCTGTAGATAATTCCGGAAATGTTGTACAGATGTATTTAAAACACCCTCCTTCTTTTAACAAGGCTTTAACAAATTGCTTCACCAATTCCAGCTTTATGTGAAATGGGGGTAAAAGGATTTTTTTCAGAGCAACCAAAGTTTTGTGTAACGCATTTTCATCTCTAGGTTCTAATGTGTCTCTTTCTGGTCATTCCTTTTTGATCTGGTGTTGATCTCGGCTGTCCCACTCACACCAAAAGCATGGGTATTTGGTGTAACCACTTTGTTCTTCCAAAATCATAGATATGACTTTCAGATTACCGCAAACTGTCGATCCATGATTATTATATTTAAGTTTACTAAAAATGAAGGTTACATTTTCATATCATTCTTTCAAATGCATGGAATGTCCTGCTGGTACTGAAGCGTACTTGTTGTTATTATGGAGAAGCACAATTTTTTGAGGAATCGATAAACAACCTCTAATTAGTGGTTTCATATTTTATGTTGAATGTGCTTATCAATCCGGGAATATCGCTACAGTAAGCAAAATCACCTTCCTCTGAAAAGTAAAGGAAAAAATATATTTCTCTATATCTAAACCATGAGAAAGAAGTGTGAGGGAATAACAAATTTTTTTGTGTAGTCTTGAACCCTACAGATTCATTAGGTAGACCCAAATCTCTGACCAAGTCTTTTAAATCAGTCTGAAAAAATTCAGGTGTGCCAATTTCTTTGTATTTGTCATCATTGAAATCTTCAACTTCTTTTGAATTGCTGCTGAGTGGTTCTTCTAAATTTGTGGAGGTTTTGGCATGGGTATTTTAGAATCATGTTCCACTGAGCGTATTTCTGAAAGTAAATTAGGATATGAAATGTCTTTTTCATTTTTCCTATTGAAACCTTAAACCAGTGTTTCCCAAACTTTTTTAACTCTCGGCGCACTTTACAACAAATGAAAATTTTGCAGCACACTTATTATATATATATATATATATATATATATATATATATATACTAAAATATATATAAAATGAGTATTTATACATATGAATATAAAAAATTAAACTAAAGAAAATTATTAAATGCTGTACTTACTTTTTGTTTGGTAAATAAAAAAATTATCAATGTGAAACATGGGCTTGATGTTTTTTTGCCACATTTTCTATGTTTGGACGTATTTCAGATAAACAGACCCTCATTTCATCTTCAATGCAATGAAATCTCATTCTTTTTTTACATTTAATGTTAGTGAGTAAAGAAAATCCCAATTCACATAAATATGATGTATCTTCAATGCAATGAAATCTCATTCTTTTTTTACATTTAATGTTAGTGAGTAAAGAAAATCCCAATTCACATAAATATGATGTATCTTCAATGCAATGAAATCTCATTCTTTTTTTACATTTAATGTTAGTGAGTAAAGAAAATCCCAATTCACATAAATATGATGTGGAAAACTGCATCAAAATGGATAATGCTTTTTTATCTATCAATGGATATTCTTTTCTAATAGAAATCCAAAATGCATCAATAGGTAATTCTGTATGCTTGATTTTAAGTCTCTGATCACTGAAAGTAGAAGCAAATTCTTCTTCTTTTAAGTTCAAACCAATATCAGATAAAATTTTTATGAATGGATTTCGGACCCAGTCATAATCTTCTGTATTCAGTGATGGAAAATAATAGTTTTATTTTTCTTCTAGAATTGTTAAATGCTCAACTACAATAGAATACATTTATTTTATGTTGGTTTTTAAAACCAACATTAAAGAAAGCCAACATAGCTGCCAACTCTCCCGGTTTTTCGCTATATCTCTCGGTCTCCCGGGTAAGTCGCTCAATCCCCCGGTTTTCACTCAACGGCCCTTATTTTCCCCCTTTCTAGGTAGAAATCACTCGAATGCAAATCGTGACTTTCAGTTGTTTTCCACGGCGCCGTTTTCTGCTATCGCTGTGTAGGAATGGTTCGCGATTGACGTTTGTATTTTTGTATTTGTATCTACAGGTTACAAAAGTAAAAAAATCGGAAATAGATCACGAATTTTCCGAAAATATTACGAAATGAGAAACGAAGTCACAAATTTTGAAATCGAAGTTTTCCCGTTTTGTCATCTAAAAATGCATATCTCAGCTATCGTGTAATCGGCGCTCGCAAACGGCAATTATTCCCACAGCGTCACGAGAGAGAGTACCAATGATTATCTAATTAATGTGGGAAAAACGCATTTGCATCGACTGAAATTTTATTAAATTATTTTGTTTTATATACAAAACTATTGTTCCAACATATTATTAATGAAATGAAACTATTTTTTTCAGCAGTAGCGCTAAAAACGACGTTTGTGCGCGACCCTCCTTATATTTCGTTTTATTATGAAACTATTTTTCCACTTTTGCAATCTGTCAGCATCGTCAAATTTTTTTATAATTATTTCGTATTTTATACAGAAAAACTATTGTTCAAACGTAATATTAATGAAATGAAAGTCTATTTTGCAGCAGTATCGCGAAAAACGGCATTTGTGCGCGATCCTCCATATATTCAGTTTAATTTGTAAAATTAATTTCCACTTTTGCAATCTGTTAGCATCGTCGAATTTTTTTTATAGTTATTTCATATTTTATACAGAAAAACTATTGTTCAAACGTAATATTAATAGAATGAAAGGCTATTTTGCAGCAGTATCGCGAAAAACGGCATTTGTGCGTGATCCTCCATATATTTCGTTTAATTGTGAAAATAATTTCAACTTTTGGATTCTGTCAGCATCGTCAAATCGTCGTTTGTGCGCGACCCTCCTTATATTTCGTTTTATTATGAAACTATTTTTCCACTTTTGCAATCTGTCAGCATCGTCAAATTTTTTTATAATTATTTCGTATTTTATACAGAAAAACTATTGTTCAAACGTAATATTAATGAAATGAAAGTCTATTTTGCAGCAGTATCGCGAAAAACGGCATTTGTGCGCGATCCTCCATATATTCAGTTTAATTTGTAAAATTAATTTCCACTTTTGCAATCTGTTAGCATCGTCGAATTTTTTTATAATTATTTCATATTTTATACAGAAAAACTATTGTTCAAACGTAATATTAATAGAATGAAAGGCAATTTTGCAGCAGTATCGCGAAAAACGGCATTTGTGCGCGATTCTCCATATATTTCGTTTAATTGTGAAAATAATTTCAACTTTTGCAATCTGTCAGCATCGTCAAATTTTTTTATAATTATTTCGTATTTTATACAAAAAAACTATTGTTCAAACGTAATATTAATGAAATGAAAGGCTATTTTGCAGCAGTATCGCGAAAAACGGCATTTGTGCGCGACCCTCCATATATTTTGTTTAATTGTGAAAATAATTTCAACTTTTGCAATCTGTCAGCATCGTCAAATTTTTTTATAATTATTTCCTATTTTATACAGAAAAACTATTGTTCAAACATAATATTAATGAAATGAAAGGCTATTTTGCAGCAGTATCGTGAAAAACGGCATTTGTGCGCGATCCTCCATATATTTGTTTAATTGTGAAAATAATTTCCACTTTTGCAATCTGTCAGCATCGTCAAATTTTTTTATAATTATTTCGTATTTTATACAGAAAAACTATTGTTCAAACGTAATATTAATGAAATGAAAGGCTATTTTGCAATCTGTCTGCATCGTCTAAAATTGGGCTTATCAAAATCTCCGGTTTTTTTCATATTTTCGCACAAAAATCTCCCAGTTTTTCATATTTGGAGGTTGGCAGCTATGGTTTTACCAAGTAATGAAAACATTTCAAAGTTACCATTTTTAGCTCTAGTTTTCCAAATTGCTATTTTTTCCTGAAATTCAATCAGTTTATCTGTCGAAGTAAGGATATTTTCAGTTTTACCTTGCATGCTTGTGTTAAGACTATTAAAATGTGTAGATATCTCTGTTAAATATTCCAGTCTAGAAATCCAAAATTTCCATCTTAAATAGTCACAGAAATGTTGGTGGTTTTCTCCTTCAAAAGAAGCAAGTAATTATTTCTGGAGTACATGTATGTAACTTAAAACCTTTCCTCTTGATAGCCACCTGACTTCCATGTGTAAAATTAAGCATTTATGCTGGGAATCCATATCTACAAACTTCACAAATTTGTTCAAATAAACAAGTCTTCAACGGTCTGCTTTTTATATAATTCACCATTTCAACAACTTGATCTAATAATTCAACTGGTCTCTTTAATTCAACTGGTAATGTTTTCGAAACTAGTACCTCTCTATGTAGAAAGCAAAGAGTTCGGATAACATTTGGATTTTCTTGTTTTACTAATGATGCAAAACCTTTCATCGAGCCTGCCATGGATGGAGCACCATCAGTGCGAAAAACCCAGACCACATGACCAACCCGAAGGCTTACGGTAGCAATCTGTGTGGCCGGAGCACCATTAGTGCATATTCCAACGCATGATCTCCATGAAAAATTCCATTTTTTAAGATAGCCAGATAAAATATCAAATATAACTTGACCTCTTGTAGTGCCTGACATTTTTTTGCAGCAAAAAAATTGATTTATGATTTGATCTCCATCAATAAATCGAATAAATGTAAGTAATTGGGCCTTATTGGTAATGTCAGTTGATTCATCGGCTTGCAAAGCAAATTCTGAGTTCTGAAGTTTATTCCACACATTTTCTTCTATATCAGCAGACAAATCCATAACTCGCTTATGAATTGTATTATTTAAGAGAGGAATATTGTTAATTTCTTGCTCTGCCTCATCTCCAAACATTATTTTAACCATCCTTCTACATGCGGGCAAGATAATAGACTCGGGTAAAGTATGAGCATTTTTAATGCAATCATTTCGGCTATCTCAATAGAAGCAATTTGAGCCTTTTCTGAAATTGTAAGCTTTTTTTTAAATATTTACCCTGCTTTGATTGTTGTTCTGACAGTCTTTTGAAATAATTCAAATTTTTTCTTCGAAGATATTGGTGTTTAGTTGTAAAATGTCTTTTTAACTTGCTAGGTAACGTGGCTTCGTTAGATATTTTCTCGTCACAGACAAGGCAAAGAGGGAATGGATGATCATCGTTTCCAGTCCAAGTAAACCAAACTTTAAATAAATATTGCAGTACTGACGATTAGACCTTGCTTTTACCATATTACTAGTACAAAGCTTAGTTACTTTTGACAAACGTTTATGTTCAGGTTCACAATCATCACTGTTATTTTTCCTCATAATAAACCTATCCATTTTTATGGGAAATATATTTTTCCTAAAATATAATTACAGAAAAATGAAATACTGCTATAAAACATTCGCCCTAAATAAGCATTATTTGCACAAAAACAAAACAAAAAACACTTCCAATCTGATCGAAATGAATTATAAAACTAAGGTAAATGAGACAATGATGAGGGGACAACAGAATGCTGTATCAGCCAATGAGGACTCAACCCTCAAAGTGCAGACGCCACTCGCATACCAACGGCTGTTAATAATTCAATTTACAATTTTGCATTCGGATTTGCTTTTTCATTAATATTATTTTTAGTGAGTAAGTAGATTTTTTAATTAACTTGTAACATCTTTACATAAATAAAATAAATATACCAGGAAGTACCACATGAATTTTTTAATCAAAATTAATAAATATTAAAACGTATGAGAATAACTGCCAGCGACACAGACAGACATACCAATTGTGATCAGCGAAAACACTCTTTTATCCAAAATATCGTATAAGCATAAATTAATTATATAATATGTTAGAGGAATTAACAAGCCTAAGGGTATGTATTAATAATAATTATATATAATTCTACATAATATATATATATATATATATATATATATATATATACGGTATATCATTTTTTTAAAGGGAACTAACATTCGTACTGAACCAAGCACTACACAACAAATATGCAAGATTTTATAATATTTTAATATTAATGATTTATATTAAGATTTTTATTTCATATCTTACTCATTTTTAATATAATTTTATTTCTTTCGCTGCACACCCAACTATACTTTGCGGCGCACGGTTTGGGAAACACTGCCTTAAACAGATAAAGAACATAAATAACAGTCATCATAATAGTTGCTGGATTCCCTCCATACCATGGGGAATTCTGAAACAGAAAGACTTTTGTTGTCCCTTTGACTACTTTTTATAGTACGTTCTTCAAATGAGTCATCCTTTACCTTGGCGAATCAGATTCAAAGTGGCCAACTGCACTTTTATTCCTCGCTCCCTCTCCTATCATAAGAATGATAAGTTTTTTTATTTACTACAAAAATGCACTTCAATAAAGCACTAATACAATTACTTAGCTGTAAATAATGGAGAATTAAAATAAGTATATTTTTATTATTAATATTAAGCACATTAGTATATACCAATGCACTTGATTTTAATCCAAATACTACTAAAAATTGGTGAGAGATGGAATTCTTTTACTATTTTTTCTGAATTGAGCACCTAAAAATCTATAAGAATTTATTATTGCATCTCAGACAACTTTTCCATCGCATGCCTGTGTAATTATATGTCTGCTTCACAGGTGCAGGCAACCTGCATAGCATTGTAATAACTGTCAATGCTGAACTTGCCCATTGTGTGGGAGCATGCAATTCATGTACCACATTCACAAAGTAAATTGCCTTATATTAGCAGACCCATATGCAAACTGCATATGATGTATGCAAAAGCAATGACTCCAGTTTATTTAATTACAATGCGCCTATTATGCAGGTACATATAATCCATGTAGCATTGCAGTAACTATTGACCACACACCCTCCCACTACACCGGCCGTCCAAACGATTGCTCGAGTCCTTAGGATGAGTCGGACGGTTTGGGTCTTCAATACCCTTCACTACACGGAGCTCACAGCAAACGATAAGTTTCCATTTTATGCATGAAATAACAATGACTAATCATGTACATATATTTTTATTTATTGCACCAAAAAGGCAAAGATTAATCAAACCTCATTGATTAATGAGAAAATATTAGAAAATACCATTTTTTTATCCTTTTTAAATTTAATAATACTAAAAGTATATAAATTCAGTAATTGTAAATGAACACAACTGCTTAAGACTATAAATACATATCATATAAAATAGCATTTTTCAATTATACATTTGTTCACAACAAATTCATTCTGTAATTTAGTGCCTTCAATTATTTCAACTGCCCTTTTTCTGGTAAAAGCACATTGCCCTTGGGAAAAATCTGAAATCATTCGGCATCATCACAACATATATAAAATATTTGAGCTACATGGAAAACTTTCATTTTTCTGGAAAATTTGTCTTGTATGTTATTTAAAAAATAATTATCATATTAAAAAAATTTCATTAGAACCTACAATCACCCCTGCATAATCCAATTCCATTCAATATAAATTTGCTCAGTGCACATATGCATTCCACATAATCCCACAACTCCATTTTATCTGACACCTCTACTAAAAAATTAGCTTGTGCTAGTGAGAAGATTGGTTTTTAATATAAGAACAGTGTTATACCAAGTCATCATTAAGCTAACTGTATAATAGCAAGTTTAGCGTACTGTATATATGTGTTTGTTACCTTGTGAGAAGCTTAATTTGCCTGTAACCATTATATTATGACTTTTCAGCGGTTAATTGCAAATCTTCGACCTTCAGCAGATTGGGGACCTGCTCTGGAAGAACACAAGATACAGTATAAGAAAAGCCTTACTATTGTGCCTACTATCTTCAGGCAATCTCAGTTAGATCCACATTTAGATATAATTGAAGTGAGTAAATTTATACATGTGGAAGAACAAAATGATATCCATATTGGAGATAGTTCTTTGTGAGGTAAGTTAATTTTATTAATAGAATTTGTTTTCCCCTTTGTATTTCTGATTATGAGTTTTGTGAGTTATAGGGAAGTGATCATCCCCACAAGAAACTAGGCACAAGTGAATGTTGAATTTACATAAATCTTGTAGTTGCTTTGAAAAGTTTAACTTGTAGATTACAG
This sequence comes from Amaurobius ferox, assembly GCA_951213105.1. Lineage (NCBI taxonomy): Eukaryota > Metazoa > Arthropoda > Arachnida > Araneae > Amaurobiidae > Amaurobius > Amaurobius ferox. The sequence goes on from OX578133.1 coordinate 42,488,340, forward strand.
ATATGAAAACATTATCTGCATTATGAATCAAAAGTTATGTCAATTTGAAATTCGATATGAGTTCAAAACATTTAATTTAATTATCAAAAATCACTTCACATATAAACCCCAAGTCTTCATATCCAGATATAGTCCTGGTGTATATCTTCAAGCCTGAGAAGACTAGAGCACAGAATTGGTTGTATGCATGCAAAAGCAATGACATGGAATTTCTCTTTATTGATAACTGATAATTTTTAAGGATCATGTTTTCAAATATATTCAATCTCTAAACAAAACCAACTATATTGTAAAAAAATTCCGCCAAGCAATGAAAAACATCAGCTAAAAAAAAGAAATGAAATCACATATTTTGGTGCCAAGTTCGACTCCATCCAAGTGGAAATGTACCATCAACGCTTTCTACTGGATTAAACAAAATTCTGAAAGAGAAAAGGTTCCATATATTTTGGTGCCCTGCCACTTTAATTACTGAAGTATGCTTAAGTTCCTTCAGTGCAGTTTGGCTACACTAAAGTATTTCTCGTACAGGGAAAACCCAAATCCTGGCAGAGCACCAAGGTATATGAAACCTTTTCTCTTTCTCTTTTGGTATTTTGCTTATTCTAGTTATAAGGAGAAAAAATTGATCCCACCTAGATGAAATCATACTTGGTGTCAGAATATGTGATTTCATTTCTTTTTTGGGATGACGTTTTTCATTACTTGGTAGATTTTTTTTACAATATGCTTGATTTTGTTTAGAGATGTCACATCTTTTTTTGTGGTGAATATTTTTTTGTTAAAATAAAAGTGAGATTCGTGCTTGTATGCTTTGCTCTGGGAATGTCCAGTAGTCCAGCACACCTCTCGAACTGCATTCAGGTCCATAGCTACCCCAGGTAGGGACAAAAGGATGCTTTGCATAGGGGCCCAGGAGGCTTAGTGCCCCATGTCATATAAACAGTTTATGAAAAAAATGTTAATGATTTGTGAAATAGGTATAGTAGAGAAACATGTTTGTTGCATAAGGGCATAAAAATGCTGTTGACGGCAGTATTTGGGTCCATTTGGCTGTATTATGGTACATCTACTGTAAAAGACTATGCTTTAATATGCAGATTTATATTCATTGAAGTTTACCTTGTAATTTTAAAATTAATTGAAATGCTTTTTCACATACTGCATAGTGTAATTCAGTTTGTCTGACACCTTAGGCAAAAAATATCACTTTTATTGTCCATTGTTTTGTTTTTAAATTACTTTTTCTCATTTTCTACACCATTTTTGTTCGACATTCCATAATCCGACAACACTGAAATCCTGAATGTGCCAGATTATCGGATGTTTACTGTATATTTTATTTGTACAAACGTTGGTCCCCGGTTTTCAGTCTCCCCGAATTATTTTATCACTCTTTACCACTGGTTCCAACGAAAGTGAAACTTAAGGTAAAATATTAAGCCCATATACAAAAACACATCCTCAAAGCAATAAAGAAATACCAAAAGATTGTAGGAACTCTTAATAAGTCATCCTACATATGCAATTTGAACAAAAAATACTCTATTATAGTTTAAAATCATAAATGAATGGCATTAGACAAAATTATGATTCATAGTATCCATATGGTATTTTTAATATTCAAGAAAATTCATTGGGGACTTTTAGTGTCATATGTATTTCATATAAATTCAAATATGCATTCTCTGTCAGAACATTTTATTGCTTCAGTATTTTAGGGAAATCATCACTCCACCTAAAGTAGTTATCAAGGCCTTTGTTTTTATCTTTTTATAAACCATAATTACTTACTTTAAAAATGACTTGCAATAAATATTATAACGGCTTAAAGAACATGAGAATTGTATAAAAACAATACCCTGAAAAGTTTGTTTGATTGTTCAACATTGATGGAATTCTAACCATTATTTTGTGTTTTCTCCTGCAAGGATTCTAGAAAAATGTACATGAATTTGGACCTTTTAGAAACGTTTCATATTCAGAAAAATTTTAGTATTTTTTAATCTTGTTTACTGCTCTGTTTTCTTACAGTCTGACTGGGTTCTCTGTAATTTTATAATTTTTTTATATTTGTTTTTTAGAATTTCAAACATTTTTGGAAATTCTGCCAAATAATGCAGAATTTGGTAAAATGTCAGCAAAAAAATTGAATTCACTGTTTTTTATGCCAAGTATGATTCCATTCAGGTGGTATCACCAATGCCTACTTATAACTAGAATAGGCAAAGTATCAGAAGAGAACGAGAGTAGAAAAGTTCTATATACCTTGGCTGTACTGTAACTTAATGCTCTTCATTTTCTTCTGGCATTTTGCTTATTTTAATTGGTAGTGGGAAGCATTGATATGTTCCCACCTAAATGGAATTATAGTAGCATCAAAAACATCATGCAGAGATCAAAACCAGTGGTTTCAATTCTGTTTTGGTTTGCATTTTATCAAATTTTTCATTACTTGGCAGAATTTTTTTGCAATATAGTTATTTTTGTTTAGGTATATCACATCCTCTGTGGTGAATATTTTTTGTTAAGATAGAAAGTGAAATACATGCTTGTATAATTTGCTGTGTAGTTAATTGTGGTTTATGCTTGGTTTACATTTCTGAGAATGTAACATTTTTGTCAGAGTGTGGACTTTACATGCATTATATCTGGAGCGATAATTCAGTGTCAAATTCGATCAGGGAGTTTCCAAGCCTCCGATTATGCAATTTTTCTTCTATATAGCCTACCACAGGCCTAATTAAATTTTTGAGATTTAACATCTGTGCTTCTGTACTTAACACTAGAATGATGGATATTTTGAACTACCTAGAATAATGGACAGTGGTCAATTTGACCACCATAAAAAAAATACAACATACCTTTAATTCAAAACCAAAACATCATAGTTACAGCATTTAGGATGTTTCTTTGACACATTTTTTGCAATAAGCATTCTTGATGCACCGTTCTTGGCATTTTCCACAGGTGGGCTTATTAGCCATTTTGGAGGAATCGTTTCTCAAAGTAGTTATACGGTCAGAATGACAGCTTCCGTCATTCTAGTGTTAACTTGTTGCAGGTTTCAACCATTTTTCATAATTGAATCCAAAGGGGAATCTCCCTAAATTGTAGATAGGTCAAAAAGCCTTTTAATATGCTAATCCCAAAGAAAATGACCTAAATTGAAATTACTTTTGAAGAAGCACACCCTTGGATTATTTATATGGCCCGGGTTTCGATTCCAGCCACTGCCAAAACTGCCGCCGTGTTCATGCGGAGTACGATCACATTAAACATGTGGGTTCGAAAGTCCTTCCGATAGGTTGGTGGTAGGGGAAGGAGGGTACGGTCCCTGTGGATGCCTCCCCCACTGGGTTCCGGTCTAAATTGGGTGGCACTTCCCGACCATCCAAAACAGTTACCTTACACCTTTCTGGTAGGTCGGACGGTCTGGGTTTCAACAACAACCCTTGGATTATTAAGAAGAAAATCATCAAAATCGGTTAACTAATTTGACTTGTAGGCCCTTCAACAGAAAGCTTGATGACAGCAAAAATAAGTTGAATTGTTCAAATATGCAGTTTTCAGCAGTATTTTTCTCTACTTTTATTCTACTGATTTGAATAAGTTTTTAACACTTTTACAACATAGTTGAAAAGTGTTTATGACTTTGTTCATTCTGTCTATCTGTCTGTTCGTACAACTGCCATAAAAATGACTTTATCAAAATGAAATTTTGGTATGTTGTTGAGACAGTCTGTGGAACATATGGGAATGTAAATGAATAATATCACCCAATTAGTTTTGGATTGTATCTGGATTGAAAAAAGGAAATATATTGAACCCTATGGGACCTAATTTTTCAAACATTTTTTAAACAAAGTTAAAATTCACAAATTGCTTCAAATATTTTAGGTAATATTAAAATTATGCCATAAAATATATAAAAAAAAAAATTCAGCAAAATATGTTTGATAGCTTTTTAAAATAAAAATTAAAATATTAATTACACCCATATAATATGAAGAGATCACATGACCCCCTTCAAAATAAAATATTGCATCCATCTTTTTCACAGTGTCGAAATCTGGATTTTTAAAGTTCTTTTAAATTTATATTTAATGTTGCATCCGTCCTAAAACCACTTTATTTTTGCATTTTTTCTGCACATCTTTATTTTACGCCAAATCAATTACAATATTTTTGAATTTAAATGATCATCAAACTTTGATTATTTCTACAATGAAGCCTAATTTTAACATGTGCAGAATGTAAACAGATCAAGTGATTGTAAGAGGAGTTGTATAAGAATTGCTGAATTTTTTCACTCAAAATTATTTAGCTCTGGAGTCTAGAATTAAAGTGTATGAATGAAACATTCACTGCTTTTACATAGAGAACTAGACGATTTATTAAAATATCACTGCTGAATGTATTGCACATGGAGTTAGAAAGAAAAAGATAAAACTCCTATGGATGAAACGCTTGAAAATGCCATAATGCTTTGAGAATAAAGCATGGGCATGTGACTTCGCATTGAGAATTTTGCCCTTATATTTTCAAAACAAAATACTCGTCTGCTTAACAGTATAGAATTTTTCATTATTTCTTCATTAAAAACGGCTACTTTAGAAATTTACAATCATTTAACGTTTAATTTTAGTAGGGTATATCTAAATTTTTCTTCTTCGGTGGATATTTTTAATTTACCAGAAAATAAAATATTCTCTTTCAATAAAATATATGCACAAGTTTTTAAAGAAAATTTTTATGTATCTTTCCCTTCTCACTTGCATATACACTGCAGAATTTTCTAATAAATTATACATCTTCAGAACGCTAGCCAGTGATTACAATAAAAATAAGTAGTAGTGTACATTCACTTAAAATCACTTAGTGCATTTTAGCAAATAAAATCTTTAAACATATATTGTTACTCAAATATTCTAAATGATTTACTTTCAACACGAAGTAAATTTCGATATTTAATGGGTTTAGTTTCAAATTATATTTGCCGTCATTGTCAGTTTACCATTACCTGATATGGTAAAAATAATGCCCTTACGTTATTGCACATTCTACTACGCAGGTTGTTTATTATTGACTCAGAAGAAAGACATAGTATTTATTTTATGTATCTCTGATTATTTTTAAATTAAAGGTTCTCTAATTATGAGTACAATTCACCAGTATTTATTCATAATTGTATGGTAGCTTACAGAATATATGAAGATAAAAATAAATTGAAAGGTAAAATAATTTTGAATATGTAGGAATATCATTTATTGTTTTAGTTCTACTTTGCATTGTGCTAATAATTTATTTTTACAAAATTGACAGTTTAAATAAATATTTTAAGCCTTTCGCCATAGAAATGCATACAATGCAGGGCTACTTATTTTATCCCAGTGCCACCTGAATTATTGTCTCAAACAATATTAAGTTTTATCTCCTTATTTTTACCTCTATGGTATCGTATTTTAGAGATGCTTAAATAAAATTTCATTTCAATTGGAAAATGTTTCATAATCAATGCTTTATGCATGATTGATCTTTCTTGTTTTATTTTTATCTTTAGTCATGCCCCATGATAGCTATGAAAAAAAATTATTTTTTTATATTTAATTGTGGTCGATCCAGGCTACTGAAAATCCCATCTTTTGCATTGAAGTAAATATACACATGGCACTGCCCACATAACAAACAGTAAACTTGATGACAACAAGAACAAGCAGAATTGTTCAAAAAGCAGTTTTCAGCAGTATATGTTCCTACTTGAATTTTATTGATTTGAATATATATGTATATTTTCATTTTCTTGTCTAGGCATCAGTAGTATAGCGTAAGATTTTGGACTGGGCGCTTGGTGTTTTAAATTAGAAAGGGTTTTACTGTTATTACAAGTGAGATTTATATTTGAATTTGCTCTTACTCTTTTGATAAGTAAAATGTATAATGTAGTATAAAAATGCAAAAAGTGAATGAAATGCACGAAATTTTAAAATGTTACCAATGTAAGATAAATACATACAAGATATACATTTTAAATGTTTTCATATTTCTAAATTAGATCAACCTTTGCAACCATCATATTAAATATGTAGATATAAATTAGAATATTATAAGTAAATGACAGAAAATATATATCAGTTTTGTAAATATAAGCAGCTAGAACTAGCAAAATCGAACAATTCAAGAGTGCACTGAAAATGAGTAAAAAATAAATTTGGAATGTAACAAGCTTAGTTGAAAATATCTGTAATCAACAATGTCTTTAAACAATTTTGTATATCAATTATTGACAAATACTATACTGTGAAAACTTAATATCTTATAGTTACAATATGCTAAAAATCTACTAGAAATATTATCAATCGGTTTTGTAAAAAATATTCTCATGTAACAGGTGATTACCAAAGCGAAATCGGATTTATTCCTTCTAAAACTCCTAAATACACAAGCGGATTCTTCGCTATATTGATGCTGAGATCTGTTTCACTTACTACTATTGATGCCGAAAGCTACTTCACTTACTAACTACTAAGTTTAAATAATAGTCATTATTAGTGTATTTCTTCGTCCTGGTCTTGTTTAAGGACACCCCTGATAAGGAAAATCTTCAAAATATTGATTTTATAATTTTACTACCATTTTATAGATTAATTAATTCTGAACACAATGATATGTAGTTTTAATATTTACCATGATTAGAAATGTTAAAACTTGCATTTAAACAGAACTCACTCTTTCCCCTTCACTTGCCACACCCACTTTTTAAAGAACCAGCTGAATGTCAACAAGAGCATGCAGATTCACTTCAAATTCTATTTTATTTTTTATAAAAAGCAATGGAAGCAGTGAGATTTAACTGTAAATGGCCCTGAGGTTTTTTATTACTTTCTGCTTTGCTTACTGTTTTCGAAAGTGATTAGATTGTTTTTTGATAATGACTAGTTGCACTTTGTACGAGTTGTAAAACATTGAATGGAACTAAACTCTCTGTTGGAAAGCCATCACCAGGCTGAGAAAGTTTATTTAATATGCAAATTGGTCTATTACAACAATATTATGATATTATGAACTGGCAATTCGTAGAACAGTCAGATTCTGTTGAACAAATGAAGAAAGCAATATGGGTCTTTTTTTCATAAGCTTACAACAGATTCTGAATGCAACATGGTCTATGCCCAGAAGGGCCAGATTCATGGTGTGGTTTTAAAAAACAGAAATTGAAGGCAGAATGTATATGTATAAACATTCACTCCCAGTGGCTATAATGAATAAAATAAAATGTGTATTTAAAGATTTAGCTAATCCAAAGCTTTTGAAAAAATGCTTACATGGGCAACCACAAAATCCAATAAAAGTGTGAATCACTTCATATGGGAAAAGAACCCTAAAAATACATTTGTTGAAATTTCAACCCTTCAAATTTGTGTTATGGATGCCATATTTGTTTTCAATGATGACACTATAAATCAATTAAACATTTTGGAAGTCTATGGGCTATTTTTCAGATGTTAACATGGAAAATGCTCTTAGGCATATTGACAAACGGTGAGTATTCAAAGCTGAAATTAATGTGCAAAAAATAACAAAAGAAGCCAGGGTGAAACAGCAAGGTGAAAACAGAAAGGCAGATTTAAATCTATTAAATCTATTTTCTCCCGGACAGTTTTAACATACTTTTTTATGAAATTCTTTCTTTAAACTTGATTTTCTCAAAATGTAGTTTTTGAGATTCTGGTACAATTATTAAAAAAACTATTAAAGATACAGATATAAAATTATATATGCTTTATCAGCTCATAAAATACTATCATTTGTACCTAAAATTATACGTATATTGTCAAAAAATTATAATTTATGTTGATTTTAATTAACAAAATTTTGAGAATTTCTATAGTACAATATAATTTTTTAAATCATTTGAAAATTACTGCTGTTATAATACAAATTTTAAGTATAATAGTGAAATTGAACATAAATTAGTATATTCTGAAAGTTTCATGACATTGTGGTGGCATGTTTTTTTGTAAAATGTACCAGTGAGAATTTTTTCATAAAAAAAAGTTCTATTTTCTTTTCATGAAACCTATGGTAATATAAAAAGTACACATAATAATAAAATAATTTTACCTATTATTTTCTCACAAAACATATCTTTACCATAATTAGGCAGAAAAAATTTGAAATATCTGTTTTGTGCACTTTTGAGCATTGGTTTCCGGGAAAACGTAAAACCGCATTTTTCATCGATTCCCCTTGCCAGGGTGTCCTTAAAGTTAGGTGAATGTCAAGTTATTCATGAAAAATGCTCAAATTATTTAGTATTACAAAAAGTTAATATTTTCTGCAAAAATAGCACTTTACTTGACTCAAAATGGTGCACCCATTCACAACCATCATGTCTACCACGTCATTGAGAAAAGTCACTTTTCACATCCAATTATTGTCATTTGTAAAGGGAAAAGCAATAGCTATGCCTTCTGGAAGACTAGCTTTCACGAGCCTGTTGCACATGATGATCAGCCACAGAAGAGACCGGATGTTTCAATATCCTGCTAATCATTATTCATTTCGTAGGCTTGAATATTTGAGCCTATGATACTTTAAGAGATTTTAATGAGAAAATATACTTTAAAACATGTTACTTTAAGCAATTAAAATGTGACCATTTTCAAAAATATACATATACATTTGCAAAGTTATTCAAAAAATAAAATAAATAAAAATGTTGAAATAATTCCTTAAACTAGATCTCAAACTGGAGAGGATAAGCCTTTTAGCCTCTATGGATGCTAAGCCACTGCTAGGAGTGGTAAGCTAAAGAGTATCCTATGGCGGAACCCTTCTTTCACATCACACGCCAAACGTTATTTTATCACCAATTCTGGTACCCTATTCTTGCAACTCCAGCAAAAGCGGAGGGAAAGACTAATTGTTTTTAATCCGTGATATTGTTCATGAAGACCGATTAAATACATTTGTATATGATTATTTAAATCATGTATTATGTATTTTTTGGTTTTAAAGTAATACTATGAAAATACATGTATTTAAGAACTTTTTGTACTGCACACAGATTGTTTGCAATTAGTTTAAGAAATGTTCCACACACATATATAATTTATTATTTGAATAAAACGATTATATGTGAGATTTCACAGTAAATATATGTGTAGGATCCATATGTTGTGCAATACTTATATAATACAAGAATCAGTGACAAAAATTGAAGATTATTTGAAAAGAGGGAAAACTGTGCAAACTACCATGAAATATGTTCCCATTCCATATGTGCATTATGTGACAACTGTGTTAGCATCATTCTGGTAGGTTTCATTCACGAGAGAAGATGCTGTTTTGCAATAGTTTTGTATTTTGACATCAAACAATTCGTTAAATGTAATTTATTTGTTTGTCTGTCTGTAATGCTTGTTGATAAATTAACAAACTATCATCAACTTGACATTTTATTTAAAATGTTGCCAAATTGGCAAAAATGACACTAAATTAATAAAAATGATGCCAAATTAAGGAATATTCAATACCTTGGAAAATGAAGTTTAATTTATTTGATAATTCCTGTCCCATTGGGGAAATTAATATTCTTGATTTAAGATATATTGAGTTTCACGATTATAATTATTCCAAATACAATATTTGTGCAAAATAAAAGTTAATTCGGTTAAGCTGTGAAGGACGCAGTCATTGATAAAGTATTTTTGACACTTCCACCCATTTTATTCGCCCTCGAGAGAGAGAAACAAAAAGATCCAGCTCCTTTAGGTTCTGTCCCGTTGTCAATACTATAAGCATGGGCGCCCATAGCACTTTTTACGGGGGGGGGGGGGGGGGCAAACTCAAGAATGATATGTACAATATCGACTACCTTGAACCCCACATTTGGGACCTTGAATGTGTCCAGTGGAGCAGAAGTGCCTCCTTTCCCTCCCCTATGAGCGCCCATCAAAAAGGTTCCCTGCTTATACTAGTAACCTCAGGACAAAACCTAATGGAGTCGAAGTTTCAATTTCCCCAGGGGTGGAAAAATAGAGTCTTTTCAGATCGCATAAAAATCTCCTTGAAATCTGAAGCTTTCAACACTTATAGCCATCTCCCCTGGCCACGCAAACAGCTGCTGTAAGCCCTAGGGCCAGTCGAGTGGTCTGGGTCTTCAACACTTATAGCCATGGGTGCCCATAGGAGCATTCAAAGTCACAAATGTAGGTATCAAGCTAGTCAATATTGTACTTCTCATCCATGAGTTTGTTCTCTAGAAAATGTTCTATGGGCACCCATAGGGGAGCGCGAGGGGGCACTTTTGCTCCCGCGAATGTTCAAGGTCAGAAATGTAGGTATCAAGTTTGTTGATATTTACCTCTCATCCTTGGATTTGGTCATCCCCTACTTGTTCAAAACAAGGTCGACTTCTGCAGTTACCACACTGTATTTTGATCGTACTATATTTTGACACACACTCTCTCTCTTGCTGTCTGTGTCTCCCTCCCTCCCTTTCACCTGTGTTCTAATCACGTTAATTACATAATGATCTACCTAATTCTAATGTTTTCAGAATGCAGCTACATATAGAATTTCGTGGCTGTACGTACTCTATTTTAAAATCTCTAATTTCGAATAATGTTTTAATTCCATTTATTACAAAATATTCTACCTGTTTCTAATTTTCTGCAGAATGCATCTGCATATAAATTGTCATAGTGATATGTGCATTCGCACCTCACAGATACTCACACACACACTGATGGAAATGTTTCCCAAAATGTTCAAAATGTGTCCATAATGTCTTTAAGTGTATTTTTTAGTCTAAATGTCGTGATTATCCATGAACTTCCACTATACCATAGTATTAGAAAACAATAAAATTATTCTTAATTTAGTCAATACTGAATTAATTTAATTCTAATCTAAGAGATAATGAATTTAAAAAGTGTCTAAATTGCTTAATTGTAAGTTATATATCCGCTTCTTTAATTTAGTCAATAATGAATGAATTTAATTCTATTCTAAGAGATAATACATTTAAAATGTGTCTATATTACTAAATTGTAAGTTATATATCCTATAAAAAGATAAACAAAATTACGGGAGTTCATTCTCTTGATGTAAAGACTACGTGGCTGCTATAGTAAGCTTGAGAGAGAGAGAGAGCTCTCCTTTACTTATCACTCTGGCAATAAAACGATGTTTGGCGTCTGATTTGAAAGAAGGGTTCTGTTGTAGGATACTCTTTGGCTTACTGCCTGCTAGGCATACACCATGACAGCTAAGAATTTTTTTTTTCCCTCTAGCTTTAATTGTGGTTGAGATCCAGGGTACTGAAAACCCTATCTTTTGGCTTGAAGTAAATATACACTTAGCACCACCACACATTAATTATATAAAAGTACTATTTTATTTTCAATACTTGATGTAGAACGCTGCTGTGTTCCTAAATGTTTTGATCAAATATATGGAATTGCCCCTTTAGTCATATAAAATATTAATAATATCTTTAAAAACTGTGTCTTCAATAACATTTATATGGAAGTTCATTTTTATCTCTGGATCTTGAATACAATGCACTTTGTGACACACACCCTCCTAACATTCCCTAAATACCTTTAATAAAAATTTTAATTGTGTAACTTAAACTGAACTATATAGGATGAGATAAAAAAACAAGTGTGATATCTTTAAGGCAGAATTTTGATGCAGTATCTTTGGATATACAAGTAGAAATAGTAAAGATATTAACCATGTAATTAATTATCATTTAATTATACGCTTTAACCCCTTGAAGACCAGCAGTGTGTATACGCTACATAAAGCTTCCTCGTTTCTCAGCGCAGTAATGTGGCTGCTCTACGAACATGAGATGGCTACTGTAGCCCATTAATGCATATAAGCAACCGGGATCTGAAACATTTTGATCAAAATTTTTTAAATAACAGTGGATGGTGCTATAATCCCATAATTTTTGCAAAGCTAGTTACTTAGAACATTGGCATACATATTTCAGTGTTTTTTTTTTTTCCATTAGGATCCTGACTAATTTGATAGTATAAACAAACGTATGTGAAAGTTATTTGGTAGTTCTGATGTAAAAGTCATGTCGACTGTGAGATTTAAATGGGTGGTTTCTTTCATAACAGTTATTCTCTGTTTATTTTAACGAAGAGAGTATTGAGTAGTACGATTAGAAGAAGATTAGGGCTTGGAATTCTAATCTGCCATTTATTCAGTTTTCTGAACTATGGTCTAAATATAAACAGTTCAATAATATAAACAGTCGTAATTCATAAGTATAAACAGCAAGTTAACCCCCCCTCCCCTGTGCCTGTGGTTAGATTTTCAAATATGGTATCAATCAAGATTTTTTCAATGAATTTAAAAGGAAAGGTAACATGCCTAATTATAATCATTTGGATCAACAGTACCTATTTTTTATTTATTTTTCTTGTAAAATTTAAAAATTCATAATTTTTTAGAAAAGTTGCTAAATTTCAAGATCAATAAGGCATGTTTCCTGTTTTTAGCACTTTTAAATAGCAAATTTTGGCACATTTAAATTACAGTGTATATTTTAGTGCTTTAGAATGAAATTGCTTGTTTTAGATCTTTTAGATAAAATAATGTAATATTAGTTTTTTTAAATAAAGTCACCATATTAGCAGTTTTAAATTAACTGCAAATTTTAGCATTTTTTCCTAAAAAGTGACGAATTTCAGCTCTATTTCAAAGAAATTGTGCTTTTAGCATTCTTTTTCAAAAATCAAGAATTTATCACGTTTTTAAACGTTCGTTCTCAAAATTCACACATTATAGTGTGCTCTTTAAAAGAAATTGTACTTTTATCGCTCTTTCCGTAATAAAATTTGTAGCATGCTCTTTCTTGAAAATTTTGAGTTTTAGCTGGGTCTTCAACACTCTCAAATGCAAATTATTATGCTCTTTCATAAAATTCTTGAACGTTAGCATTTTTTCATAAAATCCATAAATTATGGTACTTTTAAAATAACAAATTTTAGCACTTATAAAATTTGCAAAAATACTAAATCTTGTTATTACTTAGATAACTTTGATTTTCAATAAACACATAAAAACACAAAATATTAAGGAATGTAATTATGCATAAATTATTACACAACAACACAGCATAGGGCGCGGTAGCCCATTGGTTAGCACGCTGGAGTTGCACTCGGTAGGCCCGGGTTCGATTCCAGCCACTGCCAAAACTGCCGCTGTGTTCATGCGGAGTACGATCACGTTAAACATGTGGGTCCGAAAGTCCTTCCGAGAGGTTGGTGGTAGGGGAAGGAGGATACGGTCCCTGTGGATGCCTCCCCCACTGGGTTCCGGTCTAAATTGGGTGGCACTTCCCGACCGTCCAAACAGTTGTTACCTTACACCTTTCTGGTAGGTCGGACGGTCTGGGTTTCAACAACAACACAGCATATATTTAGCCCATTTTAATTATTTTTACTTATAATGATTGTTAATAGAGAGGATCCATTGTTGTTGTTGTTGAGACCCAGACCGTCCGACCTACCAGGAAGGTGTAAGGTAACCGTTTGGACGGTCGGGAAGTGCCACCCAATTTAGACCGAAACCCAATGTGGGAGGCATCCATAGGGACCGTACCCTCCTTCCCCTACCACCAACTTCTCGGAAGGACTTACGGACCCACATGTTTAACGTGATCGTACTCCACATGAACACGTCGGCAGTTGTGGTAGCGTGCAAATCCAGCGCGCAAACCACCGGGCTACTATGCCGAAATGTGCCAACAGCACGCGATGTTCCCGGGTGGGGATCCATTGTTGTGTCATAATTTGTTACTTAATCATAACTTTCATTTTATTGCAGTGTTTTAACACTAGAATGATGGATATTTTATGGAGGAATCGTTTCTCAAAGTAGTTATGTGGTCAAAATTACTGCTTCCATCATTCTAGTATTAATAAAATGCAGCATTGCTGCTTCCAACTTCTGCACCTTTGATAATATGACTAATTCTTGCATTTCATATTTACTCCCCTCTGGACCGATTCTTGTGAGCTATTTTAAAGTTTTATATATTATTTAAATCAGATAAAAAATGTTAATATTTTATTTTCTAAAATTTTCAGAATGCTGGTTTCCTTACTACAAACTGCTACAAAAAGGTTTTATTTCTATAAAGTAACATACAATATACAAACTTTCTTGTTACAAATTCAAAATTTTTCTACTCTAAATTCCAAGTTTTATTGCTAACTCCTATAAAATGGGATTTTTGCTGCTTCTAAAGTACTGTATGACTGTGTTATACATATTTCAGCACTATATTTATGGTGAGAGGGACGTTAATTATGACGGGGTGGGAATTAAAATTCCTACTTTTTTATATCAGAATTCCTGTTTTTGTTCCTCTTTTTAGGGAAAAGTTGATTGCGATCCCTGTATTATACAAGTAATAATCCACAAAACAAACAAGTTTTCAAGATTCACATTAGAAAAACAATAGTGGGGGCAAGTCTGTCAAATGCAATAACACCCATGTATTTCTGTGATAATTTCTGTGTAATAAGCAAAGTTTATTTAAATACGATTTTTTCACCGCATTAGGTTTAGCATCCAAAAGTGCCTGGGCCTAGAGTAACAGGCGATTATTGCTATGTGCGGTCCTGGGGAAACATTTCTTCCTTTACTTGCCGGTAATGAACAGGTTAAATACAACAGACTTTTGGCACTTTGAATGTATCATTGATTTTAAATATATCATTTTTGTGCAATAGTTTCTTTTTATAGCCATTTTGCATTTTTTTTCTATTTATGATTAATTTGACTGTTACTTTATACTAGTCATATGAAATTAATTGTGGTTTGAATTATTTTTTCATTTCAGTTATTCTTGCTCAAGATTTTAGTTATTACAAAGACCCAACATTTATTGGAATCTCTTGGAAAATGCTGCCATTTTTAGCAATAAATATTAAAGAAGTAAAAAAAATATATATGTAAAGTAATTTGTTTTGATTATGTTTGCAGTTTTTTAACAATGGAAATTGTATTGTTGATTATTTTGTTCAATATTGAGTTAAAAATAAGAGTACAATTTTGCATGTAATAGATCTTTTGTTGCATTTTATCACAAACTTTTATACCCTTTATTATTTGTAATTGGAAAAGATATAAAATATTTAAATAATAAGTATTTTTAAATCTGGGAAGCATGGGAAATGTTGTCTTCTGTTTCTTATATAATTTGTTTTTTGAGAAGGTTACTTAATATCAGTACTATCTGAGAAACTAATTTCCAAAGATTTGCTATTACTTTTCATTATAAAAGAGATAAAGAAAATGCAAACATATTTTTCTACCAATAAAATATTTCATCCTATTGATAAACTTTTTGCAATAGGTTGTATGTGAAATAAATACTGGTGCTTATGTGTATACAGTACTCACAAAATTACCACTTCAGCGACCCAGCAGTAGATCATATGCAGAGGGCCAATAATCGCAGACACATTTGTCTTCAGAATCGACTGCTTGCTGGATTGCAGAACAGGTTATTTTAGGTATTTTAACATAATAAACCAAAATGTTTTATACACACAATCTATTGCAGTATCGGTTATGATGTACCAGTTCTGCAGTAGGACTGCTATTTTACATTTATGACATTTCCATTACTGATAGATATGGTTTGGAGATTTACATACTGTGGAACTTAGCTAACAAATGATACAATGTCTAGCATAGAGCATATTTTTATTATGTGGTTGTATCTCAAAGTTAGATTTAATAAAAGAAGTTAAATTAGCTTCTATTAAGTTAACTGTAGCTAAAATATTGGTTGTAAAATTAACCAGTATTTAAGTTGTAGTTAATGATAATGTCTTTCCAATGTTTACTAATCAGTTAACACATGATTTCTAAACATAAACAGTTTATTAGTAAAATTGTATAAATAAAGTATATATTTCTTTTTATATTCCTATATACAAAATTGTGTAATGCAATGTTAAATAATATTATGCAATGGAAATTATAGTTGGATGCTTCCAGTTTTCTGTATATTTTTATTATTTATAAGATTTTGGAATCTTATATGAAATAATGATATGCAATGCAAATCATTATATCCAATGAAATTTCGTACTAATTAGACCTTTTCAGTTTTCTATAATGTAACAAAATATCATGGAACATGTGAAATGCCTGATGAAAACTTCCGTTTTTTCCCTTTTCAGTTAATGTTTTCACTTATAACATGAATCATAATGTGAATTGCCCATTTCTGTTGGATAAAAGTACCTTTTTTTATTAGTATTTATCTTTTTAAACATGTCTATATACTTGAGAAAATGAGCATATTTATTGATAGAATTTAATTTTATTAAAAAATTTGCATTCACAATTCTGTTGGGTAAATTTTTATTTGTTTCTGGTCAGAATTGTATAGACATTTTATGAAATTCACATATTGTATGTATTGGAATGCCTTGTTCCAAGTAGCATGAGACTAGGTTCATTGAGTTTTGTGCATGAAGCCATTAATTTGGTTCATTACTGAATGTGCTGAGCATTTCTGAGTTCTCAACATTGGGCTACTTTTATGGAACATATCATTATTTTTTCTAGCTCAGCATACCTTCTATTCAAACTTCTCAGCATCCATGTACACAGAAATGGTTTGTAAAAATTTATATGGAAATGTTAGGCTTACCTGCTCAGAGTTCATACATATCATAAAAACTTCTGGAATGATTCATCTATTTTGATCTCACCCAGACAATCTTACAAAGCAACTGCTAGAAATTATTTTAAAAAAAATTTCCTTTGCTCCAGAATGTTTTTTTTATTAATGTATGACTGTGTACTTTAAACAGGTCTGTGCATTTCTATCGGTTTCTACAAACTACTCTTATTCAGAGCATGAAGTTTAACAAAGAGCCCTGTGGAGCTGGAAAAGACAAAGGTCCATTGCATGAAAATTGCAAGATGCAAAGTTGCTTAGAATAATTGCTAATATGCAAAATTCCATTTTCTGTGTACAAAAATCAACAAATCTGTACTACAGAAACATTTCTGAATCTACAATATGTGAATTTGGTATAGTATCTGAATACTTTTGAGAAAACAAAATATGTTATATTTTTTTTCTATTATCTATTAAATATTTCACTAAAAATTCTACTGAATCTTTAATATATATTTTATAAATAATGTTCAGTTGGAATAACATTATTTAAGCACACCTGAAAATATTTTTGCCTTGTGCTACTTTGTCATCTGTGTCTGTGATATCTTTACATTTGTGGGTGATACTATGATCTCTCTCTTTTTTAAGATTCTTTTGCAATCAGTAAGTGATATAACTTATGTTTATTCAATTTTTGTATTTTCTTTATAGCTAATTTGTAGTGTAACTTTTGAAGAAAATTACACTACTAATTTTGAAGATCATATATTGTTATCTGTTTTTCTTTTCAATATATTTATGGTTCTGTTTTTTATGTTTCTATTTCACTTGTTGTGATCCCCCCCCCCTCTCCCTAAAACTAGCAAATTGTTAATACATATTTCAAATTTGAATATTGTCAGTAGTTTTAATTAACATTAATTTAGTGGAAAATTCTATATGTTTATCAAATTAGTTTGTTTGAAAATTATAAAATGACTATATAAAGAAACCTTACTACATACGAATTCTTTGAACAGAAATAACTTTAGTGTGTGTGTGTGCATTTAACACAAAGTTTATTAGGTTTGTCAGTTCCTTAAATTTATATGTTTAGTTAAACTCATTTTCTGTAATTATGTAAAGGTTTCTTTGGTTATTTTTAATGTTTCTAATGGCATCATGAAAATATTATGTTTGGACTATATCCTCCTCTTTCACACCCCCACACACTAAAGCTGAGATCCCTGAACCCGAATTGGGCCCAGTCTCTTGTCTTCTGTAATTTAGGCAAAGGCTTCAAACTGTGTATTATTTATTTAAGATAAGACTTTTTAAAATATTTAAAGATCTAAGTTCTAAAAATAGAGTCATTTTATAAAAAAAAAAATTGTTACGTTTCTGCACATGTACATTTTTTGCACAAAAAAGCTTGTGCATTTTTTGACTTTGGTATCTCAATTTGTTTGTTTTCTAAAATGGAAAATGTTGACTATTAATAACAATTATATACGAAGGATATTTTTCAGGTCCAGGTGGATTTAGTCTCTATTTTACATTGAAGGTTCAGAGTTGGTCTCAAATGCATTGAGTTTGGGCTTGTAACACTAGAATTACTGAAGCAGCCATTTGGACTGTTTACACAATAGAACTATCAATCATGAGACATTGGTACTTCTAGTGTTAAAGTTGAGCTCAAACTCAGCTCTAACACACACACACACACACAAGTTCACAGAAAAGTATACGGAATCCTAACTGCCTGTTTTACCTATAATTATATATAAATTGAAATAATAGTGTATCTGAATATATTGTATTGTGCTCCTGTAAATACATAATGATAATCAGCTGTCTCTATGATGTCATTAAGTATATACTTGCAATGCATTCATTCTCTTTATGGATGTTTTGCATGCAATGAATTGATAATTTTTACTATTGTTTTTCTATTGCTAAATTTTTCAGTGCAATGTTAACAGTAAATATAATATCTTGTTTCGCCTACATTTTTGTTTATTTTCCAATATGTTTATCAGTTTAGTATTTTATGTTTAATCACATCAGTTTTATTTTAACTTGAATATATTTTTGTCATTTGATCTTTATTTCATCTATCTCTGTGATATCTTAACTTACTTTCTTGCAATACATTCCTTTTTTGACTGTTTTACATTGCATTCAGTCTATTGTCGGTGCATTTATCTATTGTTTTTTATTTTTGTATTTCACGTGCAATTTTCATCTAGTGATATAAGAATCTTTTTTTTTTTTTGTATTTATCCCTATTCTATCTTTTATTTTGTCATAAATTGTTCAAATATTTAATATGTTCTTTTATTAGTAATGAAAAATTTGCTTATTTACTTGTTTCAAATTTTTATATTGTCTATAGCTTTAAATTATTTCATAATAATATAGTAGCTTGTGGTGTCACCTAAAATACGTATCAACATTAGTTTAAATTTCTGGAAAATGTAGTCAGCATTTCTTGCTACCATACATTTAGGAGCTAATTAGATAGTAAAATAAATTCAAATAAATGAATTTATGAATAAGAAAAGTTATTAAACATTGTACAGAAATGTTTTTGTGCTTGTAATTTACAAATTATTAATATGTTTTATACACATTTTAAATTATACGTTTTCATTTAAGGGTTTAAAAAATGTTTTAGGGAGCCATAAATTTGTACCATTTCCACAAAATTTGCACAAATTCATAAGAGAAAATCATTTGCATTATCAATGAAGCAGAATTTTAATTATTAAAATGAACAAATTTGTGACTATTGTCATATATTCAAGGTGTATTGAAAATGGGCTATGTAGAATGGTAACAAGTACAAAATTTTTATATGCAAATTTAATGCTTTTCATGAGTGAATGATTTTCAGTACTTTTCCTATAGCAAATTGCTGTCACTTTATAAAGGCTGCATTTTTACTAAAACTACTTTTTAAAAATTTCAACTAATTTTAATGTGCAGTGAACTGTTATTATTGAAATTTGAATTCACAGCCCTGTGATAGATACTACATACCTATTTTAATAGGTGTTTTTATTTCTTATACAAGCACATACATTTTTTTACTTGTCTTTACTTAAAAATCTGCATATTGTATCACAGAAAAATAAGTTGTTACAATAAAGTCCTATGTAATTTTATGAACAGGACAAGAATTGCTGGTGTTTGGTGTTTCTTTTTATTTATTAATTTTTTAAGCTAATATTTACAATTTATAAGATAATTCTTATTTCGTTTTGTATGATTAAAATATCTGCCAAATTTTCTAATAACAGAATATTCTTACTGCTGTACCATAGGCAGGGACAGATCCAGGAAATTATGGGGAAGTGACTGGTTTGAAATTGACATACTTCACACCTGTTTTAAATATAACCTTTTTATATCAGTACATACATATATATCTGTGTGTGGCCCCACTTAATCGGGTAATAGATATTCGCATACCCCACTTATATGCATTGGATATTGTGGGACTAAAATGAACCCCCTAGGATTAATGTTAAACATGTCCATTTTATCACATAGCACTACTCAGCTCGTTGCATAAAAGCTGATACACCAGTTTTGTGACTTTCATCTTCAGTGTTGGAAGACATGGGAAGGAAAAACGAGCACAAACTGAAATTGCAAAGGAATTTTGAATTTCACTATCTCAAGTTTCATGAATAAGTAAGAACTCTGAAAACATTTAAAAAATAATAACCAAAGTTGGCTATTATTAAATTTCTTTAATAAAATTTATCCATGATGTACATTAAAATTACATAACCAGAGTGCTTTCAGACATTATTATGCCCTTCATCAGTGATAAAGTAAAATTAGGTGGCAAACATGAGCTTTAATAGACAGGCCACAACTGTGAGACAAAATTTGCTTATTAATCATTTGAAATTTGACACATTTAAAAAAACATAATTTAATTAAAAAATACATAAATGATAAAAGAACATAAATTACAGGATAACCAATCGATATGTAAAAAAGAAAAAAGGTACTAAATATCCAAAAAATCATACAATGGTTTAACATGCAGTGAGTCGAGAACGAGATGCCAAGCATAACTGAGTGTCTGAACGGGATCAAAATTGCAAATAGAATCACGATAAATATATATGAAAAGGGATTCATAAAGTAAAATATTACAGGGGTTATTGCAGCTAATTAAGATAAAAGTCTTATCGAACATAGGGTGAAAATTATCGTTAATAACCAAATAGGCAAGAGCCATGGACAGTTTTCTATTTTTAATATTGCGAGTATGCTCAGCTAAACGAATACCAACAGTACGCTTAGTACTACCAATGTGGGACTTATAATTACTTTTGGGAGATAATAAGGGGACAGCGTACACCCCAGCCTGACACATAAAGTTATTTTTATCCTTAAATTTATTAAAACGAATACAATTAAGCAACATGGAAATGGTAGAATGAGTGGGCTTAAACTTAAATTCATGACAAAATTGAATTGGGAGACAAAAATTTGCTGGATGAATTTAAGTTTAAGCCCCCCAATTCTACCGTTACTATGTTATTTAATCATATTCGTTCTAATAAATTTAAGGATAAAATTAATTTCATGTGTTAGGCTGGGGTGTACATTGTCCCCTTATTAATTCCCGAAAGTAATTATAAGTCCTCCATTGGTAGTACTAAGCATACTGTTGGTATTAGCGTACTACTAAGCATACTGTTAGTTTAGCTGAGCATATTCGCAATGTTAAAAATAGAAAACTGTCCATGGCACTTGCCCATTTGGTTATGAACAATAATTTTCATCCTATGTTCCTATGTATATTAACTGAAATAACCCCCATAATATTTTTCTTTAAGAATACCTTTTCATTTATATTTACCATGATTTTATTTGCAATTTTGATCCCATCAGACCCTTAGTTATGCTTGGCATCTCGTTCTCGACTAACTGAGTGTTAAACCATTGTATGATTTTCAGGATATTTAGTACCTTTTTTCTTTTGTTTTTGACAACATATCTTTTGGTTACCCTGTAATTTATATTCTTTTATCATTTAGGTATTTTATAATTAAAATTATGTTTTTATAAATATATTGAATTTAAAATGATTAATATACAAATTTTGTCTTACTGTTATGGCCTGTCTATTAAGGCTCATTTTCACCACCTATTTTTACTTTGTCACTGATAAAGGGCATAATAATGCCTGAAAGCTCTGGTTATGTAATTTTAATGTACATCATGGAGATTTTATTAAAGACATTTAATAATAGCCAACTTTGATTGTCTTTATTTTTTGAAGTTTTACTTATTGGATGTGTTTTCCATTTAATTTTATTTTTTTGAAAACATTATTTGGAACTGGAGGGGAAATGGAAATTTAAACAGAAACTGAGAATTCGAACTGTGGAAATGTGGATCGAGCAGTATTGCAGTGATTTTAGAAAAAGATGCAAGGTGCATTAATTTATCGAGCACTAATTAAGGAAAAGACAGATGAATTAATTATCAAAGAAATATGAAAAAAGTAAATATTTTAATACTTCAAAAGGTTACAGATGGCAGCAAAGAAATTAGGATGTTTAAAATAAGAATGTTTATTGTTTTTATTGTAATTATCCTGAAAAAATATAGCTACAATATGCAGTTGAATTGCATACATAATGAATAGTAATAATATATTATGTATATAGTAATAAATTACTACTGTTTATTATGGAAATTGTTATAATTATTTTATATCATTGGCCTTATGGTATGTAATCATGAGGGATATTAATAATATTAATTTATATTTCCTTAATTCCATACAGTAGAGTAGAACCAAGTATATTTAATCAAACAGGGCCAACTGTATACATATATATATATATATATATATATATATATATATATATATATATATATATTAAGCTGCAGGGGGGAGATGAATCGTCCCCCTCATGGATCTGCCCCTGGCTATAGAAGTGGTGTTTCTTCCTAAATTGTAAAACATCAGTGTTTATCTTGGGGATTGTGGGAATACCATTTCCATCAAAATTTCTAATTTAAATATTTTCTCTAGATCTTCCCATGGTTTCTAAAATCATTCTATTGCATTAATTGAAGAATAAATGACAACTGTTCTACATATATGTTATCAAAGGACTCATAATTTTCTTACAGGTAGCCAAAACTCAAGCATTTCAGAATATGTATTTCACCCTTTGATCTGTAATATTTTTTATAAAATATCAAGCATTTTACGTGCTACTTGTTCAAAAATTTTTGCATTCTTTTAAGAAAAAAAAATGAAATGACATTTTCAAGCACAGAAAATTTAAAAATTAGTTTAAAGATTGACAGATTAAAATAAAAAACCTCTATATTTAGTGCAACTCTATATTTTCTGCAAAAAGAAAGTATGCATTATTATTGATTATATTCCTTATAAATTATTACATTTTAAACATTTTGTTAGGCTTTTTGTTTATTGAGATCAGTGGTGCACAACCTTTGGGTTGTGAGCTCATTTGGAGGTAGTGAGGATTTATTAGAAGTCACCAAATTTTCTTTTCATAAAAGACAGCGAATACAAAAAAAAAATGTTTATGTTTTGTTTCAATATATAGATTTAAGCTCAAATTTGACACTACGGCTGTCAAACATTTTAAGTAATTTATTTTATTAATAGTGTTTTCTTGTTTCAAACTATCCTACATACTAATTCTAGCTACATGAAACATTTTTACATTTATAATATTGGTGAATGTAAAATAAATGCCTTCTTAAAATTATATATTTAATTATAAATTTAAACCCCCTCTTTTTATTTATATGGTGGCATGGGTCCTCCTAATAATACTTCAGTCAACAAAGAGGCTGCACACCACTGTTGTAGAGTACTTCCAAACCTGTGTGATATAGATTAACAAGATTCTACTGTATTGAGGTTATTTTGTGCAATTATTTTTTAAATTTTAAGCTGTGTCATTGTTTTCTATTAGTTTGGAATTAAAGTCTAGAGTTGAATAAAACCTGATAAATATTCTTGATATAGCTACTTTACATACTTTACTTAAAAGGTATGCTGATACTTTACTGCTGAGTTCAAGGGATATATTTGCACAAAGATATTTTTGTCATTTGTTCTTCATTTTGTCTGTTTCTGTGATATCTTTTATTGAGTTGTTTTTTACATTCAATAAATGTTTTAGCTATTGTTTTATTTTCTTTTATTTTTCTACACTTTTCTGTATTACTTAATTTTTAGTAAAATTTGTTTATCAAAAATAAAAGAATTAATTATGAATGCGTCTTATTGTTTAATTTTCTGTTTATTTATGTTTTAGTATATTTTTGACTTCTTTATATTTATCTCCGTATGGATAGATTAAGATATGATAAATATAACGCTTGGTGTAATATAATTGTAAGAAAGAAAATATTGGATATCAAATGAGCACGTATGAAAATAATACACCCTCTTCCAAAAAAAATGTATGCATCCATAAAAAAAATTGGGCTACAGCCATGAAACTTGACATGTACATATTGTTTGAGTAGATATGCAAATGATTAGAATTTGGGAGTGAAAAAATGTCTTATCAAGAACTTGTGGCAACAAGAAGATGACTATTTAGTAAGTGATAAATCCTTCCCCAGCAGCTATACAAGCTGATATTTGTTGTGGCAAAGCGTGCTTATGCCCTTTGAACATTTTGCCATAAATGTTGCAACTGGTCATCTAAATCAATGGTATTCTGAAAAGGCTGCAATTATCATCTCAGCATGTCCCAGACATGTTCTATTGATGATAGGTCTGGAGACCTGGATGGCCATAGGGGGGTATTAAATCCCCGAAAACATTGCTGAAAAAATCGTGCAGTATGTGGTCGAATGTTGTCTTGTTGGTGATTGGAGTTTGGGTGTCCTGACAACATAGGCAGACCAATTGGCTGCAGAATATCGTCATCATACAAACAAGCCGTTGGATTGGTTTGTAGCAAGTAGAAGAGATTGGCTGTCCCATGAGATGGCTCCTCTGCCTGTCACACAAAGTGTCATGGTCGTGTGTTGCTTGACAACAAATGCAGGATCAAGATGCTGTCCAGTTCTCCATGCACGTATGCAGTAGTCATCAGCATTGAGTAAGAAGCCTGATTCATCACCAATATCAACATGCTTCCAATCGAACACTGTCCAGGCTGACCAGGCTTGGCACCAATTCAAACAGCTCTGACTATGTTAAGTATTCAATGGTTGGTGCCTTAATGGATGTCTATATCTAATCCCACTTCTGCCAGTTGTCACCAAATAGTATCCCTTGACACAGGATGTATGGAGGATGGCAAATGCCTTCTAGTGACTGATAGTGACGCCCTTAGTATAGATTTTCTTCCTTGGTTCCTCTCCTGACTGCATGATCTTCTTGAGCACTTGTCTATCTGGGGCATCCTGAGCCTCTGCAACAGTTACATGTGCTTTCTCTGATCCACTGTTGCTAACACCGAGCAACTACCATATTGCTTCGACTTATATAGTGACTGATATATCTGTTGGACCAACCAACTTTCCTTAGTCCTATGATACAACCTCTCTCTAAACCTGACAATTGTGTGGATACCTAGTACATCTCAAAGGCATCTTTGTACAGTGCTTGTAGTATCAAAACAGAAAATCCAGTTCCAATTGCCTGTGAGTGAACATTAGTGGTTTTAAATGCTTCATGATACATCATTCTTATGTGCGAATAAGTTTTATAATATCATTGGTGCTGACAGTTTGACCATTTGCATAACTCTTAAAATGACATGCAAATGTCATTTTAAGAGTTATGCAATGTTATGGAGTGCCTTCACTCATCTCTTTGATGGCTCATTCCGACTCTTCCCTCCTCTCTTTAAAGTCTATCTCCTCTGAATCCCTCTCCTAGTATGACTCATGTTCAGCAAAAATTTGTTGAACTGCACTTTATAAGATGGATCGAGGTTGAATTGGGGAGCTGCTGAAGCAATACGAAAGGCTAACTTTGCTGCCTATACAGGTTTGGATCAGGGAATTTTTTAAATTCTTTGGGATCCAAATAAGAAGTCCCAAAGGAAGAAGGTGAAAGTTAGTCTGCTAAAAGATCAAGCAACATCCTCTCAAGTAAGTAACTCTAGTGTTGACACTTTCTTACCTAAACTTGGCTGGAAATTGATTCCAGCTCTTATAGCACATTGCAACCCTTTTCACCGAGGATGAGATGGAAAGGCATTTTCAGAAATTTGAGGAAGAAGACATGCTAGACACTGCTCATTCTTATGACACTGGGGAGAATATTTCTTCCTAGTTTTTGCTGTCTTCTTTTTTTTTTTTGTTCCAGCATGGACAGTATCAATGTTGTGCAGATTAACCTTCACCATAGCTGTTTGACTTCTGCCATTCTTGGCAAGAAGATGACTAGAGGTGATGTTGGCATTACTCTAATTCAAGAACTCTGGCCCCGAAACGGTAAGATTTTGAGTCTAGGGATCAAGGGCGATAATGTATTTTATGATACGCTCTGTACCAGACCCAAAGACTGTATTGTTGTTATCAACAAGCTTAACACCCTGAATTTGGTAAATTATCAAAATTGTAACAATTTTGCTATCAGGGTGACTTATGAAACTAATAGACATAGGGATGAATTTGTCAGCCTATCTTCCATACGAAGAGAAAGATCCCCTCACAAAGGTAGCAAAAGCTCTTATTCAGCATTTCACTTCACTGTAAGTAAAAAGGTCATCATTGGCTGTGATGCTAATGCTAACCATACTGTGTGGGGTAGTAGCCACTGCAATTGTCTGGGTGATGATCTTCTAAACTATATTATAATTTATATATCCTAAAACAAGGCAATAAACCTACTTTTGTTACAGTAGACAGAAGAGAGGTTATTGATCTAACCATTTGTAACAACATATGTTATGGCTTAATTACATATTGGAATGTATCAGATGAAACAACTTTATCTGATCATTGTGTAATTATGTTTTCTGTTAAAAGGTCTCTCAAGATTAGGGACAGAAGGTAGGAACCCAAGACAGACAAATTGGGATTTCTACAAAGAAGACCTTTGTGCTAAGCATGTGGGTCAATTTGGTAAGTTGTCATCAGTAGCTGGCTTGGATTTGGCTTTTGACCAGTTGCATCAGACCATTATCCTGTCATACTACCAGAATTGTAAAACTACTAAGACTGACTTCCCATGGTTAGTTCCTTGGTGGTCAGAGGAGTTCAGTGGATTATGTAGCAAATGTAGAAGGCTCTTCTGTAATGAGTGGCAGGTTTACAAAACTTCCCTTACCTCATGTGTGATAGTAGCAAATGGGATATTTCCAAGGAAGTTGCCACTTTTGACAGAGCTGTGTGAGTGATTAATTCCTGCAGACCCTGTAAAACTTCAGGGATCGATGGCATTGTTCTGGTTCTTAAAAAAGGAATTCAGGTACTTGCCCCCATTCTCTGTAGAATCTAACAGGGCTTATATTGCCTTTGGGCACATACCGACTGCCTGGAGGCATACCAAGGTCATTTTTGTTCCCAAGATTGGGAAAGATAACTATTATGAGGCCACATCTTTCAGCCCTATTAGCCTTGCATCTTTTCTCAATTGACAATTGCAAAACTTATTGATAGGTTTATGAAGAAAGACATTCTGGCAATGCAGCGATGCCACTATCTGACCCCCAGCATGTCTATCAACCGGGTAAATCCATGGATACTGCCCTGTATAGTTTCCTTCATTCTGGAAAGTAACATGAATGCTAAAGAAGTAGCAGTGGCTTGGCTGTCTTGATATTGTAGGTGCTTTTGACAAAGTGCCCATTGATTGACACCATCCTTCATGCCCCTTGATAGAAAGGTGTCAATAATAACCATTTCTCGCTGGATAAAGAATCTGCTATCTACTAGGTACATTTGTGCCTCTCTTCTTTGTGATAACACGATGGTTCATATTCTTGCAAGTTCTTTACAGGGGTGTTCTTTCATCTATCTATTGGTGTCTTGTGGACTCTTCTGGAGAACTTCACTAGTTCCATCTTATCCTGTATTTGATATGCTGATGTCATCATCGCTAGGGGCACGAAATGGTTTATTTAGAACATCCTATACAAGCATAGACGCAAACACAGCTACCGCTACATATTTTTTCTAGACGTAAACATCACCACCGTTGCCATATCCACCAAAGTAATTTTAGAAAAGACGTTAAGTGGCACATGCATCAGCACTTATTTCTAAGACTCCCCCTTGCTGATACATGTTCATTTCGGTGTAACCCAGTTCAGTCTTAAGTCTGCACAAAATTCGTTTGGACACTGACTTCGCCAAAATGTCACCAACATTGTCCTTCAGTAGTATACACATAAAAGTCAAAACATCACTGACCACAAGTTCAAGTAGGAAAAAGTATCATGTGACAATGTGTTTACTCCTCTCCGAAGTTTCTTGATTCTTAGCAATGCACATTGCTCCTTGATTGTCAACAAGTATACGTTGTGGTTCATCCACAAAAAGAGTTACCTGCAGTTCACTCAGTAGGTTTCGAATCCACAAGAATTCTTTAGCAGTTTGGCACATAGCGATGTTCTCTGCTTCAGAAGATGAGAGCGCAGTGCAATTTTGTTTCTTACTGCACCATGAAATAGCTGTTCCTGCCAACACCATGACGTACCCAGTAAATTATTTGTAGGGGTCGTACATGTCCTGAAATATATATTTGTGTCCTGAAATGTCCTTTTTTACGTGTCGTCCTGAAATTTTGCGTATCTTATGAATTAACTACCAACATCTAAAAATTGGGGCATGCCAGAATTTCTAAATCGGTATTGTCTGTTTCCTACTGATAATACCTACTGTATAATTTGGTTTTTAATGATTATAAAATATCTTATAAAATGATCATGTATATCGATTATCAAAAGATTTTATATGATTGACTGACAGTTATTTATTTTATATTAAAAAAAACGTTTTATATTGAAAAATAGTTTTCATAAAATAATCATGTTCTTTATCAAAATATTTTACATGATTGCCATTTATTTATTTTATATTATAAAAACATAAATATGGGTGCGTTCTGTATGTTTGTACTCGCTAAAAGTAAATATAATTTCTTACTTTATAGACAATATATTCGTAAAATTGTTAAAATAGTCCCATTCGTTATTTGGATATCGTGTCCACAGACTCTTGCATGCACAAACAGCCATTTATACGCGTGGATGATGTTAAATTTGAGTTGAAGAATGTTTTCAATATTTAAATACGTCAAAAATACAAATTTAATCATTCAATCTTCACACTTTCCCTTTATATACATAAATGTAGCAAATTTTTGATCGGTTGGTTGGTTGGTGGATTGGGTTTTGTGTCACAAAATCCAAAAAGGATAAGCTCCGCCAAACACATGGCAAAAACAAACAATAAATTTTTGATCGGACTTATATATGAACTTTTATATTTTAAAAATATAAACTGTTGAACAATTTAAAATAGAATTACTTATTTAACTTTAAAAATAAACATAAAAAAGTAACAAAAAAAGTAATAAACAGTAAATAAAAAAATAAAAAGTAATAAACATTAAAAATAAGTTATTCTTGTATAAACAGTAATTTTATTAAAGGATTTATTTAAAAATACCAAAACTATATTTAAAAACAACAGAATCCGTCAAATTTATATTCTTAAGAGCAGCCATAATAGCGAAATAATGCCAATTCTAAAAGACCCACAATAAACTGGCTCATTTTCTGGCGACGGGCGTTCAACGATACGCGGCAGACAATGCTTTGAAAATAGCCAATGTTCATATTCGTTCATTCAAACTCACAATTGGTACTTGAATCTATGTATCTTCGTTCCATATGGGTCGCTCTGAATTCGCGCGATCCTACGACAAAACCACAGTGTAGAAGATTCTTGTAGTGCTGCTATTTTATAACGCATTCAGCAACTACATTGTCGATTTTAGTTGCTGAATGTGTTACAAGATGGCAGCACTACACTTTTGTGGAAGGACGTTTTGAAAAAATTTGCAAAATATGCACATAAATTTGTTACAAAAATGTTTAATATATTAATAAAAATAATAATGTAGGATTTCTTTATCAGGAAGTCGCGCGCCGTGCGCTCTCTGGGCACGAGCCGCCACTGCTCAGTGTTATTGTTTCTAGACCGATGCACGTGTAGTTATTTCGTGTCTGGTTTTGTTCTGTTGTTCATTTCTTGCTTGAAAAATGCCTAGGAATACGAAGTTTTCAGCATCGTGGCTAGATAGTAAAAAATATAATAATGGTGATTTGTTTAGCAATTGGTGCCGCGTATGTACTGATGATTGCTACTCTGCTTACTGTAAAGCGTGTGAAAAAGGCTTTAGCGTGGTGAATATGGGATTTTCGCAGATATTATCGTATGCGAACTCTGTAAAGCACAAGTAAAGATTTTTTTTTTTTTTTTCGCGGCCCAGACCCGAGGGCTCGCCAACAAGAAAAGATTGAAAGAAAACGGGGCAGGGTCCCCACAAAAGGGGGGGGGGGTGTCAGTTGGGACCACGGTACTGGGGCCCTGCGACTGTTAGGGGCCCGTGAACATTGCTGAAGATAAAATATGTATTATAGAACATCTGTGTATGAATTTATAACTTTTTCCCCAAATTACTTGAAGATTGTCTGATTTCCGAAATAGTCAAAAAAGGCTGAAATAAGGTTTCCTTAGTTCAATACAAGTCATCTGGGTAGAGATAGCTTCACAGTGTCTTGGTGTTTAACGGCAGAATCTGTCATTATTTGTTGTTAAGAAAGGCGATTTCGACAAGGCAATAAAAAAACCGATCCCTGCAGGGAGCAATTTTCTAGAATTGCACTGCTGAAATAGATACGTTTATAACACTAGCGGGTAAGTTTCATTCATTCAAGTTTACCGCTCATATCAATCACATCCAGCTGACTACTAAAACGATGCTTGTCTACAGGTTTCTTTTGTGAAATTATAAGGATGGGAAAGGGCGATCCCTCCTCGTAAACCAATTAACGCGACGAAGTATCATGGTGCCCCAAGATATTTTAAACAAGGTATCCGACTCGTTTTGGTCCGACTGAATGCAGGGCTGTAGAAAGGAAAAATTCTAGTTTCTTTCTACAGCTTTGGCATGGCACGAACCAAAACAGATTAAATTGCTCCTTCCTTGAAGGCATGAACTTGTTTCCCACATTTATTTCAGTGATGTAATAGTCTATATTGCTTTAAAGAAAGTGCAAAAAGCAAGTTTTGTTATCGGTTCTAGTGCATCTAAATTTTATTAAAAAAAAAAAAAAAAACTATTCGCTGAAACAGAGACAGTATGATCCCAATGCTACCATCTAAAATTTAAGGTATGTTCAAAATAATTGTTTTATATTTTTCAAATATTATTTTTAGATATCTTAATCTTGAAGCAAAGTTAATCTTAGAATAAATTAAGTTTATTTTATCACATTTCTATACTGCTTTGTAAATTTATTCCTTTAAAATACCTATAGTTAAATATGTACAGAACTTCAG
Source organism: Amaurobius ferox (assembly GCA_951213105.1). Taxonomy (NCBI): domain Eukaryota; kingdom Metazoa; phylum Arthropoda; class Arachnida; order Araneae; family Amaurobiidae; genus Amaurobius; species Amaurobius ferox. The sequence continues at coordinate 42,519,562 of OX578133.1, forward strand.
GTAAAATATTACACTATGAAAGGAATATGAATGCTTTAGTGTTTATAATAATGCCTTTTTAAACCTTCACTTTATATTGTAGGATTTTATGTTGAACTTGGTAATTAGTAGAGAAAAACCATTGAAAGAGAAAATTCACACATTATCTATTATATATTACATTTTGCCAAGACGTATCTTGGGAAGGAGGGGGAATATTTAGGAGTTTGCCTCCTCTCCTGAAATCCTAATTAGAAAATGAATTATTTTTACTATATGGGATCTTTTGTACATATATTTGGGGGTCTGCCTCCTCTCCCGAAATCCTAATTAGAAAAAGATTTTTTTATTATATGGGATCTTTTGTACATAGATTTGGGGGTCAGCCTCCTCTCCCGAAATCCTAATTAGTAAAGGATTTTTTTATTATATGGGATCTTTTGTACATAGATTTGGGGGTCTGCCTTCTCTCCCGAAATCCTAATTAGAAAAGGATTTTTTATTATATGGGATCTTTTGTACATAGATTTGGGGGTCTGTCTCCTCTCCCGAAATCCTAATTAGAAAAGGATTTTTTATTATATGGGATCTTTTGTACATAAGATTTGGGAGTCTGCCTCCTCTCCTGAAATCCTAATTAGAAAAGGATTCTTTTATTATATGAGATCTTTTGTACATAGATTTGGGGGTCTGCCTCCTCTCCCGAAATCCTATTTAGAAAATGATTTTTTTATTATATGGTATCTTTTGTACATACTCATTTGACATTATATCTCATAAATATCAGAATTGATACATTTTGGAAGAAATATTTTATGAACATAATGAATGAGTTTAGAACACACATGACAATATAATTTTGAATTAACTTCATGTTTCCATTCTCTTAATGTAATTATAAAAATGAATTAGAATAAAATAATTAGTTATGAAACAAAAACGTTTACAGTGAACTTCATTTATCAGCGTTACATTAGCGGATTGTCTAAATGTGGGAGTATTTAGGCAGTTTATGTATTCACTGTAGTTCAAAAGATATTCACTAAATTTCCTTGAAATTTGGTAGCTATGTTGGTTAGGCATTACTCTGGCGCTAATTTGATTTTTGGTGAAAATCGAACAATAATAGTGGTACTTAAAAATCCGAAAAATGAGAAGGTTCTATTAAACTATGTACTCTGTGAAGTAGTTGTAGTGCTACAAAATAAAATAAAATGTTACTGCTCCCGCTATGTTGGTATAAACTGTTCTCAACACCATCATTTTTTTAATTGTGGCACGATACTTGGAGAATTGGTATTCAAATAGAGCTAGTTTACCATATAAAATATGAAATTCAATGAAAGACTGCAAAATCAATGTAATTTAGAAGATTTAATTTTGTAATAGACTGATATAATGCATTAAATCAACAAGAAAGATCAATCATGCATAAGCATTGATTATGAAACACTTTCCAACTGAAATGTAATTTCATTTAAAAATTTCTAAAATGTGATTCATTCAGTGGTAATATCTTTTACATTATCATAGTACTACAGTAATTTATTATACTTAAATATTTAAAACTGTATCGAAATATAAATCATCTGATTCTTTATGCAAAATCAATGAATATTTCATTCATATAACTTGTATTCCAGACTCCAGAGCTAAATAATTTTGTGTGAAAAAAATTCAGCAATTCTTATGTAATTCATCTTACAATCGCTTGAGATATTTGCATTCTGCATATGTTAAAATTAGGCTTCCTTGAAGAAATAATAAAAGTTTAGGGATCATTTAAAATCACAACTATTGTAATTGCATAGGCACGGAATTTAGATACACAGATAATACACAGATAATATATATGTGTATGTGTATATACTCAAAGTATTGGAATCGTGCCGAAGATCGGAACTCGAATTTTCAAAGGATCTACACGTTTTGGGACTTCTAGAACACGAAAAAACTACTTTTAGGAAGACGTCTGTGTGTGTAAGGGTGTATCTGTGTATGTTTCTGTGTGTCTGTGTGGATATTACATCCACTCTAATTGAAAAACTAATGGACCTAATTTCATACAATTTGGTAGGTATGTTTTTTATGGGAAATCCTGATGTTCATTAGATTATAGTACGATTCGTAATAAAAGAATCTGCCTTCTTTGCGAAATGGCCGCAGAAATTGCCTTTATCCACTCTAGCTAAAAACTAATGAACCAAATTTAACAAAATTTGGAGTATAATATTTCAATAACCTACAAGTGATTTATATACCAAATTTAACAAAATTTTGTATATAAATCATTTGTAGGTTATTCTACTACGATTCGGGAAAAAGGAACGGGCTATTTTTGCGAAATGGCCAGCAAAAATCGTTATATATAAAAATAAAAGACTACGTGTGCTCAATTACATCAATTAAATTCCTATTTTATATGTGATTTTTGACAACAAAAAGAATAAGACTAACCCCATTACTCTAGGACTAGCCGTTCTTGAGATATTCTAGTTTTTTCGCGTTTTCGCTACGCCACCTTTGACAATAAGTCCAGCTATCAAATGAGAACCAAATTTAAGTTTAACGTCTAAATTCAATGTCATTTAAAATACTTATGTTGTGCAGATAAACTCAAATTATCATTAAATAAATAAAGAGAACGAATATGAGTCTGCAGAGAAAGACATGTGCTGTCCACATCAGAATTTTTAACAATATTACACCAACGATTTATAGAAGTGAACGGGGATTATTTTCAGGCCATTTCGAAAAAAATGTATGATCTATATTTAAAGATCCATCAAATTTTTGTCGAATAAAATGTTCAACAAATTTAAGCTGTGTACCAAATTTTAACTCTCTAGGACGTAGAAAAGTGCATTTAAAATGCCATCAATTAAATTTATCAAGAAGAGTTATATAAAATTTTAAAAAAATGAAAAATTGTTATCTACCAAATTTATTTTAAAATATGAAGCCACTCCCATATGCAAAACGTTTAAACAAAGGGAGAGATATTTATTATATAATATCTCTCTCTTTTCTTTCTGGAAGATATCCCAAAGTCAGAATTTAATTGAATTTGTTTTTTTCCCTATATTAAATAATTTTTTTAATTAAAAAACTACTTAACATATTTTACTGAATTTTTTTTTATATATTCTATGGGATAATGTGAATATTTCCTAAAAATTTCGAAGCAATTCGTGAATTTTAAATTTACTTAAAAAATGTTTGAAAAATTAGGTCCCATAGGGTTCAATGTATTTCATTTTTTCAACCCGGGTTCAATAAAAAACTAATTGGGTGATATTATTTATTTATATTCCCATAGGTCCTACAGACCGTCTGAACAACATACTAAAATTTCATTTTGATAAACTCATTTTTACGGCAGTTATCGTGCTAACGGACGGACGGACAGACAGACAGACAGACAGACAGACAGACAGACAGACAGACAGACAGACAGACAGACAGACAGACAGACAGACAGACAGAATGAACAAAGTCATAAACACTTTTCAACTTTGTTGTAAAGTGTTAAAAATGATTTCCATCGTTAAAGTTTTCAAAAATGTGCCGAATAAAATCTCTTAGGATAATTTTAGTAGAGCGTTTGGAAGATACAAACTTTTACTGCTAATTGTTAAAAAACGGTTTTTGTCAAAAGCAGAGAACTTTCCGTCTTGGGATTTTTCAGTGAGTCGAAACGATTGATGCACAAAATGGCGTGTATCTGAACATGTGCTATTTTCATCTAAGAAGTTACGAAACAAATGAAAGTTTATTGTCTGATAAAATCCCGAGATATTTCGGACATATTTTATTTATATGCTGCATATGCATGTTTATTGGGGATAATTCGACTATAACACCGATAACTTTTTTTGTGCGTGGTTGTTGGCCACAGAAATGTTGCAATGCAACAAATTTTTTACAAATTTTTTTTGAAGTATCAATTTCTCAGGATCTATTATAGATGAAGCTTAGTTACGGGCTGATATGGACCGAGCATTAAATTCTGGAGGAAGTAGGGAGATTCACTAAAGATTTCCATATCTGGTTCTTTTTACATTTCTAGTTCAAAGTTTTCTCTTTTCCTTGAAGCATCCATTTTCTAAGATTGGCTGTAAATAGAGCTTTGGTGATGGAAAGTAGAGGGATTGAGGAAGAATTTTTAATTCGGATTTTTTCCTACTTCCGGTTTAAAAAATTTCCCTTGCAGTATCTATGTCTTGGAATTGGCTACAGATAAAGCTTAAACGATGGTTGATGCAGTCACATTTTGAAGAGGTTAGAGGAAATCACTAAGAATTTCAACTTGTGGAAATGTCACTTTCATTTAAAAAATTTACATTTTCCTTGCAACATCTTTTTTTTTCTTGGATGAGCTTAGATGATGGCTGATATGGATTCAGCATCAAATACCAAAGGAAGTAGGAAACCTCCTTTGGAATTTGGTTTTCTAAGGATTTCTACTTGCGGTTTTGCATTTTATGGTTCAAAATATTTCCTTCAAATGTATATTTCGATTGGCTATAGGTGATGACTGATATGAATTTAGCATCGAATTTCAGGGGGAGTGGGGATTCACTAAGGAATTCTATTTCCAGTTCTTTTTCCAATTCTGGATTTAAAAAAATGTCATTTTCCTTCAAAAATTTATTTCTCAGAATCGGTTATGGATAGAGCTTATGATGACTGATATATTATAGATTCAGTATCAAATATTTTAGAGGTTAAAAATTCATTAAGGATTTCTAGTTCTGGTTCTATAGATGTTACTTTCGATTAAAAAATTACAGTTTTTTACAATACTTATTTCTCAGGGTTGGCTATAGGAATGGCTTATATAATGACTGATTCAGCATCGAACTTTGGAGGTGGTTACTAATGATTTACACTTCTAGTTCTGGAGATGTCACTTCGGACTGTTCCAAACATGTGTATGATTATGCGAAATACGCGAGCAAAAAAGTATAAAAACATTTCTGCTAAAATGAAATGTGCACACCACTTGCCATCATATGAAATATCCTTCACGAATTTTTTATTTTTCAGTGTTATATTGTGTAAAACCTTGTACTTGATATATTTCATGAAATTCAACTCTACCCTTTAATAATACAGAAAGAAGGGGTATCCTCCCCCTTTATTTTTTTATCTAGGGCCCGTGGCTCGACTTAGTCCCCGGGCCCAAAATTGGATGTGGGGGGGCCTGTCCACAGGCTAAATATAACAAACTTCCAACTGCTTGTCTGTAGGGCACATTCACATTTTAGATGTCAGGATCTGGCGGAAAACGATACGTTATGCCAGGGTCCAATGGAGTCGATGCACCTTTAACATTTTCCGTTCTGAATGTGCTGAGAATTTCTTCAGCATAAGCGGTTTGGTCTAACGTCAATGGTCCATCTGACTTTCTCTCTATTCTCATAGATAATATATATCTTGCTTCACCTAAATCTTTGGCATTAAATCGTGTCTTTATTTTGCTTTTAAAAGCTTCAGTTTTTGCGTTATTTACAAGGATAAGCAGGTCGTCCACATATACTCCTACTAGGATTTATCTTTCGTTGTCGTAATAGACACATGGATCTGCAAGTGAATATTTCAGTCCAAATTCTCTAAAAAATTTATCTAAGCACTTGTTCCATTCAAGTCCTGATTGTCGCTAAACTTCTTTTCAGATGGCAAACCAGATGTTCTTTTCCTTTTTCAGAAATACCTTCAGATTGAGTCATATAAATGTCTTCGGTCAGAGTGCCATTGAGGTACGCTGCTGTTATGTTCATTTGATGAAGTTCATGATCCAGTTTAACTGCCAGTGCAAGTAGAATACGAATGGATTTGATTTTGATGACAGATGAGAAAATCTCATTAAAATCAACACCAGGAATTTGTGAAAAACCCTTCGCGAATCTTGCCTTGTATTTTAAGATATTTTTTTTTCATCATACTTTCTCCGAAACAGTCATCTTGAGCCGATATAACTCTAGTATATGGTGGTTTTGTTACCAGTTCCCAAGTCTGATTTTGTTTCAAGTTGTTCGTTTACATCTTCTTGCCATTTTTCTGCATATGGTGATTCCATTGCTTCTTCTAAAGTTGTAGGATCATTTTATCTGATGTAGATGAATCTACTTTATTTTTGTTATTTTCCTTCACAATGTACAGAATGTAATCTTTTAAATGTCGGGCAGGTCTTCGAGTTCTAGTACTTCTTCTAACTTGATTAACGGCATTTGTTGCAGTCCCATTTGAATTTTGGGGTACAATTCCATCTGTTTCTTTATCAGTTAAATCTACTTCATTTATTTCAATTTCTACATCGTTTTGAGCTACTTCATTGTCTCGGTTATCTCGCTCATGTGATGTTGAAGTAATATTGTGCAATAAGTTTATGTCCTGAGTCGGGTCTAAATATATCATATATATGGATCAAATATATCATATCAAATATATCATATCTATCATATATATGGACTATAAAATATTCCTTTGGATCAGTGTTCAAAATGCAGTTTTACCTTGAAAAGAAAAAAAATTTCTTCAAACTGTACATTTCTGTTGGCAAAGAATTTGTTCTTCTCGACGTTCCAAAGTGTGTACCCTTTAACTCCTTCGACATATCCGAACATTACAATCTTCTGCTTGGGGAGCTAGTTTTTCTTTTTTGTGTGTGTCATCTAATTTGGATAGTAATCTGCAGCCAAATACTAAGATGATCAATGTTTAATTTCTTACCAGTCCAAACATCTTCTGGTATATTTCCTTTTAATGCTGTAGATGGACATCTGTTTCGTAGATAGCAAGCGGGTTCACCGCATCAACCCAAAGATAATTTGGTTTGGTACACCTGATTGTATTAAGAAACAGCGTATCATATCAGACAAAGTATGGTTTACTCTCTCAGCAACACCATTTTATTGTGGTGCTCTTGGCACAGTCAATTGACGAGAAATGCCATGTAATCAAGTAATCATTAAATAACTGACGTTTGTACCCTTCGCCATTATCACTACGTAAAGTTTTGATTTTAGTTCCATGAAAGTTCTCTACTTTTCTTCTATATTCATCGAATTTTTCTAAAACTTGATTTTCAGACTTCATTGGCTTCACAACAATGTATTGAGAAAAATCATCTACAAAATTCACCAGATAATTTGACCCTTTTTTTGAAACAGGTGTAATAGGTCCAACGACAGCTGAATGAATAATTTCTAATGTTTTGGAGGCTCGTTCGGCTTCTTTTGTATGAAATTTGGTCTTTTTCATTTTTCCCAGAACACAAACTGTACACAGTTCAGTGTTTCGGTCTTCAGTATTCTTATCTGCTTCGGAGTTGTCTGACAAGTTATGGTTCATTTTAGTTTTCTTTACTGCTTCCACGTGAAGATGGCCAAGTCTTCAATGCAATAATTCTTTGTCGACGGATCTTGTCAGGCAAGTGGTTTCGGTTTCCGACTTTTCTTCCAGTCGATAAAGTCATCCACATCGGTGTGCAATCAAGATAGGATCTTCTATTTCATCATTGTAAATTTCTGTTTTCCCATCTTTAAAATTTAGAATGTAACTTTTCTGTTCAATGCTTATAAAATGTTCGGTGTTGTACAGTCAACATTGTCGTTTTCTTGACTTATATTTTGCTAATGTACTTAAATGTACGTAGACCTGTTAAATTTTTTAAAAAACCCTTATCACAGATATTAGATATAGACATATTTTCAATTTACTGCTCTTAAAATTTGTAAATTTGCTGCTCCAAAAATGAGTTTTATACCTGCTCCGAAGCATTTCTTGCTGCTTCTAAAGTGAGTACTGCGTCTGCTCTGAAGCATTTCATGTTGCTCCAAAAGTGAGTTTTGCCTGCTCCGAAAATTGATATGGAGAACAAGTAGGTGGGCAACATACACTGTTAAAAATTTCCTATGAAACTTTCACTAAAATATTGTGCAGTCCACAGAATTTTTGGAAATTGCACCATAAAATGGTAATATTAAAACTCCCCGTAAACGGGAAAGCGCCATAAATTCGTGGATGTAAAAATTTGGATTTTTAACCATATCGAAAACTAGTAAAATTATATACCTATATCTGGTGAAACTCACTAGCCAGTGAGATGGAGCTCTCAGCATATGTGCAGCAGTGTTTCTTTCAGGACTTTTTGGCCGGGGGAGCGAATAAAATTTTAGGAGGGGCAAGTTCTCTATTTGCCCTTCTAAATGCTGTGTCACATATATAGAAACTAGGTTAACGTAAAATGTCTGAAAGAAACGGAGGTATGCCTGAAAGAAACACTGATGCGCAATATATTCTTTCGTATCGTCACACTATGCCATCATTCCTGATTAATATTTATTTATGTTTACAAGAACCTGTTCCTGAATTTCAAGGTAAGTTATTGTTTGGATTTTTTAAATATTTTGTATATCAATGATTATGCTTTTAATTATGGCCGACGTTGAAGATAACTTGGTTGAATTTGTAATTATTTAAGTTAGTAACTTTCGCAAACTTCGTTCCAATCACAAAAACAGCGATGTCCTATAATTTTTCAGCATTAAAAAAAGGATGCAAAAATACCTTTTTTGAATTTTCTGTACAAGAAATTTACAAAAATTGTTTACTTTTGATCTCTGAGACATATATGCAGAAGTAGTTACATATTTTCATAGAGCATGAGAAAAGTTATGCATGCGCAGATATTTTCCTGTTCATAACAGCTGTCAACAGATAGCAGTTTTAAAAAACTTTTAAACTGAATTACTGTTAAACATAGGGGATGCAGAAACGACATATTTGTGTTGGATGATTTTAAGAAACTTGATAGAATAATCTAATCTGAGGTACAATGCAACTTTATTTTCATGGTGTTGTTAATGTTCGTTGTTGATTTACGTTTTGAAGTGTGTATGTAAATTTAAATTCCAATGCATATGCTATTATCGGTTTTAAAATTATTGATTGAGTTCATAATGGGTTTTAGCATATTTTATAAATATTTTGTTTTGAATTATTTTATAAATATGGAACACTTAATATAGCTTTTGTTTAAAGCTTGATTTTATAGTGCGTGCTACTTATTAATCAATATGTTTCATTTATTTTAACCACTTTACAACATAGTTGAAAAGTGTTTATGACTTTGCTCATTCTGTCTGACCGTTCGCACGATAACTGCCGTAAAAATGACTTTATCAAAATGAAATTTTAGTATGCTGTTCAGACGGTCTGTGGGACATACGGGAATGTAAATGAATAATATCACCTAGTTAGTTTTGGATTGAATCCGGGTTGAAAAAATGAAATACATTGAACCCTATGGGACCTAATTTTTCAAACATTTTTTAAGCGAATTTAAAATGTACAAATTGTTTCGAAAGTTTTAGGAAATATTCAAATTATCCCATAAAATATGTAAAGAAAATTACAGCAAAATATATTCGGTAGTTTTTAAATGAAAATTTGAATTATAGTTACACCTATATTATATAAAGAGATCACGTGACCCACTTCAAAATAAAATATGGCATCCATCTTGTGTCAAAATCGTGATTTTTAAAGTCCTTTTTAACACTTTACAACAAAGTTGAAAAGTGTTTATGACTTTGTTCATTCTGTCTGTCTGTCTGTCTGTCTGTCCGTTAGCACGATAACTGCCGTAAAAATGACTTAATCAAAATGAAATTTTAGTATGTTGTTCAGACGGTCTGTAGGACCTATGGGAATATAAATGAATAATATCACCAATTAGTTTTGGATTGAACCCGGGTTGAAAAAATGAAATACATTGAGCCCTATGGGACCTAATTTTTCAACCATTTTTTAAGCGGATTTAAAATTCACAAATTGCTTCGAAAATTTTAGGTAATAGTCAAATTGTTCCATAAAATATATAAAAAAAAATTCAGCGAAATATATTCAGTAGTTTTTAAAATAAAAATTAAAATAATAATTACACATCTTATATGAAACGATCACGTGACCATGATAGGAAACGATCGCATGACCCACTTCAAAATGATATATGGCATCCATCTTGTTTCAAAATCGTGATTTTTTAAAGTTCTTTTTAATTCATATTGAGTGTTGTATCCGTCCTAAAACTACTTTATTTTTGCTTAAATTCTGTGCATCTACATACTAAAACAACACAATGACAATATATTTGAGTTTAAATTCTTATTCAAATTTGATTATTTCTACAACTAAGCCTATTTTTCACCTATGTAAAATGTAAACAGCAAAATATGTAGAATGAGTTGTATTAGAATTACTGTATTTCTTTAAGGGTGAGCGTCAGTAAATTTTCTGCCCTATCCGCGCTTTGTTAACTTTCGCGGCACACATATTTCGCCGAAATTCTGCTCAAACAGTTGCGAAATATTTTCTTATAGATAAAATGCTATGCTTAGATTATATTAAAACTAAATTTAATACTCAATAAAGCATAGAATATATGTTTTATTTTAATTTAAAATATTTTTGGTGCTGCCATCTGTTGTCGTAATTTAATTCATACCTACTATTTTTATTTTTTAATGAACATTTTTAAATGTCTATTCCTTCTAATACGCTATTAAATACAACAACAGATCATATATAATGCCATAATCACGGAAACGTAATTGAACTTGGACTTGCAGACAAAGGAACTTGAAGACAAAACTGCAGTCCTCAGTGATGTACATTCAGATCCCTTATCAAATTTATAGAATGATAAATTACCTTTCCGTGATTGTGGCATTATTATATATGATCTGTTGTTGTATTTAACACTGTATTAGAAGGAATAGATATTTAAAAATGTTAATTAAAAATAAAAATAATCGGTATGGGTTAAATTACGACAACAGATGGCAGCACCAAAAATATTTTGGATTAAAATAAAACATATATTCTATGTTTTGGGGGGCATTAAATTTAGTTTTAATATAATCTAAGCATTGCATTTTATCTTTCAGAAAATATTTCGCAACTGTTTGAGCAGAATTTCGGCGAAATATGTGTGCCGCGAAAGTTAACAAAGCGCGGATAGGGCAGAAAATTTACTGACGCTCACCCTTAACACAAAATAATTCAGTCCATGGAGTCTGCATGGCTGATATGAATGAAATATTAATTGATTTTATAAACAGAAGGACGATTTTTTTCGATGAAGTTTTAAGCATAGAGTTTATGAATTGTAGCTCCATGGTCTTAATTTTTAAATAAAATAAATTATTATAGTATTGTGATGAATGAAATGAATGGGAGAAAGTTATGAATGAAATCCTGCTTTTATAGAGAGATCCAGGCGTGTTATTTTTTCTATGACGTCATTTGAATTTATTTCAGTTGTTTTCGATGAAGTTTTCAAATATAATAAATTATCGTAGTATTATGATAGTTTTAAAAATATTACCGTGGAATGTATTGCATTTTAGAGATATTTAAACCAGGCAATTTATATTTCAATGCCGTCATTTGAATGAAGTTCATTTTTTTCAATGAAGGTTTAAGTTTTCAAATATAATAAATCAATGTAGTATTGTGATAAGTTTTAAGATATTACCGAGGAATGTATTGCATTTTTGACTTTTTTAAATAAAATTGCATTGAAGTTGGAAAGTGTTTCATAATCAATGCTTTAAGCATGATTGATCTTTCTTGTTAATTTATATTTAGTGTTGTATTCGTCCTAAAACCGCTTTATTTTTGCTTAAATTCTGTGTATCTGTAATCTGAAACAACTCAATTACAATATTTTTGAGTTTAAATGATCATCAAACCTTGATTATTTCTATAGCGAAGCCTAATTTTTACGTATGCAGAATGTAAACACATCAAGCTGTAAGATGAGTTGTATAAGAATTGCTGAATTTTTTTAACGCAAAATTATTTAGCTCTGGAATCTGGAATAAAGCTGATATGAATGATATATTAATTGGTTTTACGTAGAGGAGCAGACGATTTTATAGCATTGACTTTTGCGATGAAGTTTTAAGCATAGCGTTAGAAAGTACTTTTACCTCCATGGTTTTAAGTTTTTAAGTAAAATAAATTATTGTAGCATTGTGGTGAATGAAAGGAATGGAATAAAAGTGTATGAATGAAATATTTACTGCTTTTATATAGAGAGCCAGGCGATTTATATTTCGATGACGGCATTTGAATAAAGTTCATTTTTTTCGATGAAGTTTTCAAATATAAATTATTGTAATATTGTAATAATTTTAAAAATATTACAGCTGAATGTATCGCATTTTAGAGATGTTTGAATAAAATTGCATTGCAGTTGGAAAGTGTTTCATAATCAATGCTTTATGCATGACTGATCTTTCTTGTTTCATTTCTAATAATTTTATTACCTAATTGTGGCTAGAATGTGATTTAATATTTCAGATAATTTTTCTTTTCAAAAGGTGGATGCCGTATAAAAAATTAATTGCAGTGTGGCTCAACTCGACCTTCTCATACCAGAATCCATTCCTTTTTTTTCCCAAAATTTTACAAGAATTTTTTTGAAAAATCGATATCGTGATTCCACATGATTACAATTATAGCGTGTTACGCTTCACTTTAAAGGGCTTGAAAAAGGTTTCGATTGATACCATACTTGACAATGTACCCCCCGAGGGAGGTAATGATGTCACGAATAAAATATTGTATCGTGGCAATTTTTCATAGCAATGATTGAAATGATCATTTAACCAGAAATAAACTCTTTTATGCGTGATTATGTCAATTTTGTCCTGTGCTGCCATGTTAAAAAAATATGACATTTTCAATCAATATTCGCTCGAATTTAAAAATATTCTATCTGGTTCTATATTTTTTATAACAAGGCCGGATATAAAGATTTGGGAAAATCCATTAATATTTTGTGGCCTCTATGGCATGCAGATATATCTGTCTCTTACATATCTCTTGTCATGTAGACAGACCGACATCATTCCAAAAATAGTCAAACCGTGTTCAGTAGATCTTAAAACATATATTGTCATCAAAATATCGCATTCGAAAATTTCCGTGAAAACAATATTTTTTCTATACTATATTGCATAGTATGTGAAGGTAACTATAAAAGTTTAAGTAGCTATGCTCTTTCTACACAAAATAATCTTCACAAGCAAAACTGAAAAATAAAATATCCTGTTTCAAGAGCGAGCCTATTCATAATACAGGCCTGTCATCTATGACGCAAAGCTATAGGGGTACATTCCAACAAAATGTAATTTTTAGTGCTTAAAAATAATTATTTAAATATGCTAATAATTGTTATTAAACAGCAAATTTCGCGCGCTACGTCCATCCAAGTGCACCATGGCCATGCATGTGAAACAGGAACCGGCGGATATCAACCCCCGCCAAACTTCTCACCAGTTCCTAATATCCACCGACGCATGCAAGCTACACACCTCTCCCAATCAATATTACTATTTCTTATACAACTCCCTATCAAAACATACATACTATACTAACCCCTAACATAACGTAATTAATTTACGCTTCCTTAGACCTTCTAATTTTGCTTAATTGTGTATGTTATTGCCTTGCTTAATTATTATTATTTTATTTTTGTTTTTATTTGTGCTTGAATACGTTGCTCCAGTTTTCTTTACCCTTTGCACAAAGTGTGTTTGACTTATTGATTGAATAATTCAATTTTTCAATAATATGTACCTTTTAATTTTTCTTATATTTTATTTAATAATTCCTTTTTAGAGCTATATTAAACAATAAACTATTTATGGTTTTGAATAGGTTTAACAATTTTCAATTATTTTTCATGCTATTCCTTTTGTGTAGTGTTTTGAATTTGATTCAGAAAACCAAAAAATCTTGGTAAATTTAAAATATAATTATTAAGTTTTCAAAATCACATTTATTTAAGGAAAATATTAAATTGTATCTGTAGCTACAGTATAGAGGTAAAAGACATTTTCATACATAGAACATTTTTATATATTTTTAATTATAAATTTTATTTTAGGACAACCACCTTCTACTTTTGATGTCAATAGCGCGTAGCCAATGGAAGATGGTACGAATCGTGGCTTGGTGGGTATACACTGCTCAAAACAATTAGGGGATATTATGATTTTGGAAATAAACTGCGGAAAGTTTTGTTGGCTGATATATGATCCATAGGTGTTGTAAGCTATTAGAAAAGGAAATTATGCACAGAACAAGAAATAAGTAAATTTTATTCTTGTTTCTTGTCAGAAAACAAAAAATGCACATTTTGTACATATTATAAAAATCAACAAAAAATGCTATGTCATGGATAACAAGAAAAATCAATCATGCTTAAAGCATTGATTATGAAACACTTTCCAACTTCAATGCAATGTTATTTAAACATGTATAAAATGCAATACATTCCTCGGTAATATTTTAAAACTTATCACAATACTACATTAATTTATTATATTTGAAAACTTAAACCTTCATCGAAAAAAATGAACTTCATTCAAATGATGGCATTGACATATAAATTGCCTGGTTTAAACAATTTCTAAACAATCTCAAACATCTCTAAAATGTGATATATTCCTCGGTAATAATTTTAGAATTATCATAATACTATAATTTATTATATTTGAAAACTTCATCGAAAACAACTAAAATTCATTCAAATGACGTCATAGAAAAAATAACACGCCTGGCTCTCTCTAAAAAAGCAGCATTTCATCTCTAAATAATTTCCCATTCATGCCATTCATCAGAATACTATAATAATTTATTTTATTTTAAAATTAAGACCGTGGAGCTACACGTAATTAAACTCTATGCGTGAAACTTCATCGAAAAAAATCGTCCTTCTGTTTGTAAAATCAATGAATATTTGATTCATATCAGCTATGCAGACTCCATGAACTAAATCATTTTGTGTTAAAGAAATACAGCAATTCTAATACAACTCATTCTACATATTTTGCTGTTTACATTTTACATAGGTGAAAAATAGGCTTCGTAGTAGAAATAATCAAATATGGATGAGCATTTAAACTCAAATATATTGTAATTACGTTGTTTCAGTATGTAGATGCACAGAATTTATGCAAAAATAAAGTGATTTTAGAATGGATACAACACTCAATAAGAATTAAACAGAACTTTAATAATCACGATTTTGACACAATATGGATGCCATATTTTATTTTGCAGTGGATCATGCGATCTCTTCATATAATGGTCACGTGATCGTTTCATACAAGAGGTGTTATTATTATTTTAATTTTTATTTAAAAAACTACTGAATATATCTCGCTAATTTTTTTTATATATTTTATGGAACAATTTGAATATTACCTAAAATTTTCGAAGCAATTTGTAAATTTTAAATACGCTTAAAAATGTTTAAAAGATTAGGTCCCATAGGGCTCAATATATTTCATTTTTTCAACCCGGGTTCAATCCAAAACTAATTGGGTGATATTATTCATTTATATTCCCAAAGGTCCTACAGACCGGCTGAACAACATACTAAAATTTCATTTTGATTAAGTCATTTTTACGGCAGTTATCATGCTAACCGACAGACAGACAGACAGAATGAACAAAGTCATAAACACTTTCAACTTTGTTGTAAAGTGTTAAAAATGAGTTTTCATAAGGGATATGGTTTCCTCTGACCGAAAGCAATGTTGCACACCTGTGAAGCATGGAATCTATGAGATTATCAAGGAGGGATTGAGGTATTCTTGTCCATTCCTGTAGAAAAGCGGTTTCCAGCTGCTGAACTGCTTTTGAGGTGATAAACGAATAGCATTAGCCCTCCGTAGGTACTGTTGCAAAAGAGTGGCTTCTTACTGCGATTTCTTCGGGTCGTTAGTGTTAAATACCGGTTCATATTTTGTGTTGTTGCATACATGCGATCTTGTCCTGGCCTTCGGCTAACATTTCCAGTTTCCATGAAACGATTCCGTAGCCTGGAAAGGACACTTTGGGACACTCTAGGGGCTTCCGCTACAACGCGTTGCGTTTGGCCTGCCTTTAAACGACCGATGGCTCTTCAGACTACCGATTTGGCTAACTCATGTTGTTGAGACATTGTATTTACAGCTGCGAAGTATTCAAAGCATGTCAATTGTTTCTTATCTCTTCCTACATAAAGAATTTTGCAGATCGATTTTCATTCCTTAACTAAAGAGCGTAATTTTCAACGTCATAGACAAAATTTGCATATTTCAAAGTTTGTAAACGTGATCATTTTCCTTTTCAATCTCTTTCCTTTCAATTTTATTAAAACACTAGTCGATTATATGGCTGTTTCATACTGAACTCACAATATCCCCTAATTGTTTTGAGCAGTGTATAAGGTGTGATGTAGACATTCTGAAAACTTATCATACGTCGCTGTCATGGCTAAAAGGAGCGATTTATCAGATTTGGGAAAAGGGATTATTATCGGGCTTCGGGCCAAGGGTGGCAGTATTTCCGAAACAGTGCAGTTTGTGAACTGTTCGGCATGCTGCTGTGGTTAAAGTGTACAGTCAACGGAGAAATGGCACCATTGCCAATAAGCGAAGTTGGAACTGCGGAGCACCAAGCGCCACTGATGTGAGAGGTGAACGTCGGCTTCGAAGGTTCGCGATGGCCGATCATCACACTACAGTGGAGCAACTCCCGAACAAGGGGCTACCGGAAGCGTGTCTCAAACGACAGTTCAGCGAACTCTGCTGCGTATGGGCCTCCAAAGCAGACGGATGGTCACTGCACCTATGCTAACGGAGGTACATCGGCAGAAAAGGCTTACATTTGCACGGCAGTATCGGAATTCCTCCGCTGAATGGCAAACAATTGTTTTCTACGATGAGTCATATTTTCTACTTCATCGCATGGACGTTAGCAATAAGATGTGAAAGATCGGAAAATAAACACTCATCAACCATTGCTAGAAGAATACAAGTTGGTGGGGGCAACGTTATGGTCTGGGATATGTTTTCATGGCATTCTCTGGGTGTACCCATACTTATGGAAGGCACTATGAACTGAATTATTTATTAATCCATCCTTGCAGACCATGTACACCCATACATGCTGATTATCTTCCCTGGGGCAGATGGGATCTACCAGCAAGACAATGCGAAGTGTCACACAGCAAGAACTGTCCGAGATTAGTTGGAGGAACAAAAACACGACTTCAAAGTACTTAACTGGCTTCAAAAGACTGTACTGCGAAGACTTCAAAGTACTTAACTGGCCCCTTATTCCCCAGACTTATACCCAATTCAGCATCTGTGGTATCAACTCGATCGGGTTGTTCGCTTTATGGATTCTCCACCAAGCACCCTCTAGCCAAGGTTATTATATCTATAGCCCTCTAGCAGCTGTCAGATGCACTGCAGTCAGCATGATTCCACATACCTCTGAACACCTTCCAGCACTTTATTGAGTCACTCTCAGCCCGTCTAGCTGCTGTCCGCGCTGCACACGGCGGTTACTCCGGATATTAGTTGGTGGTCACAATAATGTGACTCGACTGTGTATACGTTTGACTGTAGCTGTAATATAAGAATAAATACTCTTGAAAGTGACTGGATGAATTGAGATTATTTCCAAAATTTTGCTGAGATTTTTCCGCACAAGTCACATCCTTATCTTGATCTGATAAAGAGGGCTCACAAGAATACAAGGAGCAATTGTATATTCTCCTAATTTTGTCATGTCTTTTTCAAGGAAGTATAAAAATTTGTATTATAGTAGTATTATAGTAAAATAGAAAGATAGGAAACAAATATCTAATCTCAAATTGTTTTTATTCCACGAAAGAAATCTTTCATTTCCACGGCTGGAATAAAATAAATCTGATGTGGGCAACACATGACTTTCCTTATATAATACAATGTATTTACTTCTTTCACCATGAAAAAATTATGTATAAGATCCACGGTACAGTGTTTTTAACACTGAATTGTACATTTGGCGTTTTTTCGGATGACAACACGAAAAACTATTTCGTACCCAATTAACTTATATTTCACTCAACTCTAAATTAAAAAATATCAATGTAGATAGCATCCTCAATCAGCAATATAGTCCATATATTAAAATAGTTGAATAATAAATTCATTAATTAGACGTCATTTTTATTAACTTGGAGTCGTTTATGCAATTTTGATGATATTTTCGTCAATTTTGGGCTAAATATCATCAAGTTTGCGACATTTCGCTAGATTATTCACCAAGTTTGCCAAATGCATCTCCAAATGCTACATACAAACTGAGAGAAGGGCATTTCTTATATACTAGACGATATGTTCATTATATGATGGAATTACAAATTTGCAAAATATTACCTCCCATTTAGCGTCATTTTTATGAATTTAGCGACTTTTCTTATCAATTTTATGACCATTTTTGTCAATTTGGCAACATTTAAAAATTCGCCAAGTTAGCGATACCCCGCCAAATTTTTCGTCAAGCCTTGCGAACGAGATTCTTATATTCTTTCCAAAATAATGAATTTTTATCAATTAGTCGTTATTTTCATTGATTTAGCGTCATTTTTATCATTTTTGCGACATTTTAATCAATTTGGCGACATTTTCGTCAAGTCTCAAAGCTGGCGATATTCCACCCAAATTTTGCCAAGCGCAGCTGGAAGAACAATAGGTCATTTCTATAGTAGATTCTTATATTCTTTCCAAGATATCGAATTTTCATCAATTAGTCGCCATTTTCAACGATTTCCAACATACAGGGTGTTTCACAAAGGACTCCCTAGCTTTGAAATGAAACAACTGGGAAATGGTGATCGATAGAAGACTGAAACAAGTGATATGTTTATTTGGAAAGCCGTAAGAATCTGATACAAAAGTTTCAAAATTAGTTACAAATGTTGCTGACAGATGGCGCTGTACGCTGTAGTCTCAATACGGATCCCTATAAACAGTGCTCTGGACTGTTAGGCTGTTGAAATGTGAAAGGGGATTAGGGTACTGAAGAAAGTGGATGAAGTCATGTATTCCGTGAAGCAACGTGTTTTTCTGGTACTCGAGTATCACCGATTAAATCGCAGTCCTACAGCAACAAGGCGCAGTTTTTAATCCCGATTTAAAGTTGCCAAAGGTCCTGTAATGAAACAGCTCGCTAGCTTTTCGACAAATTTCAACGGACAGGTAGCGTGGCTGTGGGGACATGTTGGTCCCAGGCAATCTGTAGTTACACCTGAAAATGTCACGACAGTTGCTGCAGTTATTCAGTCTAATCCGAGGAAATCCATCCGAAGAGTTGCAGCTAAATCCAGATTAACGCCAATCAGCATGTGCAGAATTCCGAGGAACGCTAGACATGTTTCCGTTCAAGATCCGATGTCACCAAGCCATAACAGTTTCAGCTGTACGACAAACACAAGAGTTCGCGAACGATATGCTCGCCATGATTGATGGTGATGGATTTGATGTTGGCTGCATATAGTTCACAGATGAGGCCCATTTCTTCCTAGATGGTGTCGTGAACATACAAAACTGGCGTTTTTGGGGTACTGAAAACCCGCATTTATGTCAAGCACGACCACTACAGTTACCATTTCGGCTGCAGTATCGAGCAAGGGCATCATTTGCCCTTTTTCTTGCCAGAAACGATTACTACTGAACGGTACATTGGGGCTTTGGAACAATTTGTCGCCACACTACAAGCGTTGGAGGATCGCCCAGACACTTCGTGGTTTATGCGAGATGGGGCCCGACCACACAGTACCCCAGCCGTTTTTGCCTCTCTTGAGGAATACTTCGGTAATAGAGTCATTGCCTTGAACTATTCCACATTTACTGGAACAGGGCGGAGTAGTCCAGTGGTTAGCGCGCGGGAATTGCACTCGGTAAACCCGGGTTCGATTACACCAAAAATCCGTGCAATGTATCACTTAAATTAAGTTTATTCTTTTCCCCAACTCAGTGGAGCAATGCTGCACCATAATAAAAGGCAATGCAACTGTAGGCACTTTTTGGTGTAAAGTAGCTCAAAATTTTTAATAGTATACCGGCAGGTGTGAACAATTCGCCTATATACATTTACAAAAGAAAAGGTATTTTCTCCGTTTGCCTGTAACGCATGGCGAACTTTGCGGAAAAACTTGTTGAAATATCACCAACGTTGCGATATTCCGCCCCAGATTGGCGAATATATCGTCAAAATGGCAAAAATGACACTAAATTAACAAAATTGATGAATGAATTATTAAAATACATATTTTAATATATGTACTATAGTAATATATGTACTATACAATACATATATTGCTTATTGGCTATTGTGGATGTTATCAATGTTGATAATTGGCAATTTAGAGTTGCGCGAAATATAAGTTAATTGGATACTTCGAAATAAATGTACATGTTGTCAGCCGAAAAAGCGCCAAATGGTTAACGCTCAACGTTTAAAACATTGTGCCATGTATTTTATACATCATTTTTTCACTGTGAAAGATGCATATTCATTGCATTATATAGGGAATGTCATGTGTTGCCCACATCAAATTTTTTTTACAAACGAGCTGAAGACGTGCTGCGGACAAGACGGACAGGATAAGAAATCTCATAACAGGTATGCATTAGTTTGGCTATCTGTCTTAGAGAATCCCAGCCTGAGACACTTAGAGACCCTTCTCTATTACAGAAATATTTCAAAATTTCTAGCTTCCCGTGCCAGCGGTATCAAACCCCCATTTCGGACTTTTTTCTGGAAGACCTCAATGCTGAGGAAACTACTTAATCTTTCATGACTCAGTCAAAAGGTAAGAAGCATTCGGAGAAAGTTGTTGCTAACCCCCTCAGTTTATTCCCGTAGATATCTTAGTAGAATAGATGGCTAACAGGAGTTTGGAAAACGGTCCAAAGATGGTTTTTAGGTCTAGCCTAAACAACACAGGACAAGCCTAAACAGCAGGTTTTTATTTCAGATGACTTTTGCTTTCGAGAAATAATTAAGAAGGGGTATCGACACTTATGATCCGGACGGGTGGTCCAAGTGAAATTCAAATAACGTAGGAAAAGAAAACGTGGACAGAAAGTGATTAACACTTGATCAGCAGAATGTTAAGGAAAAATAGCCAATCAGAGAAGTTTTTTTGATACGTTCTCGTCACCGACCACTCAATCAGCTGCTCGCACCCGAGGGTGAGTCGAGTGGCCTGGGTTTTCAACACGTTCTCGTCAAAATGACGAGGTCAAAGTGAAAGCTCAGCATGAGATGTTACCCCCGGTTTTCAAGTATTGTGAAAGATAGGAAGACTCCATTTATTCTTTTGGATTTCTACGGATATTCTCGTAGATATCCTAGTAGAATAGAGTCTTCCGATGTTCATCTTAATTACTTCGCGGATGGAGTCTTCGGAGATGTTATCCCCCGGATTTTTAGCATTGTGAAAGATAGGGAGACTCCGCTTACTCTTTGGGATACCTACGGATATTCCCGTAGATACTTTAGTAGAATAAATGGAGTCTTCCGATCTTTCACAATACTAGAAATCCGGGGTTACATGTAACTCTTAACTCTGACCCGGTGCAGGGTTTTGACGAGAAAGTGCCAAACATCTGTCACTGATTGGCTATTTCTGCTCGTCAACTGTTAATCATTTTATGTCCACGCCTTCCCGGCCGATATTGACCCACCGTGTGTTCGCGCTTTGTAGCAGGTCACCCAACTTTTCATCCATTTAAGTGATAGTGATATTTTTGCTTTTTTAAATGTGTCAGTTTCTTTTGTTCTTAATACTAATTGATTAGTATTGGTTACTCAAAATGTTTGATCCTCGACCACCAGTGTGAATCATAAGTTCCGATCCTCTCAATTACTTCGCAGAATTAGACGTTCTCCATAAAAACTCCTACAGTTTACACCCATCCCACCTAAGAAATATTTCTGGACCTAAACAACGAGTTGTGTTATTTATTTTGGTAGGATATCTACGGATATTCCCGTCAAAACTCTTTCTCCCCTCTGAAAACTGTCTTGTAGCTGGCGAATGCTGTTGAAGACGCGGAAGTCCTCTTCTCAAGTGTAAGATATCGTCTTTCTAAGTTGACGCCTCAAATTAGGATGTCATCATGAGAGAAATAAATCAGAAATTTGAGGTTCCTCTAGAAGGGAAACTTACGGGAAATATAATTAAAATTTCCCCTACAAATGTGAATGACTATCGCAAAGTGCAAGTGTACCTAGCTACAAAAAAAATCCCTTTTCACTCGATCAACTTGAGAAAAGATAGACCAAAAACTGTGGTATTTAAGGTGCTGCATGTAAACACAAAAGATGAAGAGCTTAAGAAAGAACCTTCCCTTGGAAGTTTTCCTGTCTATCAGAGTTTCATAGCTTAGCAGTGGGAGGCATCAGGAGCCTTTGCATATTTTTCTGGTCTGCCTAGCGCTGATGGAAAATCGGGCGGAGGTTTACGAGGTTCTCTCCATACTTTCTATACAAGTCAAAGTTTAAGTTTTTCTCAAAAAGGCTTTCGCCAATGTTACTACTGTCAGTTGTTTACTGGATAACTCCAGGATGATCTTGGAATACCTGGAAGAGGCTTTAAAAGAGAATTGTTCAGCTTTTGAAACACTCATTCCTGAATCAGTGTTTCTTTCAGGCATGCATCCGGATTATCCCCCCCGGAGACATTTTATGTTAACATTGTCTCTATTTATATGACAGCATGTAGATATATTTATATCGGGCAAATAGAAAGCTTGCCTCCCCCTGCCCTAAAGTTTCATTCCCCCCCCCACCTCCCCGGCCAAAAAGTCCAGAAAGAAACATTTCATGGAATTTGAGAACGATTTGCATGTTAAAAACGCTATGGCGAATATTCGTGAATAAAACCTTCCCCAGGCCTGGATTTAAAGTAGTTTGTATGACTTCCCCTATTAATGCTCCTGCTGTCGAAGTTGATAGTGAAGCTAACTGGACCATTTTGATAAAACCTATTAGGAGTTCTTCCTATAGGGAAACCTTAAACTTTGTTAGGGGGGGGGCTATACATACAGGACTCGGCTTTGGGTATAAATCGTTTCTTTAGTGCCCCTAAAGTGGTAATCTCGACGAACAGTTTTTCGAGAATGAAGGACTTAAAAGGGTTTCGTAATGAAATTCCGGACTTCCAGCAAAAATCTAAAAGGCACCAAACATTATAGTCTTTGGAGCCGATGAGATATTGGACTTTGTTCATTTTTTCAGTGGATCAGTATTTATACACAGAATCCAATCTTTGAATCTCTGGAGAATATTAAAGTAAAATTCAGCATAAAGGCTCGCCAAGTGGTGATGTAGGTGATGATGGAGATGCAGTTCTCCACCTTCCAAACCATCATTGAGAACGGTTTTGTTTACTTTCAGATGGATAAATTAAATTGTCGGGAGGTTTTGGAGGTCTTCCATTGTTAAAAAGTGTTGACAACTCGGACACACTTCCTCGAGATCCGGCCACACATTAAGCTGCCATGAGCCTTAGGGTTGGTCTTGTGGTCTAGGTCTTCTACATTTCCTCGAGATGTAAACAGAATCCCAGATTTTTTGTCTGTGGAGGTACTCACGGCCAGGGAAAGTGTTCGGGAAGAACTACATACTTGTATTAATTGCGTTGAAAGTAACCGGAAATTTGGAGCTTCTCACGAAGTTGACCACTCTTGTATGGATAGAGAATGTCAGCTCTTTTTGAGGAGTGTTGAAATTTACAGATGATATGTAAACTATGGGGATTAAGGCCCACGCTGGGTTTTAATTAGTTTGGTGATATGGTAGGTGTTTCCTTAGTGTTATTGTTTTCCATAATTTGGTATTTATGGCATGGGATTTTAAGATTTTTTGGAGATAAATTATAGTAAACCTTAGGTAGCAGCAATGCTTTTTTGGTGGTATGTAGTTTTGTTGTTTGGTTGGTGTTTGCTAGTTGCCGTTATTGTTTCTTTTAGTTTCATTGTTGTTTCGTTCGTACGGTCTTAGCGCTATTGTTTTCTTCTGGTGTTTTTCTGTTTGGGATTACACAGCTTCTCTTTGTTTACTTTTTATTTTGACTTATAAGAATTTTTGGTTCTGTACCGGGTTTGTTCGGATCATTTCAGAATTGCTTAGCTCCTCTTATTGTGTTTCTGTCAGTCTATTGGTGTTTTTGTTTAGTTTGTAAGTTAATAGAAGTTATTATAATCTTTTGATTCTTTGTATTGGTTTTGGATGTAGTTTTTCTTATTGGGTTCCGTTCAATTGTAGTTCTGGGGGCTCCTGGGCTCTGTTTTACTTGTCTTGAGTTGATTATGTAGTTTTTGTTAACTTGCCTCTACATCTTTTTGAGATTAAAATTGGAAATTTGGCGTTGACCATTCTCTACAAGTGTACCAAATTTTATATTTTTGTATACTGTAGTTTTCGTCGTACGAACCAGAGAGCCTCGAGGAACGAGAAATTTGACATACAGCGGCGGCGTCAGCTACTCTTTTGTAATATAGAGAGTAACCTAAATTTTTATCTTTACATTTTTGTTAATTTTCTGTTCATTCATGGAACGATTATGTTAATGTTTCTGGTTGGGATTACTCAAATGATTTATTTCATTGCTTCAGATGTAATTCAAGTACCTCAGGAGAAGAAGATTATGGGCGTTTTGAGTGTGGACTCATAAAATCTTAACAACTGCTGATGATGAATTTGTGATCATTTCGTCATTTTAACTTCTGATTTGTTACTCTATCTTACTCTGAAGAGGGGGATACAGCGTATCCTCGAAATAGCTGTATGCTGCATTAGTATTTTTTAATTGTGTTTAATTATGTAACGTTTTTCCGTTTCTTCTGCATAAAGTGTTTTTACTTATTTGGTCATATAAGATTGATTAACATTATCAATCCGTTTTAGAATCAAAGAATAGCTAGAGCACGCCTGTGTCTTATAAAATTACTTACAATGGAGCCCATTTATAGCGAGTTTGGATGTAGTAAAGTATAGGATATAGCGAATTTTTTCTGTCCTCTTGTATCTGCAATACTTCAATGTTAAACGTATCGCTTATAGCGTACAATTAGTTACCTGTACATCGGATATGGCAAAGTTTTTGTGTGAGAGAGGTAAAGGAGAAATATATTCATGAAACTTCTTAGACTAAAAGCAAAATCCCAGGATCAACAATTAGTTTGGTAACAAAGATTCATCCCCAGATACGTTGAGCTTATACATTCTTTCCTAGACACATCCCTAAATACGCTGATAGTATAGCCTAAACATATGAATATTCTCTGCGAATTTTTAGATGATGTTTGATAGCAAGATATTCATCCACAAATAGATAAAAACTGTTAAAAACGTATTGGGTTTTTAGGAAGAATCTAGCAATTCTTCATTTCCGATTTTTTTTATATGAAGATAGTTCCGTGCGAAATGGGTTAGGAGAAAAAAGAGTTTTGTTAGGAAATTGTTCTTTTGACGATTATCCTGCAAACGAAGATTCTATTGAAACAAAGGCACGAGAGACCGATAATACCATTATTGTTGCGATTGCTGATAATACGTCTGATAAATACGAAGAAATCGAAATCGATTTATAAAGAGGGAGGATAACATCAAAAATTGCTATGGAAAGCCTCCAAAATTTGCGTAATAATTTCGAAGCCCACAAAGCTAATTGCAGTGGCAATTCAGATGCAATAGGAAAAGTGCTATGCAAATGTGTTGTAAATTCATATATTCAAACGAAAGTAGTAGATTTTTTTTTCTAAAGTAAATTAAAGAGCAATGCATTTCAACCTTACTATTCGTATTTCTTTTTTCACAATATGCATAAGTTAATTTTTTGTTTATATCATGCCTATATAGGTTATATAGATTATAACGAATATTTTTTCTTGTCCCTTACGACTTCTCTATATGTGTGGGTTCCACTGTATATTTAAATGTGAGCTGGTAGAATTAGTTGTGCAATTTTTTTTAGAATGCGGAGCGTTTTACATCGAAAAGAATCTCTAGAGGTTCACTGTTTCTCAAAGGCTTCGGCTTCATTAGCTTTCTAGAAAATACGCCACTACCCTTACCTTTTAAGAAATGATGCAATGGGTTAAAAATAATCGAAAGAGATATCCATTAAGATTTAGTATTTGCATGAGCCATTTAACTTTGGATTTCAATGAACATTCATTGAAGTTTCGATGATCCCCAGATACTAATCTACTATTTTATTGAGTGCACTTGAAGGTGATAAAAGGATAGTCACTCTCAAATGTGTAATAGAGCAGAACTTTAGGCATCAACTCCATTACGCATTAATGGAGTAGGCGCTCATTTTGCACATCGTTAAAAATGTCATGAATTTAGAATTGAAGTGATGAAAACGGGGCCAGGATATGTGCAAAGAGATAAAGATTACGAGGATTAAGTTAGAATGTCGTATTCTCGAGATAGTATTTAAAGTTGTATCGTAATTTATAAATTGTATAATTACAATCTGTATGTGCATCAAGCAAAAAAATGTGATGTGGGCAGTACATGACTTTCCTCACATAATGATTTTTACTTCTTTCACGGCGAATTTATGATGTTCAAGATCCACAGCATACAATGTTTTTGCATTGAATTAGTATCACGCAAATTGATTTTTGGCAAATTAAACAGAATGACTTATTCATACTTTCATGAAAAATCCTCATAGAAATGCAACTGACATGTAATTAATATCCCGCGAAATAAATGATTATTGGCGAATTTTTAGGCATCAAAATATAAAACTTTTACAAAAAGTATCTTCTCCACTGAAGGGACAGAACTAGATCCCTTAGAATGATGTTAACAGATTTGTTGCATAATATTGCATATTGAAAGTGAATATATATATAACGATACTCACTACTTTTTAATTTTATGTAATTTTTTGATACATTTATTTGAAAAAACTTGCAATATCTAGAGATGCTAGCTTTCTAAAGTTTCTGTCATTCGTTTAATAATCAAATATTACTTATGAATTGATTATTTATTTACTTATAATTGAATATACACTGTATAGATGTTTATTCGGGATAATCAAATACTCCTTTGAAATCTAATTTAAAACAATAGAAAAATGCCTCTGGAAATGATCTCTTAATATTATATCAGAAACATATTAATAATACATAAAATGAAACATACACTGCCATCATTTTGCTTTTGTCATGAATTATACTCTCTATATTTGGATAAATATTTCTTATAAAATTGCTGTGATTGTTTTACTGGATGCAATTATTGTATCTCAGAGACAAAGCTGAATTTAATTTAAGCTATAAAACATTTCTGGATACATTAGCACTATATATATATATATATATATATATATATATATATATATATATATATATATATATACAAGGTGGTCATAAAAAAACTTCCTTGATATAGGAACCCCTAGCGGCCTATCCGCTCAAGCAATCGAAAGGAAATTTCAGATATTGTTATTTAAAGGTATGCGCTCGAGATTGTGATAATTTCAAACAATAGAGCTCTCACGGTTACGGTTACAGTGAAAAAACTTCGAAATTTTCGAATGGCAACACCCACTTTTTTCCTACGCAAATTGATCAGCCATTGAAAAACCATAAATGGCGTTGGAACGATACATGTATGACGACAATTGGAGGCGTAAAACATTTGCAAAGAAGAACATTGTAAAGGACCAATGGCAACACAAGAGAGAAGAGGGAAAAAAACTTTTATTGGAATTACAAGTTTTCAACGTGCCAACCTTCGCAGATGATAACGCATTGCATGCGGGAGATTGTCGACAACAATGACGAACGTAACATCGCAGGAGGAGTCTGTAAAACTTCACGTTTTATGGCATCTTTCAATTCTGACAAATCTCGTGGATTTGATGTGTATACCTTAGATTTCAGATAACCCCAGAACCAGAAATCCATCGGAGTCAGGTCGGGGAATCGCGGTGGCCACGAAACTGCAAAGTTACGGGAGATGACTCTATCACCAAAGTTCTGTTGCAGCACTTGTCGAACACATGTAGCGACGTGTGGAGGAGCACCATCTTGCATCCATACAATATCATTAACGACATTTCGCTGCTGCAATTCTGGAATTACGTAATTCTGCAACATTGTTTCATACCGAGGACCTGTGATGGAGCACGTTTACATACCATTGGAAGTGACCTCTTCGAAGAAGTACGGACCGAGAACGAATGTGCTTGCGATGCCGCACCACACAGTCACTTTAGCTTCGTGTAAAAGCACTAGTGCCACATCGTGAGGATTTTCATCAGCCCAGTGAACGCAGTTCTTGGAGTTTACGTTCCCAGTTAAGAAGAAATGTGCCTCATCCGTCCATAATATCCGCAGCGGCCACCTGCTATCTTCATAATACCTGATGAGAAAAAACTTCGCAAAGTCGACACGCTGTTGCTCGTCTCCAGGTTGCAACATCTGGACGCGCTGGAATCGATAAGGAAACATCCGCAGAACAGAGCGCAGAAGCTTGAGGACTGTGGTTTTCAGACATCCAAATTGCGGGCAACATCTCTTGCAGTACGCAATGGACCTGCAGTAATCGTATTATACAGGTTCTGCAACAACAATCTGCAATCGTATTATGCACTTCTGCAACAACTTCAACAGGAACAGATGGTCGTCCGGATCGCAATCTATCACATGTGCATCCAGTTTCTTCAAAATTTTTTTTACCAAATCACGTATAGTTTGTACGGAACATGGGCCTCGTCTTAGCTTATGATTTCACCGATAAACTCGCACTGCTTCGGCAGTATTTCCCCTTTCAGATAAAACAGCTTTATCAATTCATCTCGTTGTTTCCCTGTAAGTGTCATCTTGTTGCCACGTTCGATGACCTGATTGAAGAAACAATATTCCCACACTGCTTATTAAAGGTTTTCCACAAGTCATGCTTTGCACATGGTGTTCTGTGATTGGTGCTTCTACTGTCTATCCCTGTGAATTATGCAAAGTGAGTTAATGCATCTCCTTTCTGTGTTGTCATTGGTCCTTTACAATGCTCTTCTTTGCAAATGTTTTACGCCGCCAATTTTCGTCATACGTGTATCGTTCCAACGCCATTTATGGTTTTTCAATGCGTCGATCAATTTGCGCAGGAAAAAAGTGGGTGTTGCCATTCGAAAATTTCGAAATTTTTTCACTGTAACTGTGAGAGCTCTATTGTTTGAAATCCTTATTAAAGGTGAAGATATTAAGAGTGAAGATTATCGACATGCCCAAACTGTATGGAATACCTTCAATATAAAGAACTTGGGAAAATATCACCAAATGTATGTAATAACGGATGTGCTACTATTGGCCGATGTCTTTGAAAATTTCTGAAAAATTTGTAAGAAGAACTATGATTTAGACGTCGCTCATATGATGACCTCGCTAGGACTGACTTGGTAGGCATCGTTGAAAATGACTGACCGAACTCTAGAACTGCTCACAGATGAAAATATGCTACTGTTCATAGAACGAGGGATTCGAGGCGGCATATGTATGATTAGCCAGCGTAAATCCGAGGCTAATAATCGTTATTTGGAAAATTACGATTCTACTAAGCCCGATAAGCACATTATCTATCTTGATGCTAATAACCTATATGGTTGGGCAATGTCCCAACCACTGCCCTATGGTGATTCTGAATGGATATCTACGGAAAATTTGAATGAATCCTGGATAATGAGTCTAAAGGATAATGCTCATGAGGGGTATATATTTGAGGTGGATCTGGAGTATCCTGAATCCTTACATGATTGCCATAATGAATACCCTCTGACCCCTAAAAGGGTGAAGATTGAGCCAGAAATGCTCTCCCCCATATGCTGAACGGCTGGTTCAACAGTTACATCATGGTCATTTCGTTAGTACTATGAAATTGGTACCCAATTTATATGACAAGAAATATTATATTGTTCACTATCGCAATCTTCAACTATACCTATCATTAGACTTAAGACTCAAGAAAATTTACAAGGCTTTAAATTTAATCAGAAGCCCTGGTTAGAGAAATACATCCAATTTAATACAGAAAAGAGAAAGTTGGCGAAGGCTAATTTTGAGAAATATTTCTTCAAATTGCTTAATAACCCCGTGTTTGGAAAAACGATGGAGAATCTTCGAAATCGAGTGAATGTTGAGTTAGTGAATTCTTCAAAGCGAGCCCTGAAGATGGTTACATCCCCAGCTTATAGAGCTAGCAGCATTTTTTGTGAAGATCTTGTGGGTGTCGAGCGTGTAAAGAGTTGCATTTTAATGAATCGGCCTATATACGTTGGTGTTGCTATCTTACAGCTATCCAAACTACTGATGTATGAGTTTCATTATAGGCATATTAAAAGCCAATATGGTGAAAAAGCTTCACTTCTTTTCACCGATACTAATTCATTAGCTTATGAAATCCAAACTGCTGATATTTATGAAGATATAGGCCAGCATAAACATCTCTATGATTTTTCTGACTACCCCAAGGACCATCCTCTCTTCAGTGATGAGAATAAAAAACGTATTGGATACTTTAAAGATGAACTGAATTCAACCCCCATTCAAGAGTTCATAGGATTTAGACCTAAGACGTACTGTATTCTATCATCTGCTGGAGAAAAGAAAAGAGCTAAAGGCGTTTCTACGCATGTGGTTGCCCGAAAAATTATGCACAGTGATTATAGATAGTGTCTGTTGAATGTTAGACCTACCATGGAAGAACAGATTAGAATTGATAACAGCAATCATAAACTGTTCATCGTATATCAGAATAAGGCGACTTTGTCTCCCATTGATGACAAAAGATATTTACATGAGAACGGCATTACAAGTTATGCTTATGGACACTTTAAAATAAAAAAAATAAAAAAATAGAGGTTGTCGCGGTGCATTTATGCATCGGGTGGTGTTGGGGACAATCTTTTAAAAATTACTTTTTGTAACTAATATTATAATACTGAAATTATTCATATCTTCGAGGTTGTCGCGGTGTGCATGCTCATCGGGTGGCGGCGGGGACAGCCTTTAAAAAAATATTATCTTTTACTAAAATATCTACATATATTACTATTGAGGAATAACAATACTCTGTACGTAACACTCTTTTGAACTCCACCTTCTTCTATGACATCATCCTTCTATCCATACCTATCGTATGGGATCGTAACTGTACCGGCTTCTGAGATTCCCCAAGTTAAAGCATAGCTCCTGAATACCCCCTCTGTTGATGCACTTATTTTTCTGGCCTCGGAGGGTTTTAGAGGGTTCCCCATGTTAAAGTATAGCTCTTTATCTCCTCCCAAATGTTGCAGAACTCTACCTATCATTCTACTGACAAATGCTATCGAAACATCATTTCAGTACTCTCTTCTAACAAAACAACATTAATTTTATTGGTTTAGCGTCGTTTTTATCAATTTGGCGATATATCCGTCAATTGGGCAATGTTTAAGAAAAGTTGCCAAGTTAGCGATATTCCGCAAAATTCGTAGATCTGAATTTGCAAATCTGAAGAATAAAACATCCTGATCCCGCTTGTATATACTAAATAAAAGCACTATAATTGTACATGTATTAGAACATATACTCGTTCTACTCTTATTCTGGTTCAACAATCTGCTAAATGAGTTTATTGGCTAAACACAATATATGAGTTTATTGGCTAAACACAATACATGTGTTTATTGGCTAAACACAATACATGAGTTTATTGGTTAAACACAATGTATGAGTTTATTGACTAAACACAATATATGAGTTTATTGGCTAAACACAATATATGAGTTTATTGGCTAAACACAATATGAGTTTATTGGCTAAACACAATATATGAGTTTATTGGCTAAACACAATATATGTGTTTATTGGTTAAACACAATATATAAGTTTGAAAACTCGTTGCCAAAATAAATGAAAGTGATGTAAGCAGTCCTCAATTAATATAATTAAAAATAAAGCAAACCGTTCATTTATAAGATATATTTTTATATCCTTTTATTTATTATTCAAATCAAAAAAATTATTATAAAAATTATATATCATGATATAAAAAAGAATCTTCCGCATAAAATGCAGATAATTAAATAACCATTTTGATTTCTTAATATTTTTTATTGTTGAGTAAGTGCCTGTGAAAAATAAACCATGGCGATGGAGTTTCCATTTAAATTCATGTTTCAAACCTGCGATTTTTAAAAAATGACTAATTAGCGCAAAAATCTCCCACAAAACTCAGAAATAGAGTTTTAATTCACTTTCACGTTTTAAACCAACGATGTCCAACTTTTTTCGTTTGGAGAAACCAGGGAGTTAGAGTAGAACTCCTAGGAAAAAGTTTCGTTTTCCATTAATAACTCGACAACCCCTGATCTTAGAAACTCGAAACTTGGACTAAATTTAAGTGGGGCTATTTTAAGGCTACCCAAAAAATTTCATTAAATTCTGTTCAACCGTTCTCCTGTGATAATGAGACAAACGACAATTTCGTTTTACATTAATATCTCGAGAATCCCTGGTAGTAGAAACTCGAAACATGGACTAAATTTTAAGGCTACCCACAAAATTTCATCAAATTTGGTTTAGCCGTTCTCCCGTGATGATGAGACAAACAAACAGACAGACAGATTTTCAATTTTATTTATATAGATATTTTAATATAAAACCGAGCATCCCGTTTGAAAATAAAAAGTGCGGGGGAACGCTTTAGATCGAAAAAGAAAGGTAGGGGGTCTGCGTCCCCCCTCGACTATATCACTCGAATAGATAACAATCTATTCAGTGAACCATGGGTTGTCGTCCTTCGAGACTATCTAAATTTATAAAATGTTCAATTATCATTGATTAAGGGTATAAATTAAAACCACACTAATAATTCCTTAAGCGTAAGTAGGATATCAAAATAAAAGCAGGGCTCTAATATTAAATTTACTGATTATTGAGAAATTATAATGTTAATGAATCAAGTAATTAATGATTAGTGTAATGCAAATAAATGTACAGCCGCGGAAAAAAAAACTCCACCCTCTGTTAATCGAGCATCGTTCATCGTAGAGAAAATTGAATGATACCATTCGATTAGGAACAACATCCTTTACAAATTAATGTGCGTAAAATTTGCATAAGGGACCGTCTTCATATCTAAACGCGCACAAACTTTGAAACTTTAACTGGCAACACCCAAGTTTGACAACATAGTTCGAAACTAGAGCAAAATTCAGCCCGTGATACCAAATTTCAAGTCATTTGGGTGAAGCGTTTCTGAGTTGTGAGTATGTAAAGTTTTGAGCTCCTAATGTTAAATTAGTTTCCAAGACTTCCATTCATATCTTCTGTAATAATTATCTGCTCACTCTGATTATTTGTATGACGTTACTACTAAACAACCCAACCACATTTACGTGATTTTTATTTTTGTGGAAATAATTGTTTGTATGAAATATTAATTATGAAATCAATAATCGAAAAAATATGAATACAAACCTAGACACGTTTTGATAAAAATTGATTCACAAAGACTTTTTATATGTTTATTGTAAAATTCCAGGTGTTTCCTCCCTCTAGTTCTTTCGAAATGTTTAAATATTCAGCATCAGGATGATTTTAGGGATCGTATATTAGTTTAAAAAATGACTAATTTGAAAAAGTTATATTAATTGTAAGTTAATCTTTATTTAGGAAAACGGGTATTTATTTTTACCCAGTTTTAATAAAAACTTTGTATAAATAGTGTCGTGACGGAGTTCGTCACTTTTATGCAAATTGTAAAATTACATTACTTTTCAAACCTTTGTATTAATATTTATTTTATTTGTGACCCGGAACCCTCATGTCGTTGTATATATTTTATTATCTCAAAGTATCTAAGTTCTGTGCAGAATTGTGGCCATTTTTATTTCGTATAATAATTCTTTCACACTCGAGGAACAGCGTCCATTTGTTCAAGGTCGCACTTGTTTGCTGGTGGAGACAGATGTCTTCGTCCTTGCTCGGTTTTGGGTGATGCAACCTTGTGCTGAATTTCATGTTGTTCTGCACGTGCCTTGGAAAATTTGTCGTTGAATGGGCGGACCCCTGGATGAATTTGAAAGACATGTGATTTTACATTGGTGGAAAGGAGATGATGTGATCCCTTCGTAAATTTCTATTGGCCGAGCTCTGGATCCACCTGGAATGCTTAAAAAGTGGTGTGAAGGGTGATTCTGGGCTCTCTCCCTGGAAAAACATCTTTGAACTCACGTACGGCTCGGAACTCAGCCCTCAGGTTGGGTTACCGTAGTTGTGGGTTCGGGAGAGCTGCCACTGCCGCTACCGTCGCCAATGCTTGACCGGACCTTTGCTGATGCCTTGCCCTCGTCGACCGTCGACCGCCGTGTGAACGTTCGAGTTTGATGAACGTTTATGTTTGTCCCGAGGGGAATTGCCAGTGGATACCTGTGCTCTTTCTGCCATGAGTCCTTCCAAGAATTTTTTGAGGTAAGCCTTGGATATTTAGACGTGCCGTTGGCAGTCGTCTGGACTTGAGCGTCGACTCCGAAGAACTCTTCGCCCTTGATTTCTGCTGCCTTCATTAATTATATATATATCATTTAACTTCAGCTTCCATCCTTTAATTAAGAATGAATACATCTATAGTAATATAAACTAAGTTAATACGTTAAATTGAATTCTCAGTTGATTCCTCGAGTGTGCTTCCTCTTTTTTGACCATACCATTTTATTTTATAGTAGAATATGAGATATTTATGTGTTATACAGTTACTTAATGATTTATAGAAATGAATATTTAATTCCGGCAAAGAGCCGATGATTTTAGTAAATGTGGTCCAGTGGTAGATGGGCAGAATGCGAATCTGCATTTGTATTATGTGATAACTCCTTTTATCTGACTTATAATAAATTAAGATTAAATGAAAGTATGAGTATTTGTTTGTGTAGAATTTGTGTTGATTTAAGTGTTTTCAGCTGCTGATGAGTCCTTCAAGGTAAAAGTATTTTTCTGTTTATTTTGGATTTTGTTTGGGTTTCTCCGCAGGTCATCAGTTGGGATTTTCCAACTGACGAGAGGTGTATTTAGAACCTGGGTAGAAAAATTCTCTGTGAAAGTAGACTTTCTCGGTCAGTCGTGTCTGGCGGGAATCCGTTGCGACATTTGATGCCCTCGGAATTCCCGTTGTGACAATAGTGTTGTATAGATGCAACCTAATCAACGTAATTCTGCTACTGTATTGAAGGATGAAAACTTGGATTGTTATACATGGGATCTACTTATGTTACTGCCGATTAATAGTTCCCGAGCTACTGCGAGTTGAAATCGCCCACAAAATGTGATAATTTATAATAAAAAATATTTATATAAAACAATAACAAATTATAAAATTATGTGATACTAAATACCAACAAGACTTCAAACAGCGATTGATAATGACGGATTGATACTTTTAAATTCGTCACCAAGTTCCAACGGAGTTCTTTTGTCGCGTCATCTACAGATATTTGTTAGTCTCATAAATTGTTTTTGAAACAGCATTATAAAATGACATTTGAAAATAAACATTTCATTCTTCTTTATTTCTTCTTTCTTTTATTGATCCTGGCACGAATGCCCATTAGTTTTTAGCGACGTACCCAGTACGGCTTTTTATCCCTAATAATCGTGCCCTATTTGAGGCTCACATAATCCTACCCATTACAGGCTCACTGCCTTAGTAATACACACACACACACACAAGACAACACTACACCCAGCCATGAAAATGCTCACCCTCTCATGAAAATGCTCACCCTCTCATGCAGGAATCAAACCTGCGACCCTTTGGCTGTGAGATAAGCCATAATGCTGGATGTCAAGAGGATAGTTCAATAATTTACAACAGTGCTGTGGTCAATCAACAAAACATCGCCCTTCAAATTGCGGTTTTCAATATGGAGCTAAACCACGAAAATTGCACATTCCGGAATATTGAATATCTTCGGATATAAAGATAGAAACTCCATGAAAATTTGAATTTCAAGAGAGGGTCAACTGGGAAGTATTCAAAAGAGCACTCTTCGAGCAGCACTTAGCAGTACCTAACATAATGAGCACGGCGGATATTGACTCTGCCACGCACACACTCACAACAGAAATCAAGAGAGCAATTGCCTCTGCCACAACACATCGTGAGTTTCCAAAAATGCCCACACTTTCCCACCATGTCAAACAATTAGTCAGGCAAAGGAATAGAATACGTAAGACATGGCAGGCTAATAGAGACCCCGCCCTTAAAAGGGAGCTTAACAGACTCACGTGCAAAGTCAGGGAAAAAATTGTCGCAGAAAAGCAGCAACAGTGTAAAGAACTAATCGAATCCCTTAGCCCAGAAGACGTATCGCTCTGGCAATTCGCAAAAAGACTCAGGAAACCTCAAATTAAGCTCCCGCCTCTAATGGATGGCGCTAAAATCGCGTACTCAGACGAGGAAAAAGACGAGGCGCTCGCAAGCCATTATGAAAAACAATTCCAACCAAACAACGATCTAATGTGTCAGGACACCCTAAGAATGGTTAGACAAACTTTAAATAACTTCAGGAATTCCCCGGTAACGGCTGAGATTAACCCAGCCACCCCGCAGGAGATAGTAGAAATTATCAAAAACCGTAAAAGTCCAGGGCACGACAAAATCAGAAATATTGCAGTTAAAAACCTACCCCTAAACGTAATATGTTACTTGACTATCTTAATAAATAAAATATTAAAACTAAACTACTTTCCCAAAGAATGGAAGGAAGCGATAATCATAACAATCCCTAAGCCAGGTGAGGATGCCACAATTCCAGCCAACTACAGACCAATTAGCTTGCTGCCGACACTTAGTATAATTACTGAGAAAATAATTCGTAAGAGACTGAACACGCACCTTAGTGAGAATGACATTATCATTCCGGAGCAGTTTGGATTTCGGCCAAAGCACTCCACCACTCATCAATTGCTGAGAGTGGTAGAGTACATATCTTCTGGACTTAATAGTAAGACACCCACAGCTGCGATTTTTCTGGACATACAAAAAGCCTTTGACAAAGTATGGCACTGTGGATTAGCGTACAAATTGATCACTTTAAAAGTCCCTGAAGCTCTTGTCAAACTTTTAATCTCATACTTAAATAACAGACACTTTCAAGTCAGAGTAGGAGGTAACTTATCAACACCCAAGCTCATTAAAAGTAGTGTACTTCAAGGTTCTATCCTGGGCCCGACACTCTTTAACATATACCTGAACGACATCCCCCAGGACTCCAAACACAGAGCTGGCACTCTATGCAGACGACAGTGCGATACTTGCAAAACACCCCTATGTCTCAGTAATGCACAGACAGCTACAACAACACTTAGACATACTCCAAACATGGCTGGAAAAATGGCGAATGAAATTAAACCCCAATAAATGTCATTGGATCTATTTCTCGAGGAAAAACAAACCGCCGCCGCCACTGTATATAAACAATCATGCCTTACGCGCGGAGAAATCTACTAAATACCTAGGTGTAACGATAGATTCCCACCTAACCTGGAAACAGCACGTAACGAACTTAATCAAAAAAGCGTATATAACTACAGGAGCCTCATACCCAATGATAGGAAACGGAAATCTCAGTCATCAAAACAAACTGCTAATTTATAAATCGGTCATCCGCCCAGGAAGCGGAAGGCCAGAAAGTATACTAAGCCAGAAAGCCTTCTTTCAAATCAGACGCCAAACTTCGTTTTATCGCCAGCGTGATAGGCGAAGGAGCGCGCTCTCTCTCAAGGTTAATATAGCAGCCACATCAAGAGAAAGGACTCTCGCAATTTGGTTTATTTTTTTATAGGATATATGTATAACTTACAATTTAGCAATAGAGACACGTTTTAAATGGATTGTCTCTTAGATTGGAATTAAATTAATTCAATATTGATTAGATTAAAGAAGCCGATATATAACTTACAATTAAGCAATATGGGCTTATCGCCGATATATAATTTACAATTAAGCAATATAGACACTTTTTAAATGCATTATCTCTTAGATTAGAATTAAATTAATTCAGTATTGACCCAATTAAAGAATCGTTTTATTATTTTCTAATGCTATTGTCTAGAGGAAGTTCACGGATAATCACGACATTTAGACGAAAAAATACACTTAAAGACACCATCCGGCCGTCCAAATAGCTGCTCTTAGTCCTCAGGACGAGTCGGACGGTCTGGGTCTTCAACTTAAAGACACCATGAACACATTTCGAACATTTTGGGAAATATTTCCATCAGTGTGTGTGTGTGTGTATCTGTGGGGTACGAATGTACGTATCACTATGGCAATTTATATGTAGATGTATTCTGTAGAAAATTAGAAACAGGTAGAATATTTTGTAATAAATGGGATTAAAACATTATTCGAAATTAGAGATTTTAAATTAGAGAGAGTACGTACAGCCACGAAATTCTATATGTAGCTACATTCTGAAAAAATTAGAATTAGGTAAATCATCATGTAATTAACGTGATTAAAATACGGGTGAAAGGGAGGGAGGGAGACACAGAGAGCGAGAGAGAAAGAGTGTGGTTGTGTGTGTGTCAAAATATAGTACGATCAAAATATAGTGTGGTGACTGCAGGAGAGGTCGACCTTGTTTCGAACGAGTGGAATTCAAAGGCGCCCATAAAACTTATTCCTGAGTTAGCCAAACTCAAGGGTGGGAGGTAAATATCTATTAACTTAATACCTACATTTCTGACCTTGAACGATCGAGGGAGCGAAAGTGCCTCCTCGCGCTCCCCTATGGGCGCCCATACAACATTTTCCAGAGGGTAAACTCATGGATGAGAAATACAATATTGACTAGCTTGATAGCTACATTTGTGACTTTGAACGCCCCTATGGGCATCCATGGCTATAAGTATTGAAGACCTAGACCATTTGACTAGCCCTATAGGGCTTACAGCAGCTGTTTGAGTGGCCGGGAGAGATGGCTATAAGCACAGACTAATATAGTATTCTGTGGCTATAAGTGTTGCAGACCCAAACCACTCGGCTGATCCAGAGGGCTTACAGCAGCTATTTGAGTGGCCGGGATGGCTATAAGTGTGTAAAGCTTTAGACTTCACGGAAACTTTTGTGGGGTCTGGAAAGACTCCATTTTTCCACCCCTGCGGAAATCGAAACTTAACTCCGTTAGGTTCTGTCCTGAGGTTACTAGTATAAGCAGGGAGTTTTTTCAATGAGCGCCCATAGGGAAGGGAAAGGAGGCACTTCCGCTCCTCTGGACATTCACTGTCCCAAATGTGGGAATCAAGGTAGTCGATATTGTACATATCATTGAGTTTAACTTCTAAAAAAGTGCTATGGGCGCCCATGCTTATCGTATCGACAATGGGACAGAACCTAACGGAGCTTAATATTTTTGTTTCTCACTCAAGGGCGAATAAAATGGGTGGGAGTGTCAAAAAGACTTTATCAATCAATGACTTTGAGTCCTTCACAGCTTAACCGAATTAACTTTTATTTTGTGCAAATATTGTATTTGAAACGATTATAACCGCGAAACTCAACATATCTTAAATCAAGAATATTAATTTCCCCAAAGGTACAGGAATTATCAAATAAAATTAACTTCATTTTCCAAGATATTGACTATTCATCAATTTGACATCATTTTTATTAACTGTCATTTTTGCCAATTTGGAAACATTTTAAATAAAATCTCAAGTTGACGATATTTTGTTAATTTATCGACAAGCATTACAGACGGACAGACAAACTAATAAATTACATTTGACGAATTGTTTGATGTCAAAATACAAAACTATTGTGAAACAGTGTCTCGTGAATAAAACCTACCAGAATGATGCTAACACCGGTGTCACATAATATTGTACATGGAATGGAAACATATTACGGCAGTTAGCACTGTTTAAATTTCCTGTATTTTTTAAAATTTATTTGAAAAACGTACAATATATCAAGAATGGTTCATGCTATTGTTATTCATTTTCTAATAAAAAATTAAATAAAAAATGATATTTTATGTAACAATATTAAAGGTTCTGATTTTTTATGATTTTTTTCAAAATTTCATTCGAAAGTTTGGAGCTGGTTTCCAAATATTCGATTGCTTATAAAATCAATAGATTTCCAGTATTCACTGATTGTAATAATCGATTTTTTTTTTGTTTGAAACATTCCATCCGTTCATTAGATATCGCATCCACTGACTCAAGGACGCACACACTAATATACATACACACACACTAATACACATACACACACTAATATACATGCACATACTACATACATTAGTATACATGCACACACACACAGATATCACTTTAAAAACATTTGATTCGATTTCAGGAATGTTTGAAACAAGCTCTACCGTCGAAAACACTAAGTAGAATTCGAGTTTTCAACCTCGTTATAATAATTTCCCTATACATTATATCAGTGGTTTTCAAATTTATTTTCTCACGAAACCTTTTTGAAATTTAATTTGATGGTAGAACCCCAAAATAAGAAATATCCCCATTTGTCCAAATTATGCATCAAAATTTTACACGTTTTTAAATTTAAGACAATTTGTATGAAACTATCACGTCGCAGAATCCCAAGGGTTCCGAAAACCTTGAAAAGTCCACCTTGAAAAACGATGCATTATTCTAGGTATGTCAGAAAAGTAATATTTATTGCTCCCCCAAACCGAAAATGTCAAGCAAATTTCCTTAAAATGTCACAAATTTTGCATTTTTAAAATGACAAATATTCCTTCCTTTCAAATAATCTTCAATTTTCGTCACTGATTGTTGTACTATATAAGTATTGGACAACATACGGATCCTACACATATATTTACTCCAAAATTTCGCATATAAACGTTTTATTCAAATAATAAATTATATATGTGGATGGAACATTTCTTACACTCATTGCAAACAATCTGTGTGCAGTACAAAAAGGTTTTAAATACATGTATTTTCATAGTATTACTTTAAAACCAAAATGTACATAAAACATGATTTAAATAATGGGAAACAAATGTAACTAATCTGTCTTCATGAACAATATCGCGGATTAAAAACAATCGTCTTTCTCTGCGCTTTTGCAGGAGTTCCGAAAATAGTGTACCAGAACTGGCGATAAAACGACGTTTGGCGTGTGATGTGAGAGAAGCTTTCTGAATTGGTATACCATTGGGCTTATCGCGCCTGGGAATGCTGTATGCAGCACCCGTATGGGGATATGCCTGTAAAACTACAATAGACCTCCTAGAGGCAAAACAAAACAAAATCCTACGGATTATCAGGAAAGCTCCCAGGTATTTAAGGAACTCGGTAATTAGGAATGACTTCAAAATAAAAACTGTTAGAGCCCAAATTAAAAACCTAGCGCTTAAATTTTACAAAAATTTGCCATCCGTTCCAAATGAACTGTTATTCAATCTGCATGACTATGATCATCGCAAGGTCAAATCGCGTAAGAGACGCCGCGCTGTTCTAAACATCGATAATCGGAATTAAATATCCAACCTCAAACATCTGATATCAAATAAAACTCGCGACTAATGTTCAAAACTCTAAGCTGCTAAAATGCTAGCTAACCTTCAGATCTGCATCAACCCCCTAAACTGCTTAAACTCTAAATGTGCAACAAACTGCCACACTAGGAGCTAGGACAAATAATAAAAAGTAGTAAATAAAAACCTCGAACTTCCAATTAGGGTCACTGAACTAATGTTACAGTTTGACGATAAGAACCACATATTGAAACTGGAGATTAAAGGCGCTTCGCGCCTGGTGCTCTGTCCTGTACGACACTCGACTTTCAATTTGAATTTCGACTAATTTGGGGGTCCAGAACTTGTGACTGACATCAAAATTCGGTGTTGCCATTAAAAATTTCAAAGTTTGTGTGCGTTTAGATATGAAGACGGCCCCTTATGCAAATTTTACGCACATTAATTTGTAAAGAATGTTATTCCTAATCGAATGGTTTCATTCAATTTTCTCTACGATGAACGATGCTCGATTAACAGAGGGTGGGGCGTTTTTTTTCCCGCGGCTGTACATAGAAAATCCCGTAAATATTATGTATATAATATTCATTTTAACCAGGATAATAAATAGTTATGTGTTGCTGAGGCTCTACGTCTGCATTTTTATGTATTATTTCAACAACTGGAAAGATAAGCTGAGATTCAATGCTAATACTGGCATCAGAGAGCAACATTTAAGTGCTAACTAAGGGGAAAAGCTAATCAAATAAACACAAATCTTTGCAATATGTAGAACAAAATTGGAAAGCTTTTATTTGGACTAATAAAACAGCCAGTATAATATAAGGCAGTATTCGATATTAACATCTAGTGGCGTATTCTGTACAGAGAATTGGGATGGGTTCGCCTAAAATTAATTGAAAATGTAGATCTAAAATATCATCTTACGGATATTAGCATAAAACTTTTTCTTTCTTGGAGATTTTATGTGTTCTTCTCTAAACAAGTCACTGTTCACATGCTTCTAACACCAAGAAATAAAAGAAATACTATTATTAAAAGCTTATAACTTCTAGCCATACTAGTTTTCTGGGAGGTTGCATGTGTTCTTTTCTAAACAAGCCACTGTTCACATGCTTCTAACACCAAGAAAAAAAGAAATACTATTATTAAAAGCTTATAACTTCTAGCCATACTAGTTTTCTGGGAGGTTGCATGTGTTCTTCTTTAAACAAGCCACTGTTCACATGCTTCTAACACCAAGAAAAAAAAGAAATACTATTATTAAAAGCTTATAATTTCTACCCATACTAGTTTTCTGGGAGGTTGCATGTGTTCTTCTCTAAACAAGCCACTGTTCACATGCTTCTAACACCAAGGGAAAAAAAGAAATACTATTATTAAAAGCTTATAACTTCTAGCCATACTAGTTTTCTGGGAGGTTGCATGTGTTCTTCTCTAAACAAGCCACTGTTCACATGCTTCTAACACCAAGAAAAAAAAAGAAATACTATTATTAAAAGCTTATAACTTCTAGACATACTAGCTTTTTTTTTATGGGAGATTAGATATGTTCTTCTCTAAATAAGCCACTATTCACATGCTTCTAACACCAAGAAATAAAAGAAATACTACTATTAAAAGCTTATAACTTCTAGACATACTAGCTTTTTTTTTTCTGGGAGATTATATTTGTTCTTCTCTAAACAAGCCACTACACAAGCAAGTTCACATGCTTCTAACACCAAGAAATAAAGGAAATACTATTATCGAAAGCTTATAACTTCTAGACATACTAGCTAATCCCTTTGTTCTTAAACTCTGGTATTGCCAGGCCAGTGGTGCAACAGTTACTGGTTTCATTTGTTAGATGGTCTACATTAAATTTGTAAATTTTAGAAAAATCAAATGTTTAAATGAGTTACCGTCAGGTATATCAAAGCAAATCAAGTCCAACTTAAAAGTAAGAAGTTTATTGGACCGTATTTAGCAACGAACTCGGTCTGTAAAACATTAATTTGCATCACCTATCTAAATTAAAAAAAAATCGTTAGGTATTATCATCAAATAATGTATCCTAGGTGTTATCATCAAACAATGTATATCATTAATGAAGGGAAAGCCACCGTTAGAATTTTCGGAACCCAATACAGCAAATGATGCGACAAATCTGTTCCCTGTCCTGAAACTAATTTTGTTTACAATTAACTGCTCATTTCCACCGGGCATCTCAAATTAAAGGACATTTTAGTAGGTCCTAAAGTATTTTCTTATTCTGTGTATTTTTCTCTTTTCATTCTTTTAAAAATGAGAATTTTTAACACTTTACAACAAAGTTGAAAAGTGTTTATGACTTTGTTCATTCTGTCTGTCTGTCTGTCTGTCTGTCTGTCTGTCCGTTAGCACGATAACTGCCGTAAAAATGACTTAATCAAAATGAAATTTTAGTATGTTGTTCAGACGGTCTATAGGACCTATGGGAATATAAATGAATAATATCACCCAATTAGTTTTGGATTAAACCCGGGTTGAAAAAATGGAATACATTGAGCCCTATGGGACCTAATTTTTCAAGCATTTTTTAAGCGGATTTAAAATTCACAAATTGCTTCGAAAATTTTAGGCAATATTCAAATTGTTCCATAAAATATATAAAAAAAAATTCACCGAAATATATTCAGTAGTTTTTTAAATAAAAATTAAAATAATAATAACACCTCTTATATGAAGCGATCACGTGTCCATGATATGAAACGATCACATGACCCACTTCAAAATGATATATGGCATCCATCTTGTCTCAAAATCGTGATTTTTAAAGTTCTTTCTAATTCATATTGAGTGTTGTATCCATCCTAAAACTACTTTATTTTGGCCTAAATTCTGTGCATCTACATACTTTAACAACGCAATGACAATATATTTCAGTTTAAATACTTATACAAATTTGATTATTTCTACTATTAAGCCTATTTTTCACCTATGTAAAAAGTAAACAGCAAAATATGTAGAATGAGTTGTATTAGAATCGCTGTAATTCTTTAACACAAAATCATTTAGTCCATGGAGTCTGCATGGCTGATATGAATGAAATATTCATTGATTTTAGAAAGAGAAGGACGATAATTTTCGATGAAGTTTTACGCATAGAGTTTTACTTACTTGTAGCTCCATGGTCTTAATTTTTAAATAATATAAATTATT
Organism: Amaurobius ferox; assembly: GCA_951213105.1. NCBI lineage: Eukaryota > Metazoa > Arthropoda > Arachnida > Araneae > Amaurobiidae > Amaurobius > Amaurobius ferox. The sequence goes on from OX578133.1 coordinate 42,564,164, forward strand.
ATAGTATTGTGATGAATGACATGAATGGGGGAATTATTTATGAATGAAATGTTGCTTTTATAGAGAGAGCCAGGCGTGTTATTTTTTCTATGACGTCATTTGAATGGATTTCAGTTGTTTTCGATGAAGTTTTCAAATATAATAAATTATCGTAGTATTATGATAATTCTAAAATTATTACCGAGGAATGTATCACATTTTAGAGATGTTTAAACCAGGCAATTTATATTTTAATGCCGTCATTTGAATGAAGTTAATTTTTTTCGATGAAGGTTTAAGGTTTCAAATATAATAAATTAATGTAGTATTGTGATAAGTTTTAAAATATTACCGAGGAATGTATTGCATTTTAGACATGTTTAAATAAAATTGCATTGAAGTTGGAAAGTGTTTCATAATCAATGCTTTAAGCATGATTGATCTTTCTTGTTTTTATTTGATGTTTATATGCTGCATTCCAGCTCGTACAACTGTACCCGTCTCAGTCTGCCTCATCACTAAAACGCTGTGTTTAAAACATTCAAGATAATAACTCTAAATAATCACCGTACTCAGAATTAAGTAAAAAATCTAATGTGGGCAGCACATGACTATCCCAACAGACTTAAATTCATAATTCATTGAGTTTATAATTGCTCGAATTGAAACGGATGCTTACTTGATATTGTTACGCCGTATCCTCTGGAATCGTGGGTGTACTCCCAAGATACAAGAATGAGTCCACATTTTTGGATAACTAGCACGTTTATTTAAAACCACTAATAAGAGTAAGCATGAACAATATAGAGCGAATAGCTCGATAACTGTCTTAAAAAATCACTAAACAAATGTCGGATATAATAAAACAGCAATTAAATGCTCAGCTAATTCACAAAATAGCTGATACTATTTTGTGAATTAGCTGAGCTCTCAAAAAACAGTGACGCATCTCACAATTCGATATAGCTCGTATCACGTTAACTGCTCCCCAAGTGAGCGATGACTTCTTTTATATTCTGTCTGTAGTAACTTCCAGTTCTAGTATATTCGAAAAGCCGCCAAGTTAGCGATAAATTGCCAAATAAGTTAATCCTATCCCGAAAGTTAAAATATAGCAACCCTACATTCACGTAATAGGAATGGCTGCCTGTAAAGGTGTTTTCTCCTTGAGTAGAGCATGGGTCTTGAATAGAAGCTAAAGTCCGCTATGTACTATTTGAAGAGAAGGAAAACAGAGTGAAATTTTTTACATATTCCTAACACTGATCCCCTGCTTAAGACTGCTTGTCCCGGGTAGTATCAACCTACTGCAGTCCATAATAAGGGGCTAATCTGTTGATATTAACGACTTTTGGCTTGGTTGAAGACGATTTCTGAATTCGGTAAATAGTACTGTTTATTCTTTACATAATGACGTAGGGTCCCCTTAGTTGTGCTGTAGTTTCTGTGAAAATCTTGGTCCTCGCCGAGGGCTGAACAGTTACATTTTGTAGCTTTCCTGGAACCGCCCTTTATTAGTTTTGACATCGTACCGGGTTTTCATTCTATTGGTAGCAATGTTGATCATTTCCCGAGAAAAATGACGAAGCTCCTGCAACAGTGCCCGCAAATCCTACACATATTCAGGCTTGGGCGCGGTAGCCCAGTGGTTAGCGCACTGGAGTTGCACTCGGTAGGCCCGGGTTCGATTCCAGCAAACTGCCAAAACTGTCGCCGTGTTCACGCGGAGTACGATCACGTTAAACATGTGGGTCCGTCCGAGAGGTTGGTGGTAGGGGAAGGAGGGTACGGTCCCTGTGGATGCCTCCCCCACAGGGTTCCTGTCTAAATTGGGTGGCACTTTCCGGCCGTCCAAACAGTTACCTTACACCTTCTTGGTAGGTCGGACGGTCTGGGTCTCAACAACAACAACAACATATTTAGGCTTGTCGGACGGTCTAGGTCTCAACAACAACAACATACTCAGGCTATTCATTAACATTTCTTGCTAACTTTTACTCAAAATATCTGCGAAACTATAAAAGATGGATATAAATAGTAAGGAAAAAAAGTATGTATGAGGAAATAGTTTCTAAATCTATGTTTATTTTTAAAGAAGAAAGATCAATCATGCATAAAGCATTGATTATGAAACACTTCAACACCAATTGCAATGCAATTTTATTTAAACATCTTTAAAATGTGATACATTCAGCGGCGATATTTTTTAAATTATCACAGTACTACAATAATTTATTTTACTTAAAAACTTAAAACCATGGAGGTAAAAGTACTTTCTAATTCCATGCTTAAAACTTCATCGAAGAAGGCAATGCTATAACCGTCTGCTTCTTTGTGTAAAATCAATGAATATTTCATTCATATCAATTGCATTGGCGCAGAATATAGATGCACAGAAATCACGCAAAAATAAAGCGGTTGCAAACCACGGATGCAAACCAAAATCTAAATTTAAAATAACTTTAAAATAACCACGAATTTGACACTGGGAAAAAATACGGATGCCATATTTTATTTTGAAATGGGTCACGTGATCTCTTCATTTAATATGGGTGCAATTATTATTTTAATTTTACTTTAAAAAAACTATCGAGCATATTTTGCTCAAATTTTTTTTATATATTTTATGGGATAATTTGAATATTTCTTAAAATTTTCAAAGCAATTTGCGAATTTTAACTTAGCTTAAAAAATGTTTGAAAAATTAGATCCCATAGGGTTCAATGTATTTCTCGTTTTCAACCCGGGTTCAATCCAAAACTTGGGTGATATTATTCATTTATATTCCCATATGCCCCACAGACCGTCTGAACAACATACTAAAATTTCATTTTGATAAAGTCATTTTTACGGCAGTTATCGTGTGAACGGACAGACAGACAGAATGACCAAAGTCATAAACACTTTTCAACTATGTTGGAAAGTGTTAAAAAAGCTCTTATAGTTTTCGAGTAATCGTCTTGTCAGATTAAAGAAGGTTGAAAATTTTTCGTTTTTCAAGCTTGTAATGTTTATATCGCAACTAAAATTGCCAAGCTATGAACAATAAGCAAGAATTTGTAGCTCTTTATAAACCGCATATATTTAAAATGTCATAATTGTTGCAACTCAGTCTATTTACTTACTCTTTGGTGAAATATTTGTGCACAAGCACGAGATATTTTGTTTTGTTTGAAAAACAATTAGGAAGTTAAATGAACGTAGGGACTCTACAGATGTTTACTGATTGCTGAGGTTTGAACAGAATAGATGTAGATATGACTATTCAAGTACGTATTTATGTGCCGCCAGGAAAGTTTATAGATTAGCATGAATGTAAAAACTCGTCAGATATATAAGTTCAATTTATATACCGCAAAGCAAGTTAGTTAACGAGTCTGAAAAAATCGAATAAACTTAGTGAACCTCACTGGTGTTTTATTTTACAAAATATAAATAACCCAAAAGTATTTCGGCTCCACCGGACTAGAGCCACCGCCGATTAAATAATTTTTTAGACCATTTTGTTAGTATTTATCAGATATTATTTTTACTTTCCCTACATACACATTATATAAGGAAAGTATTGTGACCAGGTGGAAAATTCGCATTCGAGATTTCGATGAAAAGGCACGTTTCAGGCATCCCTGAACTCGAATCGAACGTTTTTGAGGTGATACTTTTGTGTGCATGTGTATGTGTCCGCGAGTTTGTGGAGACGATATCTCACGAACAAATGGAGCGTTTCGAAAGAAATTTGGTACATATATTAAAATCTATGAATACTGGAAGCCTATTGATTTTAAACGCAATCAAATGCTCGAAAGATCCCCAAATTTTCGAAAGGAATTTTGAAAAAAATCATTAAAAACCCGAACTTTTAATAATGTTACCTAAATTATCATTTCTTATGCAATTTTTCGAATAACATAATCTTTACGAAATCGAATAACATAAACTTTAGAAGGCTAGCATTAACCGTTCTCAAGATATTGCACGTTTTTCTAATAAAATTATCAAAAATATTACATGAAATTTAAATAAGTATTAACTATCGTGATATGTAGTCAGTCATTTTTTATGCAATATTATGAAATAATATTGCATGAAAAATTGCATTTTTCATGCAATATGACAAATTTAATGACAATATTCTCGTGGATATAGTTCATTCCATTCACAAGAGAAGATACTTGTTGAAGACCCAGACCGTCCGACTCATCCGAAGACTTGAGCAACCATTTGGACGGCCGGGAAAGGAGAAAATACTTATGTAATAGTTTTGTATTTTTATGACCAACAAGTCACCAATAGTCATTTATATGTAAGAAAACTTTTCTCTTCGGCTGTGTGTAACGGTTGGGAGAATTTGGCGACCAATTTAGCGAAATATCGCCAAATTGCGATATTTTGCCCCAAATTGACGGAAATAGCCGAAATTGCAAAAATGACACCAAATTGATGAATCAACATTAAAATATTTTAATATATTGACTAAATTGCTTATTGCGGATGCCAACAATATTTATAAATGTTAATTTAGAGCTGTGTGAAATAAAAATTAATTGGGTACTTCGAAATAGTTTTACATGTTGTTATCCTGAAAAGCTCCAAATGTACAATCCAACGTCAAATACACTGTGCCGTGGATATTATACATCATTTGTTCACTGTGAAAGAAAAATAAAATCATTGCATTATATAGGGAAAATCACGTGTAGCCCACATCAGGTTTTTTTTATACCGGTCACAGCTGTATTCTTTTCTTCAAAATCGAAGAATTTGGGTTGAAAGTTTTTCCTTGTGAGCTAGCTCACTTTTATTGACTCCAGGAGCGGATTTAACATTTTATTTCCTGTAAGTAATAAAAGTTTTGCCGCCTTTAGTTTAATGCATAAACGTAGACTGGATCTTGGAAAAAGGGAGCTATGACAAAATGGGATCGGGTGTTGTTGTTGTTGTTGTTGGTGGTGGTGCGGGGTTACGGTGCTGGATTTCGTTTTCCCATATGGACCCTATGGAGAATAGGAAAACAAATGTAAATTTTTAGCCAATGGGGTTCGTGTGACCCCAAAGCTACTTGTTAGTAGGAAAGTTGGATACAAATAAACATAGACTATGTACTCCTTCTAGGGCCTAGGGTATCACAAAATTTATCACTCATAAATAAAAAATACTAATAAAAATCATTAGATCGTGTAATTTATAGAAAAAAAGTGTCAGAAGTATATAATTAACTACCAATGTGACGGAATTTTCGGGCCGGTAATCTCTATGTAGCAAATGCGCCGGGACACCCCCCCCCCCTTTTCTTTTGTGAGTCGTTGGCCTTTTTTCAAGAACAGAAAATGAGACCCTAGTCCCCTATACAAACAAATATATCCATTCTGTCGACGGATCTGTTTTTACCCCCCGCCCATTATGATGATTACAACTATATAGTCTAATCGCTTCCTGATTCTACTACAGTGTTTCCATTGCCTTGTTAATTATGTACAGTTTTAGACAGATATTTCCTCCTATAGAAATATTCCTGCCACATGCATGAAGTAATTGAAATTAGTTTCTATATAATTTATTGTCTACGCACTAAGGATCTTTCAATTTGATAAAAAGTTCGCTTTTGATTTTGACTACAATCTCTCGCAATGCTGTCTGTCTCAGAACCATTTGAGAGGGAACATTTTAAATGTGCAAGTTTATTTTATGAATGCTTATAACTGTGCTCACTAGATGGCGCTGTTGCCATTTCCTTTAAATCCCCGAGTTTGATAATGGAGACAATGAAAAAAAAATAGACACATTCTTGACTGTAAATCAAACGGAAGAGGACAATTCACGAATTAAATATTACTTTCTCTATATGTGCACATGGGCGCATTTAGAGGGGGAGGGGGGGGGGCCAAAGCACCCCCCTGAAAAATTAATTTAATTAGAAGCCATTTCTTACAGAATATTTTAATAACATTAGAAGTGAACTTCAATAGATAGATTGGGTTTTGAATACAATTTCTGCAAAATCAATAAATTTTCGTAATGTTAAAAAATATGATCACAAAATATCTAATACGAATGTCATGCAATATGAGAGAAGAAATTAAGGAAAATACTTTTTGGAATTTGAACATTTAGCCACAACTTGCAATTTTGTCCCAGTAGCTCAACCTCTAAAGCGTCGGCTGGCCAGTTCGGAGATCTAGGGTTTGTTTTCCGATTGGGGCAACAAGGCTCTTTACAACTTATTTGGTTGATCTTATTTTTTCTGTCGTCAAAAATTACGTATGAAACAAGCTAAATGTGATACATTTGAGTATATTTAGTTTTTTATTTTGGGGTTTGACGACTTTGGTGGGTTATTATGTAAAAAAGGCAGGCTCTTTTTTTTAACCATACCAAAATCTAATCAGCACCAGGATCAACGACAAGTAATTTATCTACCAAATTTTGTGAAATTTGGGCAATTAGTTTTTGAGCTAGAGTGGATACTTACATTGTACAGAAACATACACAGACGTCACGGTAAACAATTTTTTTTTTTTGTTCTAGAGTGCTCAAAACGTGTATCTCCGCCGTAAACTCGAGTTGTGATTTTCGATCCGATTCCAATATTTTCCCTATGCATTACCATGCATTGTAAATAATAAATGTTTATTTCAGATCTTAACTATTTTTGCGAGCCATTTTGATAAAAAGGGGAAGATTTTTTTTTTCGAATCATACCAAAATCTAACCAGCACCACAGTAACCGACAAGCGAATTATCCACCAAACTTTGTGAAATTTGGTCAATTAGTTTCTCAGCTACAGTGGACACATACGATTTTGGCGGGCCATTTCACAAAAAAAAAAAGTAGGTTCTATTTTCCCGAATCATACCAAATCTAATCCACACAAGGGTGGCCCACAATTGACTTATGTACCAATTCAAAATGCTTCGAAACACGTCTAAAAATATTAAACTCTAAACAGTAAAGACTATACTTTTAAGAGTAAAATAGCAAGTACACTTTTAAGCTTTTTTTAATGTGACACTATTTAAGACGTTAAAACAAAATTGTAATAATTGCAAACAAAATTGTTTGTTGTACGTTGTAACAACAAACAGACGTTAACCGGTAAAGACTACACTTTTAAGACTAAAATACTATACTTTTAAGAGAAGCTACAATTTTAAGCTTTTTTTAATGTGACATCATTTAAGACGTTAAAACAAAATTACAATTAGGGCAAAGCGCTTTCGGACGTCATTTCATTAGTGGCAAAGCAATTAGAGAGGAAAAACATGAGCTTTTATGTCCGGCCGTCCAAACGGTTGCTCATGTCCTCGGACGAGTCGGGCGGTCTGGATCTTCTACACCGTCAGAAACCGCGAAACAAAAATGTGCATATGAATGGTCGGATTATCCGAGATAAAATAAAATCGTTAAATTACCAAATAAAAAATAACACATATATAATTGCAATCCAGAAATACATAAACCATATATTACTTTCCTTATATACATAGTATAATGTATAACGAAAGTATTGGGGTCGAAAATTGGAATTCGAGTTTTCTATGGGAGAGCACGTTTCAAGTATCCCTGAACACGAACCAGACGTTTTTGAAGTGATGTCTGTGTGCACTCGCGTATGTGTGTCTGTCTCTGTGTGTGTGTGTGTGTGTGTGTGAAAGTATGCGTGTGTGTGTCTGTGTGACAGTATGTGTGTGTGTGTGTGTGTGTGTGTGTGTGTGTGTGTGTGTGTGTCAGTGAGTCTGTGGAGATGATATCTCACGAACGAATCAAAATTTGGTACAAATATCACAATCAGTGAATTTTGGAAGCCTATTGTTTTTACACACAATCTAATATTCAGAACCCTCCTAAATTTTGAAATGAAAATTAAAAAAAAAATCATCAAACAAAATAAACATTCAATAAAGTTACGTAAATAATCATTTCTTATGTAATTTTTCATTAGAAAACGATTGACATAAACTTTAGAACGCTAACATGAACCGTTCTCGAGGTATTGCACATTTTTCAGATAAATTTATTAAAATATTACATAAAAAACTATTAACTACTGTGAAATCTGTTCACCTTTCATATGTAATATTATGCGATAAATTTATTATCATCATTCTTGTAGATCTGGCTTGTTCCATTCACGAGAGAATCCACTTTGGGTCGTAACTTTGTAATTTGACGCCATTAGTCGTTGTATCTACCATAAGATTAACTTATTTCTCCATAAACAATGCTTGGCGAAATTTTGGCTGCAAATTTGGCGGAATATCGCCAACTTGGCGAGATTTTTAAATGTTACCAAATTGACAAAAATATCGCCAAATGGATAACAATGGCATTAAATCAATGAAAATGAAGACTAATTGATGACAATCCAATATCTTGAAAAGAATAAGAATTTACTATAAGAGAAGATACTTTGAGTAATAGTTTTGTATTTGGACGCCATTAGGCGTTTATCTACTATAAGAATAACCTATTTATTCGACCATAATGCTTGACGAAATTTTAACAAGGAATTTGGCCGAATATCGCCAACTTGGCGAGTTTTTGAAATATCGCTGAATTGATGAAAATGTCGCCAAATTGATAAAAGTGTCGCCAAATTGATAAAAGTGTCGCCAAATTTATAAGAATGACGCTAAATCAATGAAAATGACAATTAATTGATTAAAATTCAATATTTTAGAAAGAATATAAAACTCTAACATAAGACTTCGTTTGTAAAGCTTGGCAAAATTCTGGAGATGAATTTGGCGACATATCACCAACTTGGCGACTTTTTAAAATGTTGCCAAATTCATAAAAATGTTATCAAATTGATAAAAATGTCGCCAAATTTATAAAAACGTCGCCAAATTTATAAAAATATCGCCAAGTTGATAAAAATGTCGCCAAGTTGATAAAAATGATGCCAAATAGGATGCAATATTTTGCAAATTTTTAATTCCGTCATATGATAGGCATACCTTTTATTATATAAGAAATGCTCTTCTAAATATCGTCAACTTGGCGATATTTGGCTCCACATTGACAAAAATATCGTCAAAATTGCAAAATTGACGCCAAGTTAATGAAAATGACGCCTAACTGATGAATTTAGTATTGAATTATTTAAATATATGGACTACTTTGCTTATTGAGGATACTATCAATATTAATAATTGTTAATTTAGAGTTGCGTAAAATGTAAGTTAAAAGGGTACGAAATAGTTTTAGATGTTGTCATCCGGATGTACAATTCTCCGCCCCATATGTACAATTTAACGTTACAAACACTGTACCGTGGATCTTTTTATCATTCTTTCACCGTTAAAGAAGTAAATTCATTGCATTATATAAAGAAAATCATTTGTTGCCCACATCAGATTTTTAAAAGTAGCATTAAAGTTATAAAAGCTCATCTTTTTCCCCTCTTATTACTTTGCCATTGATGAAGGACGTTATGACGTCCGAAAGTGCTTTGTCCTAATTGTAATTTTATTTTAACACCATAAAGGATGTCATATTAAAAAAATACATTTTGCTCTTAAACGTGCCTGTACTGTTTATAATTTATCCACCAAATTATGTAAAATTTGGGCAATTAGTTTTTTAGCTAGAGTGGATACATACGATTTCGGCGAGCCATTGAGTAAAAAAGGGAGTTTACTTTTCCCTAACCGTATCAAAATCTAATGAGCACCAGGGTAACCTACCACACTTACCTATCAAATTTTACGAAATTTGGGCAATTAGTTTTTGAGTTACAGTGGATAAATACAGTGCACAGACAGACACAAAAATAGTGTTTTCGTGTCGAAACGTGTAGATCCGTTGAAAACTCAAGTTGCAATTTTCGACACGATTCCAATACTTTCCCAGTACATTACGATGTATAGTAGGGAAAGTAAAAATGGTATTTTTCTCAATGTTTTTATATGTTCTTCTCTTTGATATCTTACTATATTTGTTTATATGTGAAATAAATAATATGTTTCGAATTTTATATCGGTTTGTTGTTATTAGACTTTTACATCTACATTTGTATGCCAATTTTCAAGTTTATAAACAGGTTCGATTTAAAATATCGGGGGGGGGGGGGTACAAACTAATACAGGTATCTGTAAACAGGATTCCTATTTTTTTAATTTCGAAACTCTAAACATTAAAGGTTAAAAGTAATCTCTAAATTTTGAATGCAATCGATTTAAGCACCCCCCTGGAAAAAATCCTGCATACGCCCATGTATACGCAGTATAATGTATGGGGAAAGTATTGTGACGGGGTCGAAAATTCGAACTCCAGTTTTCTACGGAAGAGCCCGTTTCAAGCATCCCTGAATGCGAATGGAATGTTTTTGCGGTGATGTCTGTGTGTGTTAAATTAATTCTGTGTGTGAGATTAAATTTAAGAGAGAATTCATATTAAATTCAAATATTTCCCTAATCTTGCCGAAAGTTACCACCACAAGGTCATCAGCAAATGTCTGAGGGTAATAAGTATCGTTATTTAGGAGCATCTCATCAAAATATAAATTCCAAAAAACATAGGTGCTATAACTCACCCAAGAGGTGATCTTGTCAATGGGATTTTTGAAAGAATTTAATTATCTTAAATAATAAAAGGCAATGTCTGTGTGTGTGTCTGTGTGTCTGTGTGTCTGTCTGTCTTATACACTATACGTTTCGCGACCGCGCGTCGGAGAGCTATGAAATTTGGCAATCGGAGACCCTGGGGGGTGGGAAGGGGACACGTGAAAACCGATTTTTAAAATTTTAATTATTTTTTTTGTTATTTAATGTTTTATGCGATTTCGACCGTTTTTTGACATTTTTGCTCTTTTTTCTCCACGATCCAGACATTGTAGAAAAAAACAAATCACACCATCGGAAAGAGCAGAGAATTTCGAGTAAAAATATATCAATTTCAAATCTCAGAGACAAATTCTAATATTTTTTTATGATTTTAAAACAAAAGTCACTTTTGGCTCAAAAAAACGATTTTTGGTTTTTAAATTCTCGCATAGTAAAAAGTACTCATAATTTCGACTCATAATTTACATTTTTAGAAAGGTCAAACATCTGGCATTCTTACAAGTCCAATCTGGTCAGGAAATATTCCGTATTGCCCACAGGATCGGGATTTTAAAAGTTTCCGAATTTCAATTTCTCAGCGTTCCGCTTCTTAACCGGCGTTTCTCCCCCGCAGAAGGAGGGAAGGTGGTGGGTGGGGACGTCAAGGTGGAGGTGACGTCACGGTTCTGAATAGAGCTCCTTTACTCCATATAAATTATTATATTTATATTTTAAATGATGGAACGATATGGATTTTTTAAATGTATAGTTTAACTTTTGGATTTTTTTAAATGGATATTTTAATTTTATGAATATTTTAAATGATGGAACAATGAAACAATGGAATGAGGATGACGGAATTAAGCATATGGTCATTTTAAATTGCAAATTAGCGCGCGGGAAGTTAGCGGTAGGCCCGGGTTCGATTCCCGCCACTGCCAAAACTGCCGCCGTGTTTACGTGGAATACGATCACGTTAAATATGTGGGTCCGTAAGTTCTTCCGAGAGGTTGGTGGTAGGGGAAGGAGGATACGGTCCCTGTGGATGCCTCCCCCACTGGGTTCCCGTCTAAATTGGGTGAATATATAGAAAGTTATGGAGATTGTCGCGGAGGGCGCGGCAGCCCAGTGGTTAGCGCGCGGAAATTTCACTCAGTAGGCCCGGGTTCGATTCCCGCCACTGCCAAAACTTACGCTACGTTCACGCAGAGTACGATCACGTTAAACATGTGGGTTCGTGAGTCCTTCCGAGAGGTTGGTGGTAGGGGAAGGAGGGTACGGTCTAAATTGGGTGAATAAAAAGAAAGTTATGGAGATTGTCGCGGAGGGCGAAGTAGCCCAGTGGTTAGCGCGCGGGAATTGCACGCGGTAGGCCCGGGTTCGATTTCCAAAATTGCCGCCGTGTTCACGCGGAGTAAACATGTGGGTCTGTAAGTCCTTCCGAGAGGTTGGTGGTTGGGGAAGGAGGGTACGGTCCCCGTGGCTGCCTCTCCCACTGGGTTCCGGTCTAAATTCGGTGAATAAAAAGAAAGTTATGGAAAATGTCGCGGAGGGCGAAGTACCCCAGTGGTTAGCGCGCGGGAATTTCACTCGGTAGGCCCGGGTTCGATTCCCGCCACTGCCAAAACTGCAGCCATGTTCACGCGGAGTACGATCACGTTAAACATATGGGTCCGTATGTTTTTCCGAGAGGTTGGTGGTAGGGGAAGGAGGGTACGTTCCCTGTGGATGCCTCCCCCACTGGGTTCCGGTCTAAATTGGGTGGCACATCCTGGCCGTCCAACCAGTTACCTTACACCTTTATGGTAGGTCGCGCCAACGAGTTTGCCACGGTTGGAATTTGCCACGATCAGCATTTTCAAGGGTTGCGAACAGGCTGGTCGCCAAAGGCGGCTAGTCCTCAATATAAGTGACAGTCTTATTGTCTAAAACAGAATAAAGTTTCGATACGATGAAGGAATATTTAATCTGTCAAAAGTTAAAGTAAGAATGTTCCAATTTAGATTATTAAAGGCTACTCGAACGTCTATGGTAATTCTTGAAACATAATTTTCCTCGTCAAGACCCTATTATATTGATCAACTTGTGAGCTGCATCCCCATAACTAAGCAGTTCGTGAAAACCAAACTGATTAGAATGAGGAATGTCATTGATTTTGAGAAAATAATTTAATTTATTAATTGAACTCTCTATAGAATTTTACTCGCTATAGAATTATTATTGTAGATTAGAGGCAAATGAGCCTATAAGAAAAACACATTGTTAGATCTCTCCTTGTTTTATGCAAAAATATTAGCCTACCATCTCGTAAATAATTAGGAAATAGCTGTACTTAAAGCAAAAGTTGAAGATTTTTAAAAAGATGGGAGAATTAATTTTATAAAGTCCCTTCCATATATTATGATCTATATTATCGATTCCTGGAGCTTTATTTCCTTTCAGATAATCAAAAACCAATGACAATTCCTCTTCAACAACAATCCCCCCATCCCGCTTAGAGAAAGCGAAGTTACAAAAGGAAAGGAAATAAAATCATCATCATCTTTAATAAGCATCAAATTTAATATGCGTTGAATTTTATCTGAATAAGATAAATTAAGATCATCAGGAAATTGCAAATTTATATTTTGTCTTTTGGATAATTTATTGAATGCCAATTTAAATTAGGTACCAAACTTGGAATTACAATCAGTACAAAAACTTTTCCATGAGTCCATTTTTGACATACGAGTATTAAGCATTAATTTAAATTTGCTCTGTTCAATTATATTTTATTTTAGCATTATTGATTTCAGTTAAAGAGGCAGAATTCTTAACTAAATCTTTAACTCTTTTAGACAAAGGTGTAACAAAATTTCTGAATTTTGCCAAGTCTTTCGTCCACCAAGAAAAAACAATGTTATTACTTTCCTTATATACATAGTATAATGTATAAGGAAAGTATTGTGACGGGGTCGAAAATTTGAATTCGGGTTTTCGACGGAAGAGCACGTTTCAAGCATCCCTGAATTCAGTGGCGGATTTCAGGAGGGGCGATCGAGGCGATCGCCCCCCCCCCCCCCCCCAAAACGCCTGACGAACGTCGACGTTTTATCAAATAAATTATAAAATTAAAAAATATATATATCATTAGGGAGATACTTTGGCCTTGCTCTCCCTCCCTCAGTTTATCCACGAAATCTCGCCCCCCATAATGAAAGTCAAAAGTTTGCGCCTGGATGTCTGGATGTCTTATATTTACAAGATTTAGTACCATCGACTCTTTTAGCGAAAATCAACACGGACGAAGAGTCAGTCACTCCTCACATCTTGGACAGAGCTAAGCAAGAAGTAGCACAGAATAGCCGAACTGGGAGTGGAAGAAATGAACAGTACACTTCAAGTTGAGGTGATTAACTGGAGAACCAAATGGATGCGAGAAAATACCGATAGTACTCAAGTCTGCTTTTGAAGCACTACAGAACTGTGATCCTGCAGTGTACTATGTGATCTACGTGTTACTGAAATTTCTTGTAACATTACCAATTACTGTAGCAACCGCCGAGGGTAGCTTCTCAGCACTAAAACGATTGAAGACATGGCTTCGAAACACAATTAGTGAAGATCGGCTTTGTTGCATGTGCATTATGATATCGCAATTTCACCAGTAACAATTTTAGATCGATTTGCTAAAGAAAAAGCAAGAAAACTTGAGTTGATATTATAATGATGATTCTTCCTGGGAGGTTAATGGCGCCAGGGTTTTTGCGATGGACTCCGTAAGGCTGTTAAGGATAATGATCGACAATAAGCTGAATTGGCAATTACATTTGAATAGTGTTATAGGTACTACCCCTGACAAAAATTATGGAATCACTTCCATGTTATTTCAATGGGATACGACGTTCAATACCCTACAACTTTTGATGCACGGATACCCTGAAAAACCCTTTTTGAGCGAAATTGAAGAACTTTAAATGCTTAACAAAACAAAAAATATTTGAAAAATTTTGCACTTTTCATTATTTAATAACTCACGATCAAAAAATGAGAAAAAACCTACAGGTTGAAAGAAAAAACTCGTAAAAACTAATTTGGAATAATAAATTTGATCATGGAAAATCATTAAGATATAGCTCCTCGTGTTTATATGATCAAATTTATTATTCTAAATTAGTTTTTACGAGTTTTTTCTTTCAGCCTACAGCTCTTTTCCCATTTTTTGGTTGTGAATTATTAAATAATGAAAAGTGCAACATTTTTCAAACATTTTTTATTTTGTTAAGTTTCTAAAGTTCTTCAATTTCGCTCAAAAAGGGTTTTATAGGGCATCAAAAATTGTAGAGCATTGAACTTCGTATCCCATTGAAATAACATGGAAGTGATTCCATCATTTTTGCCAGGGGTAGTAAACTCGATCAAACCATTGGTCTTTTCTTTTGATGTTTTTGCGTAATGTTTATACGTGATGTTTTTCGCGTAAAAATTTATTGACTCCTGTGCAGCTAAAATTGTAAAAAAATGGGAAAATGTAAATCAGTGTTCAGTGCTTATTAATACCTATATTAACTGCATTTACTTATATTCATCCTCCTTTTCTACCACAGTCTAAGAAAAATAAAATTTATTTGTATTGTATCGTATGATAAACATATTTAGTGAATAGAATATAAATGTGTGTTTATTTAGTTAATATTCAGTATTAATCTTCTCACATGGAAATCTCTTACTTGTGTATACTTAATACAGAATATAATTTAGTTTCCTGTTTCGACTTCAACAATAAGTTTGTTTCCTTATATAGTCACGTAATTTTTCTTCCTTCCAAACTCTATTGTTTTGCTGTCTTAAAAAAAATGATAGGCCGTATTTTATAAGCTGCAAAGAACTTACTATAAACTTCCGAATTTGTTCTAGTTATTTCACAAATGTCAAATATCCGTATATAGGAAGCCGTTAAGAAAATCCTAAGTGAACAAACCTCCGAGAACATTTCAATCTACAGATCGCCCCCCCCCCTCCAAACAAGAGGCCAAAATCCGCCACTGCCTGAATTTGAATCAAACGTTTATGAGGCGATGTCTCTCTCTCTTTCTCTCTCTGTGTGTGTGTGTGTGTGTGTGTGTGTGTGTGTGTGTGTGAGAGAGAGTCTGTGGAGACGATATCTCATGAACGAATGGAGCGATTCGAATGAAATTTGGTACAAAAATTACAATCCGTGAATACTGGAAGCCTATTGCTTTTAAACGCAATCGGATGTTCAGAACCCCCTAAATTTTCGAGTGAAATAAAAAAAAAATCAGCAAAAAATAAAAACATTTAATTAAGTTACGTAAATAGTCATTTCTTATGTAATTTTTCTTTAGAAAACGATTGACATAAACTTTAGAATGCCAGCATGAAACGTTCTTGAGATATTGCCCATTTTTCAAATAAATGTATAAAAAAATCACATAAAATAAAAAAAGAATATTAACTATTGTAAAATATGTGCACTTTTAATATGTAATATCATGCGATAAATTTGGTAACATTTCTCTCGTGGATCTAGCTCGTTCCATTCATGAGAATATATACTTTAGGTAATACTTTTGTATTTGAACGCCAATAGCCATTTATTTGCTATAAGAATAACTTATTTGTCTCTCCATAACTCTTGGTGAGATTTTGGCGACGAATTTGGCGAAACGTCGCCAACTTGGCGATTTTTTAATATGTTGTCAAATTAGCAAAAATATCGTTAAAATTGAAAAAATAACGTTAAATTAATGAAAATGACTCCTAATTGATGAATTAATTATTAAAATATTTTAATATATGAACTATGTCACTTATTGAGGATGCTATCAATATTGATAATTGTTTAGAGTTGCACGAAATATAAGTTAATTAGGTACTTTGAAATAGTTTTACATGTTGTCATCTGGAAAATCACCAAATGTACAATTCAAAGTTAAAAACACAGTACTGTGGATCTTATACATTAATTTTTTACTGTAAAAGGAGTAAATTCATTGCATTATATAAGGAAAGTCATGTGTTGTTCACATCACATTTTTTTAATTGTTTTCTTCCGGGTATTAGAGAAAGCTCAATCCCTAATCTTATCAATTAGTATTTTGAAAAAAATTATCAAGATCGTTCGAATTTTTAACTCTTGAAGCTAATGAATCTAGAAAATCAAAATAAAATTTAATTTTAAAATGGAATTTACCTGGACAATAAAATTTTTTGAAATAAAATGAATTATCCGTCACACTTGAAACTCCGACCTCCACACAAATGTACTTATGATTATTTATAGAGTCAATATTCAATATTTCCCAGTTTTGCATAAGGTCATAGAAATCAAACCAAAGACAAATCAGGAAAACCTATGCCAGAATGAGAGTCAAAAGAAGGACCACATCCTGGATTATTTAAGATGATGAAATTATTATACAAACAGAAATCTATAACTCTGCAACCACTCTGATCAATGAATTTGTATTCCCACATTTCAGCCCTGGCATTAAAATTTTCCAATATTAAATAAACTGAGATGGAAAAATTTATAGAGATAAGTTCATTAAATGCGTCATTGATTTCATTATGCGAAGAAAAATAGAAACTAACTATAATTAGCTCCTTACAATTGGTTAGAAAATTTTCTGCAAATACTATAGATAAAATGTTAATTTTATATTTACACGTTAAATTAAGATTACATATAATGACTAATAATTTTAAAAATAAAAAAGGGAATTGAACAAAGCTAAATGATGGGTCAAGAATTTTATCATTTTTAACATAGGGCTCCTGTAAATATAAAAAAAACATCCAATGAAAGATCTATTGCAGTCTGTATAGCGTTATTGTGTGCAGCCAACGAATGATTTGTATTAATTTGTACTCTCTTTAAGCCCAAGAGAACCAGAACAAAAACATGAAGATGAAGAATAAAACACAAAAATGTAATATACAAAATATACACAATATGTGTAAAGTATACAAATAACAGCATATGTTTAATGATTTATTGATTTCTCTGTAACTCCTCCCCCTTCCCTAACTTCAACCTGATATGCAGCCGGCCACACATTAAGTTGCTGTAAACTTCTGGGCCAGTCATGTGGACTGGGCCTTCAACTTGATATGTAAAACATATTGCTCTATCACATGTAGTATGATTAATTTAAAAATTTTCACCGTTCAAATTTGCAGATTCACAGTTGATACATTTATTTCACTTTAGTAGATCTGCAATCTTTATAATCCCCTCCACATGTACTACAATTACCGGTTACACTATGACAAGATTGTGCTTCATGCCTAAAACCTTGACGTTTAAAATATACCTTTAAAGTAATGTATTTCCTAATGAAGAAAGTATTACGGGTATAATCCAGAATATGTTTTTTCTTATCAAGTAGTATTTGCGATTTGTTATAATTAACAAGAAATGCCCAGCTGACGCTGTCAAGTTACTTGTATAATTTCTAGTGCTTTTGCCAACCTTTACAACAACGGTATTTTCATTTGAATGGATAATATCCTTGACATCATTTTTAAAGCAGGAGGCAAGTTGCAAACTATGAGAGCTTGTTTCCGAATGTTTGATTTAACCACATTAAAGTTATTTGTTATATTTGCATCAAGAAATTTGGGAAACTTGGAAGATATTATCAGGTGGCTCTGTCTCATACGTGACCTTGATTGCACTATTTGACAAGGTTACTATTGAGTTCCATTTAACATCTTTTGGACAAGAAAATTTAGATAAATATTTCCTAAGTTCAGAGTTTCTCCTTATCCTATCCTTCCCCATTAGAAGTACAGAAGCATAAGTCTTATTAACTTTATTGTATTTAGATGAATTAGCTGGAATTTTAGAATAATTCTCTGAATTAATTCCATCCCTCTCAAATATTCTTGTTTCTTCTTTAGCAGTTTCAGCAACTGTAAAACTGTATAGCTTTTGTAAAACTGTATCACTTTTGTAAAACTGTACAACTGCCGTAAAACTGTGCTGTAAATAAAATGTAGGTCACACTCTCTGCCTTTTATTTATATACCAACAGAGCCCACTGTGTACGGACATACATTTATATACGAAAAAGTTTTGTTTTAGTGTTCTCTAACTCCTATTAAATTGCATACAGAGAGTTTCGCATCACCTTGTATATACGTCTAGTCATATAATTTCTTTTAGTGTTAAGAGCATTTTAAAGCTTGACTTTGATCTTTCCCGGACATCTAAAGTGATAGATATCTTATACCTTCGAGTAAGTCGGACGGTTTGGGTAGAACGAAAGAAAGTATGCTGAGATGGCATGCATCTAGCGCAGTGATATTCAAACTGGGTTCCGCTAAACGTTTTCAGGGGTTCCGCGACTTTTTTAATAAATTTTGGATTTTTGTTATAAGATTTTATAACACTTTTATTAAATTTTTTGTTATTCAAAAATTTCGATAATTAAATTAAATTTTTTTTTTTAACAACTGAAATTCATAAATTGTATGCACATTTTAAAATATCTATACTGTGCTGTAGAGATACTGATTCCCTCTCTTTCTTCCAATTACTAGTAAAGTTAGTAATATGTTCTCCTCTTGCTGCTCAAAGTTTTCAGTTCTTAGTCTTAATGAAACTGTCCAAAAGTTCATTATCGAACATTTATCGAATTTCAGGAAAGTTTCAGAGAATATTTTCCGACTCCCAAACAGTCATATAACTGGGTTCAAAATCCATTTCTACAAGTCGAAGATGCTGATCTACCGCCGATGGAAAGATAACAACTGATTGATATATCCATGGATTCGACTTTAAAAATGCAATTTGAACAAGAAGAACTATTGGGTTTTTGGCTGAAGGTTTACAAAGAATACCCGGAAGTGTCTGATCGAGCAGTATAAATTCTTATGCCCTTTGTTACTACCTATCTTTGCGAACGATCTTTTTCGAGTTATGTCAGCACTAAAACTAAATACAGGAACAAATTAGATGCAGAATTTGAAATGCGTTTGCAGATAACAACAATTAAGCCTGATTTTCAAAAGTTGTGTAGCAAGAAGTAAGTGCATTCAAGTCATTAAATTTAGTTACTTCTAGTATTACTTCTGAATTAGATATATTCAGAATTTTTTATTTTCTTGCATTTATGCCTGCAAATATGCTTGTATGTTTCACTGCAGTAGTGGCTTTTTAGAGCTAGCAAATTCACCTCAGCTGTATTCAATAAAAAATCTGAATAACATGTTTAATTTTTGTAAATGTAGCTTCAAAACTTTTTTGCGGAGGGAGAAGGGACACCGAGATTTTCTGTTACGTCACCATGCTTACGGGGCATATTTTTTGTACTAGGGTTCCCCCCAAAATTTTTTTTAAGCGTTGGGTTCCGAAGGCGTTAGAAGTTTGAAGACCACTGATCTAGCGTATGGGGATGCCAATGAAAACGGAAGAGCTTCTGTAAGTGTTAGTGAAACGGGAAGAGCTTCTGTAAGTGTTAGTGAAACGAATCTTTAAAAATGTACGGCAATGAATACATCGACGCTGTCAGGCATGAGATTACTGTTGGCTGTCGTTCCTTTGAGCAACTACTTCTAGCTGCTGTAAAACTGTAAAACTGTTGGAAATAAAAAATTTTCATTTATGTGACATAAGAGACTCTAGCACCAAAGGGTGACATCGGTGTACATACATTCATATACGAAAAAGGTTTGCTTTAGTGTTCTTATCTCCCATTAAAGTTTGTACAGAGAGTTTAGAATCCTCCTGTATTTACGTTCATATCAGTCAAAGGGTTAAAATCATATCAGGCAAAGGGTTAAGTGTCCCAATCCCAATCAAGAGGAGCCAATGCACTCTCTATAATTTATTATTTATTTTTTCATGTTTATTTTTCGGTCAAAATCAGCCAAGGAACAGTTAAACTGAGTTCAGCTTTATTTACAATATAATAAATGAAAGCTATATGTATCGAATATTATAATGTAAAAGAAAGAAAATGATGGTGCTAGAAATGGACAAAAATTTATCAAAAATTCATTAAAATGTACAAAAACTTAGTCCAGAAGTTTAATATTTAAAATTATCTGCCTTTTCTCTACAAGAAAAAATCTGATTTGGGCAGCATATGGTTTTCCCTATGAATTGCAATTACTTTACTTCTTCCATAGTTAAATAATGGGGTACAAGATCCACAGTCAATATTTTTGGCTTTCAAATAACACCACGTAAATTGAAATTTGGCACTGTTGGCAATTAATTAATTCAAGTAAAATGAGCTATTTATATTCTTCTAATAAATTCTCACCAAATGTAATTGGCATTTAATTAATATCCTGCGAAATAAATAACTTCTAGAGCAAAATTTTTGGATGTCAAAATCAAAACTATTACAAACAGTATCTTTTCGCGTGAATTAAACGAATTAAATTCATAAGAAAAATATTGGGTATGGAAAGTGACCATATTTGACCTTTTTTTGATTTTATGTATTATTGTTTTTGATAAATTTATTTGAAAATCATGCAATATTTCGAGAACGGTTTATGCTACCGTTCTAAAGTTTGTATCATTCGTTTTCTAATGAATAATTACGATAGAAATGATTATTTATTAATTATTATTATTATTAAAGGTGCTGATTTTTTAATATTTTTTTCAAAACTTAAGTCGAAAATGGGGGGGGGGGCTTTCGAATATTTGATTGCGTTAAATCAAATGGATTTCAGTATTCATCGACTGTAATAATCATGCCAATTTATATTCGAAACACTTCTTTTGTTAGTGAGATATTGCGCCCACAGACTCACAGACTCTCTCACACACACACACACACACACACACACACACACACACACACACACACACACACTAATGTACACACACACTAGCATACACACATTAACAGATATACACACTAAAATACCCACACATACAGACATCCCCCAAAAACTTTCTATTCGAGGTCAGAGGTTCTTGAAAAGTGCTCCTCTTCCGAAAACTCGAATTGGAATTTTCGACACACATCACAATACTTTCTCTATACATTATACTATGTATGTAGGGAACGTAATAAAATTTGTTATATTCTAGCAAAAGGCCTTTTATTGTTATCGAGACTCCGAAGTATATAACTTTATAAAAGTCTCAAGAATTTCTCAACGTCATGACTTTCTGAATTTTTAACACTTGCTTAAACTTCTACTTGAAATATCTTTCACTGAAGTGACATTTCTGCTGGAGGAACAGCACGAATGAAATAAAAATAAATTCGAACTTACTTTTACAGTTTCTCCCGACAAGAAATTTCCATCTACGAATGGTCAGACCTATTTTATTCCTTATGAAAATACGTTTATCACTGTATATAATTGTCTAATGCGTTTAACGGGTTTTTGTCCTTTCAGAACTTCCAGAAGGCCTCCAGGTGACCTATGATGCTGGATCTTTTGGAAGGTGATTACATAGCACACACATAGCATACACGTAGTATTGAACACAGGAAAGAACATAATGTAGTTGGATTTTCGATCCTCCATTCCGGGGTGGAGATTATGGTTTTTTTTATTTTTCCAGACCCACATGAAGCCCTCCGGTGACTTCGAAGGTTTAATATTTGCACACTTATAGTATTCACTACGGGACCAAAACTAACGGAACCGAATTTTTGATTTATCTCCTGGAATGGACAAAATGGAGAAGGAGGGTTAAAGTCTCTCAGATCTGAAATCGACCATCGACAGAACCTAACAGGGTCAATTTTCATTTAAAATAACGTTTTTCATCGCTAAGCACTATACATTGTTAAACAAAATAAAACATATTAAAAGAAAGTTGCAGTTCAATTTTTAAGAGTGTAAGTTTCCATGTCTTTGACAGGCTTAAATACTAGTGTGTATATATGTGTTTTAAACAGTCATTTGTTATAAGATATTTAAGGAGACTCCCCACTGCAAAATCTACTTTCTTCAGAAATCATTTTTTAACTAACTTTTTTATTTATATGCTGCAATAAACAAGGGATAAAAATAAATAATATGTTTTGAAAAATATGTTTGGCATAAAATGTCATTTATTTAAACTTTTTAGTTTTTAAAGGATACATTTTAAAGAATAACACTTGATAACAAAAGTTTTTATTTGATCACATTGACGTTGATAAGTCGTTAAAAACACATTAAAACCGGAGCGTTTCCGGACGCCAAACGTCCTTCATCAGTGACAATTGCGAAAAAAATAGGGGGGAGGGGCACAGGAGCTCTTATACTCAGCCAAAAACCGCAAAAAAAATTTGCATACGAATGGCCAGATCACACAAGTAAAATTTTTTAAAGAAAATATTTATTTATAAAACATTTAATTATAAAATTCATATAGTAGAAGTAAAATACAAATAACGGCTTTAGAAGTCAAAATGATGTCTAAAAATTCAAACAAAGATTCAGATCTCAAGGAGTCTAGAGTGAGACTCCAAATGAAACTGAGGTTTAGAATAGGTCCGAAATTACGGACGGAGAGTCCCAATAAATATAAATAAAGAAACATTCGAAAAGCAAAATATTACGTGGGCTATTGCAATTAGTTAACAGAAAAGTTTAATCAAAAATCGGGATAAAGTTATCATTAATAAGAATTTGGGATGAAGCAGTGGAAAGTTTATTATTTTTAATTTCACGCTCATGTTCGGATAATCTAATTATAACTATTTTCAGGTGAAAGGGGGCAACATACATTCCAACCTGATTTAAGATATTATTTTTATTTTTAAATTATATCGATGCGAATACGATTAAACATAGGGGTAACAGTAGAATGGGAGGTTGAAATTTAAATTCGCGACAAAATTGTACCAGAGGACGGAAAATCATAGAGTGGAGGGGAAGACTCGATTTATAAGCCAAACAGTTGGAAGACAGGACAAGTTTAGTTGCCCTGTCTTCGGATTGGATCCGTTTGTTTCCCTCCTTATCTCTGAAAATAGTTAGAAATTTTATATTGGCTAAACGTACTGTTGGCATTGGATTATCCGAACATGCGCGTGATATTAAAAATCTGATGTGGGCAGCACATGACTTTCCCTGCAGACTTATATCCACGTTCTCTTTATTTCAATTACATTTAATTCACTTTTAATTCAATTTTCGTTCTCATTTGATAACTGGACTCATTTTCAAAAGTGGCGTGTAGGAAATACGAAAAAAACTAATATATCTCGAGAACGGCTAGTCCTAGTGTAATGGGATTGGTCTTATTCTTTTCTTCGTTAAAAATTACGTATTAAACAAGCATTTAATGGATATATTTGAGCATACGTAGCTTTTTAGTTTAGATTTTGACAATTTTTGCAGGCCAGTTTGCAAAAAAAGGCAGGTTATTTTTTTCTGAATCGTACCAAAACCTAATCAGCAAAAGGGTGACCTATACGTGACTCATCTACCAAATTTTGTAAAATTCGGTCCATTAGTTTTTCAGCTAGAGTGGATACAAGCTTTTGCGGGTCATTTCGCAAAAAAAAGGCGGGTTCTTTTATCCCGAATTTTACCCAAAACTAATCACGACGACCCGCCCACAAATGACTTACCTACAAAATTTTGTGAAATTCGGTGTATTGGTTTTTTAGTTAGAGTGGATACAAAATCTGCACAGACAGACAGACACACAGACACATACACATACGTTACGCTAAAAATGGTTTTTTCGTATTCTAGAGGTCTCGAAACGTGTAGATCCGTCGAAAACTCGAGTTGCGATTTTCGACATGATTCCAATACTTTCCCTATACATTACCATGTATTGCAAGGAAAGTAAAAATCTGATGTGGGCAGCACATGACTTTCGCTGCAGACTTATACCCACGTTCTCTTTATTTTAATTAAATTTATTTCACTTTTAATTCAATTTTCGTTCTCATTCGGTAACCGAACTTATTATCAAAGCTGGCGTAGAGAAAATACGAAAAACTAAAATATCTCGAGAACGGCTAGTCCTAATGTAATGGAGTTGGTCTTATTCTTTTCATCGCTAAAAATTACGTATTAAACAAGCATTTAATGGATATATTCGAGAATACGTAGTTCTTTAGTTTAGATTTTGACGATTTTTGCGGGCCATTTTTCAAAAAAAAGGCAGGTTATTTTTTTCCGAATCATACCAAAATCTAATCAGCACCAGAGTGACCCACAAATGACTCATCTGCCGAATTTTGTGAAATTCGGTATAGTAGTTTTTAAGTTAGAGTGGATAAAAGCTTTTGCGGGCCGTTTCGCAAAGATAGGCGGGTTCTTTTATCCCGAATCGTACCCAAAACGAATCAGCACCAGACTCGCCCACAAGTGACTTACCTACCAAATTTTGTGAAATTCGGTCCTTTAGTTTTTTAGTAACAGTGGATACAAAATCTGCACAGACAGACAGACAGACAGGCACACAGACGTCACGCTAAAAATGGTTTTTTCGTATTCTAGAGGTCTCGAAACGTGTAGATCCGTCGAAAACTCGAGTTGCTATTTTCGACATGATTCCAATACTTTCCCTATACATTACCATGTATTGCAGGGAAAGTAAAAATCTGATGTGGGCAACACATGACTTTCCCTGCAGACTTATATACACTTTCTCTATATTTTAATTAAATTTAATTCACTATTAATTCAATTTTCGTTCTCATTTGGTAACTGGACTCATTTTCAAAGGTGGCGTAGAGAAAAAACGAAAAAACAAAAATATCTCGAGAACGGCTAGTCCTAATGTAATGGGGTTGGTCTTATTCTTTTCTTCGTTAAAAATTACGTATTAAACGAGCATTTAATGGATATATTTAAGCATACGTAGTTCTTTATTTTAAATTTTGGCGATTTTTGTGGGCCATTTTGCAAAAAAAGGCAGTTTATTTTTTTTCGAATCGTACCAAAATCTAATCAGCACCAGAGTGACCAAATTTTGCGACTTATCTACCAAATTTTGTGAAATTCGGTCCATTAGATTTTTAGCTAGAGTGGATACAAGCCTTTGCGGGCCATTTCGCAAAAAAAGGCGGGTTCTTTTATCCCGAATCTTACCCAAAACTAATCAGCACCAGATTCGCCCACAAGTGACATACCTACCAAATTTTATGAAATTCGGTCCATTAGTTTTTTAGTTAGAGTGGATACAAAATCTGCACAGACAGACAGACAGACACACAGACGTCACGCTAAAAATAGTTTTTTCGTATTCTAGAGGTCTCGAAACGTGTAGATCCGTCGAAAACTCGAGTAGCGATTTTCGACATGATTCCAATACTTTCCCTATACATTACCATGTATTGCAGGGAAAGTAAAAATTATAAACTTTCTACTGCTTTATCCTGAGTTGTTATTAATGATAACTTTATCTCGGATTTCGACAAAACTTCTCTGTTAACTAATTGTAATAATCCATTTAATATTTAGCTTTTCGAATCCCTTTTTATTTATATTTATCAGGACTTCATATGTAATTTCGACCCTGTTCAAAACCCCAGTTTCAGGTGCGATCGCATCCTAGACTTCTTGAGAGTTAAATCCTTGTCTGAAATTTTAGACATCTATTTCTGTTATTTTGACTATTATTTGTATTTTACTTCTACTGTGTGAATTTTATAATTAAATATCTTCATTCAAAAAGTTTTCCTTGTGTAATCTGATCATTTGTATGCAAATTTTGCTCGCAGTTTTTCGCTGAGTATGAAAGCCTTTTTTTGCAATTACCACTGATGATGGATGTTTGACGTCCGGAAGCGCCCTGGATTGAATGTGATTTTAACGTTTTATCAATATGATCAAATAAAGACTTTTATTAGAAAGTGTTATTCTTCAAAATTTAATGTTTCAGACGAGTCGCCATACATTTTAGTGGTTTAAAGGATATTTGAAAATGCTGCTCATCTCTGAAATCTGAGGTTTGCTGAACATTTTCAATTTAAAGATCAAATATGTAGAACATTTATAGAAATTACAAATCTAAAATAGTATTTTTATGAAAAAACCTGGATTTTTCCATAAACATAATATTTTTGAAAGAAGAAAAATTAAGTATGTGTTGTGGGGGAAAACCTTCAAAATATAAATTGTAAAATTTAAAAAAATTACTTAGTGTACAATTAAAAATCCGTGCTCATATTTATAGTACATATATTCAGATACTCTAGAAAGAAAATCTAAATAAAAAAATCTGATGTGGGCAGCACATGACTCATATAGTGCAATAAATTTACTCCTTTTGCAGTTAAAAAATAATGTATAGATCCACGGTACTATGTTTTAACATTGAATTATACATTTGACGATTTCCCGGATGACAACATGTAATACTATTTCAAAGTACCCAATTAAATTATATTTCACACAATTAACAGTTAACTAAATTATATTTCACACAACTAATTTAACACATAACAATATTGATAGCATCCTCAATAAGCTATAAGTCCATATATTAAAATATTTTAATAATTAATTCATCAATTAGGCGTCATTTTCATTATTTAATTTAAAAAAGCTACTTGGCGAAAAGCAACTTTTTAAAAGCAACTTGGCGAAATATCGCCAACTTGGCGATGCTTTACTAGATTATTCTCCAAGTTTGCCAAATACATCACCAAATGTTACAGACAAACGGAGAGAAGAGCATTTCTTATAAAGGACTGTTGGCGAATTAGGCGTCAAAATACAAAACTATTACCTTCAGTATCTTCTTTTATGAATGGAATGAACTAGATTTACGAGAATGATGTTGACAAATTAATTGCATAATATTACATATGAAAACGAAACATATTTCACAATAGTTAATTGTTTTCTAAATTTATTTGAAAAAGTGCAAGATCTTGAGAACGGTTCATGTTAGCGTCCTAAAGTTTGCGTCAATCGTTTTCTAATGAAAAATTACAAAATAAATAATCACTTACGTAACCTTATTGATGGTTCTGATTTTTTGACGAATCTTTCAAAATTTCATCCAGGAATTTTGGGGTCTTCCGAACATTCAATTACGTTTGAAACCAATAAGCTTGCAATATTCACTGATTGTAATTTCAAATTTCATTTGAGATGCTTTATTCGTTCATGAGATATCATTTTCACACACACACACACACACACACACACAAACATCACCTCAAAAACATCACCTCAAAAACGTTCGATTCGTGTTCAGGGATACTTAAGACGTGCTCTTCTGTCGAAACCTCGAATTTAAATTTTCGATCCAGTCACAATACTTTCCCTATTCATCGTATTTTACTTTTCCTATATATATGGGAAAAGTAAAAATTAAATATATTGACCAGTTTCGAAGGTAAAAACAGTCTTCCAGTCTTCTTCCTCAGGGTATACAAGAAGCGCAACCTCCACTCCTCAGAGACAGATCGGCGACTGATGCAAGAACAGCAATCGTGACATAGGCGGGGAAAGGGTGTTGCCAATGGAGAGAGAAGAGAAGAGGGATAAAAAAATTCAGGAAGCAGAAACCAGAGGTGCGGCATAATGAATGAACTGTAAAATACCGAAGGCGAAAGTTAAACGTCCAACAAAGGATTAAAATCACTTGCTGAGTTGCTCATAAAATCCCAATTAAATTAAATAACCAGGAAAAGGATGAAATTTACCGAAATATGAAGGAAACAGACGAAATCAAAAAATTAAGGTTGCTAATATTTTTTCCCGTTTGAGTTTTAGGTGTGTCTTTAAACCTCTAAACAAAATCCATTTCCCTTCTGAAGACCCTATATTCCTGTCGTGAATCGTTGGGGGTGTTTATCACATTCCTTTCGATTGCTGTCTTGGTTATGCTGGTCAAACTAAACATGACTTAAACATGACTAAACATATCTTTAATGACATGAGATATGTTTCTAAACAAGAAGTTTCGAAGGCTGCAATTGCTGAGCATTCTTGGGACTCCAATCATATTTTTAATTTTTCGAAAACTATAAGATAGTTTTTATTGCTATTGCCATTTTTGAAATGAACTTTCTTGAAAGTTTCTCCAATGTTTATCAGTCAAAATCTTTTGTTAATGATAATTATCCTTTCTTCTTTTCTGCTTGGCTTAATTTTTCTCTGCCTGTATCTTTCAATTTCGTTTGTTTCCTCCTTATTTCGGTAATGTCACCCTTTTTCTGGTATTTAATTTAATCGGCATTTTATGAACAGCTAAACAAGTGATTTAAAGTGAATTTTATGAACAAGTGATAATTATCCTTGGCTGGACGTTCACTTTCTTTTTTAGTATTTTACCATTCATTCATTATGTCTCACCTTTGGTTCCTGCCTCTTAGGTTTTCTACCTCCTCCTTTTTCTTCTCTCGCCGCTGGCAACACCCTTTCCCTGCCTCTGCCACGTTTGCTGTTCTTGCATTAGCCACCGATCTTTCTCTGAAGAGTAAAGACTGCGCTTCTTGTGTGTCCTGACGAAGAAGGCTGTTTTGCCTTTGAAACCGATTGATACTTTTAATTTTTATTATATGCTGTGTTTAACGAAGTTGTGTGAATAGTAAGTATTTTTATATTTCGTACCGTCAACCGAATTTTCGGAAGTGATATCTCAGACACCGGAAGTGGATCTCAAACATCGGAAGTTCCTTAGTGAACCTTCTAACAACATCGGAAGTTCTTTAGTGATCCTCCTAACAACGTCGGAAGTTCCTTAATGAACCTCCTAACAACATCGGAAGTTCCTTAGTGAACCTCCTAACAACATCGGAATTTCATGCTGAATACACATCAATCATCATCTAAGCTTTATTTACAGCCGATCTTTGAAATAGCTGCTGTACAGAAATTGTTCGTTTTTTAATGTAAAGTGACATCGTCAGAACTGGAAGTGAAAATCCTTAGTGAGCCTCCTAAACCCTTCTGAAATTTGATGTAGAATCCATATCAGTCACCATTTAAGCTCTATCTATAGCCAATCCTACGAAATATAATAAATAAAGGTATACTAATAAATTAAAAGTTAGAGCCGTGACGTATTATACTGCATGGAAAATAATAATAATAATAAAAATAGTCAAGTTAAACATTGTGTTCTTTCGCAACTGGAACGGCATTTTATTTGCATGTCGTAAACAATAACTATTTTAAAGAGAGAGAGAGAAAAATACGCACAGCTTTGAAGCTTTATCACAACATTTTTGAATAATAAAATCGATTGACATTTTTGACAAATAAAATCGACGCACCAAGAAATAATTATCCAAATGAGGCAAAATTTGGTACAAGCAATGTGGATGTACAGAAAAAGAAATGATTAGAATTTCAGAACAATTGGATGATTTATTGCACTGAAAGATCTACATAAAGTAAGCACGTCAATATGGCGTTGGTCCACCTCTGACCTTGATACAAGCTGTTATCGGACGTGGTATTGATGCATAAAGTTGCCGGATGGTGTTCTGAGGGATGTCGTTAAAAATGGCCTCCAATTGACGAGCTAATTCGTCTACAATCTGGGATGGTCGCAGGCGACGCCCCATCTCAGCCCAAATGTGCTCAATAGGCGAGAGATCTGGGGATCTGGCTGGCCAAGGTAGTGTGTCGTAAGCACGCAGACAATCAATAGAGAGGCGTGCCTTGTGTGGCCTGGCATTATCGTGCTGAAAAGTTAGCCCGGGGTGTCGCGAAAGGAATGGTAATGCAACGGGTCGTAGAATGTCGGCAAGGTACCGCTGTGCTGTGATGGTGCCACAGAGGACTATCAAAGGGGGTCCGGCTATCAAACGAAATGGTACCCCAGACCATAACTCCCTGTTGTCGGGCCGTGTGGCGTGTGACAGTAAGAGCAGGACCCTGACGATGTTCGGGCTGTCTCCAGACACGTCTACGCTGATCGTCGGGACTCAGTTCGAAACGGGACTCATCACTGAAGACATTTCGTTCCCAATACGAACAATTCCACGTTGATCGGGTCCGGCACCATTGCAATCGCTGTTGACGGTGCATATTGGTCTGTGGTAGGCGCCGTAATACGCAGCGTAATGGGCGGCGTAATGGGCGCCGCGAGTATAGATTTCACTCCCGTAGTCTTCTATTAATGGTCCGGGTGGTCACTTCTGTGTTAGTTACACGTTGTATGCTTGATAACAACAAATCTCGTGCTGTCACAGCTGCTCTTACAATCGCTTTATCTTCCCGTTCTGTCGTCGCTCTAGGCCGTCCGCTTGCCACTGAAATCTGCCATTCCGGACCCATTCCTGCCAACATCGTCTAATTGCTGCATCGCTCCTATCCAAATGTCGAGCGATTCGCGGGTGAGCCCATCCAGCCTCATGCGGTCCGACCTCACGCCCTCTTTCAAACTCCTTCATATGCTCGTAGTGGCCGCGAATTCGCCTTGTTACAATCAAGGTACGTAAACGCAATCGAAATCCACTGCACGCGTTTGCTCCTGAAAGCGGGAGGTTAGCTCCTTATATACACCACCATGGTTCTCAGTTTCAATGCCCTGTAGTTCCGACTATTCATTCACTGACTGCGAATTTTTGATCATTTGTATATTCGGTCGAAAGGTGTTTGCATGTAAAGTTTCATTACTATCGGATTATTTTGCGGATTGCGTCACGTTTTTTTTTGTCTTAGAGTGTATTTAGTTACATTTTGTCTGTAATATTTTTTTTTTATTTTTTCACTTCAAAAATATTATGACCAAAGAGAATGAATAAAGAAGAAATTTGTGATTGAGTCTTCAAGCATTTGCGGTGAAAATCCTTAGTAAGCCACGCATTCCTTCGGAATTTGATGCTGAATCCATATTAATAATCATCTAAGTTTTATCTATGGTCGATCCTGAAAAATAGATGCTGTATGGAAACTGTACATTTTTAAATCTAAGGTGACATCCTCAGAAAAGGAAATGAAAATTTTTAGTGAGCCCCTTACAGTCCTGTCAATCATGCACAAAGCATTGATTATAAAACGCTTTCCAACTGTAATTTTATTTTAACATCTCTAAAATACGATAGACTGAGCGGCGATATTTTTTTAATTATCACAGAACTACAATAATTTATTTTACTTGGAAAATAAAACCATGAAGGTAAAAATACTTTCTAACTCCATGCTTAAAACTTCATCCAAACTTTATTCAAAGGACGTCATCGAAATTTAAATCGTATAGCTCTTTATATGAAATCAATGGATATTTCATTCCTATCACTTATATTCTAGACTCCAGAGCTAAATAATATTGCGTGAAAAAAAATTAAGCAATTCCTATACAACTCATCTTACAATAAATGTGTTTACATTCTGCATTCATTAAAAGTAGGCTTCGTTGCAGGATTAATCAGTGTTTGATGATCATTTAAACACAAAAATATTGTAATTACGTAGGCACCGAATTTAGATATACAGATAATACGCAAAAAGTAAAGTGGTTTTACGACAGATGCAACATTAAACATAAATTTAAAGGGTTTTTAAAAATCACGATCTTGACACAAAATGGATGCCATATTTTAGTTTGAAACGAGTCACGTGATCTCTATATATCATAGGTGTAATTACTATTTTAATTTTTATTTAAAAAACTACCGAACATATTCTACGGAATTTTTTTTTATACATTTCAACGGACAATTTGAATATTTCCTAATACTTTCCAAGCAATTTGTGAATTTTAACTTTGCTTAAAAAATGTTAGAAAAATTAGGTCCCATAGGGTTCAATATATTTCATTTTTTCAACCCGGTTTCAATCCGAAAGTAATTGGGTGATATTATGAATTTACATTCCAATATGTCCCACAGACCGTCTCAACAACATACTAAAATTTCGTTCTGATAGAGTCATTTTTACAGCAGTTATCGTGCGAACGGACAGACATACAGACAGACAGGATGACCAAAGTCATAAACACTTTTCATCTATGTTGGAAAGTGTTAAAAACAAACCGTTCTAAATACATAAAGTGAAAAAATATTAACTTAATTCCCATATTAACGCCAGAAAAAAAATAATAAAGCATTCGTTTAGTTTAACAGAAAATAGTCTCTATCAACCATTTGGCGTAAAAATATTATTCTAAAAAACAACTTAAGGAAGGAGATACAGGAAAACCTAAGCTCCGATATGGAATATAGTCCAATTTATTTAACGTAATAATAACCAGTTAAAATCTTAAATATTTTGCATAAATTCTATAGTTCATGAATTCGTTTGGCATTATTTGGCAAATATAATTTTATGGCAACCAAATCGCGGATTTAAAAACACTTTTTACGTTAAAAATATTGCAGACGATTCAATAAAGCATTTTATAATTATATTTTGCTAAACTACAGCAAAAAACAGCAATATATTTTGTTTAGTTTTTTATATTTATCAGAAATATTTGAAAATCGACAGGAGATTGAATTTATACACGGTATTTGATCAGTCCTTCCGAGAGGTTGGTGGTAGGGGAAGGAGGGTACGGTCCCTGTGGATGCCTCCCCCACTGGGTTCCGGTCTAAATTGGGTGGCACTTCCCGGCCGTCCATACAGTTACCTTACACCTTTCTGGTAGGTCGGACGGTCTGGGTCTCAACAACATCAACAACAACAACAACGGTATTTGATCATATTTTAAAATTTATTCATTCTTTGCATATTTCATTAATTTATTGCCTGAATAGAATTTATTTTACGTTTCGATGTTTTAGATGTACCAGTAACAGATATTTTCCTCTATAGTATTTTTAAAATTTCGTTGACAAATTTTGCGATAGATAGTTTAATCTAGCAGTCGTAAGCGCGGTATTTCGCCAAATATGCGTATGAACCATGGAGGTAAAAGTAAGGAGTTAAAACTTCATATTAAAAAAAAAGCCAATATCGTTAGAGAAAGTAATTCGGGTGGCGCTGGTATAAGATAAGTAGTATGCATTTCTATGGCGAAAATTCTAAAATATTTATTTAAACTGTCAATTTTGTAAAAATAAATTATTTGCGCAATGCAAAGTAGAACTGAAACAATAAAGAATATTCCTACGTATTTAAAATTATTTTACCTTTCAATTTATTTTTATCTACATATAATCTGTACTATATCGAACAACTATGAAAAAGTACTGGTTATTTATACTCATAATTAGGGAACCCTTAATTTGAAAATAATGAAAAATACATATACTAAATACTACGCCTTTCTGTTGTGTCAACTAAAAATAGTAGCTACTTTACTAATACTAGCGGCACCTAATTTTCAAAGCATTATGGTATTTTTAGGCGTTTCATCCATAGGAGTTTTATCTCCTTTTTAACTCCATGGTATGAACCATGAAGAGTAAAATCATGGTATCAACGAACAAAAATGAGTAAAAAGGCTTTCGTAGCTTCAATGTTTTCAAGTTAGGCTTGCCGCAAGTACAGCTGATAAGGATTCTCGTCAATTACTGCTGTTGAAACTATTTTAAATAAATTTTCACACAATAGTTTTTATAGTGCAAACTATCACTTGAATTAATTTCGTTAAAATTGGCGTGTGACTGTCAAGAGACATTGCTTGTAAGTTCAATTTATAGACAATCCTGAGAAATGGACGTTTTAGAGAAATTTTTTGAACCGGAAGTAAAAAAAACAAGAAAGATCAATCATGCATAAGCATTGATTATGAAACACTTTCCAACTGAAATGTAATTTCATTTAAAAATTTCTAAAATGTGATTCATTCAGTGGTAATATCTTTTACATTATCACAGTACTACAGTAATTTATTATACTTAAATACTTAAAACTGTATCGAAATATAAATCATCTGATTCTTTATGCAAAATCAATGAATATTTCATTCATATAACTTGTATTCCAGACTCCAGAGCTAAATAATTTTGTGTGAAAAAAATTCAGCAATTCTTATGTAATTCATCTTACAATCGCTTGAGATATTTGCATTCTGCATATGTTAAAATTAGGCTTCCTTGAAGAAATAATAGAAGTTTAGGGATCATTTAAAATCACAACTATTGTAATTGCATAGGCACGGAATTTAGATACACAGATAATACACAGATAATATATATGTGTATGTGTATGTACTCAAAGTATTGGAATCGTGCCGAAGATCGGAACTCGAATTTTCAAAGGATCTACACGTTTTGGGACTTCTAGAACACGAAAAAACTACTTTTAGGAAGACGTCTGTGTGTGTAAGGGTGTATCTGTGTATGTTTCTGTGTGTCTGTGTGGATATTACATCCACTCTAATTGAAAAACTAATGGACCGAATTTCATACAATTTGGTAGGTATGTTTTTTGTGGGAAATCCTGGTGTTCATTAGATTATAGTACGATTCGTAATAAAAGAATCTGCCTTCTTTGCGAAATGGCCGCAGAAATTGCCTTTATCCACTCTAGCTAAAAACTAATGAACCAAATTTAACAAAATTTGGAGTATAATATTTCAATAACCTACAAGTGATTTATATACCAAATTTAACAAAATTTTGTATATAAATCATTTGTAGGTTATTCTACTACTATTCGGGAAAAAGGAACGGGCTATTTTTGCGAAATGGCCAGCAAAAATCGTTATATATAAAAATAAAAGACTACGTGTGCTCAATTATATCAATTAAATTCCTATTTTATATGTGATTTTTGACAACAAAAAGAATAAGACTAACCCCATTACTCTAGGACTAGCCGTTCTTGAGATATTCTAGTTTTTTCGCGTTTTCGCTACGCCACCTTTGACAATAAGTCCAGCTATCAAATGAGAACCAAATTTAAGTTTAACGTGTAAATTCAATGTCATTTAAAATACTTATGTTGTGCAGATAAACACAAATTATCATTGAATAAATAAAGAGAACGAATATGAGTCTGCAGAGAAAGACATGTGCGGTCCACATCAGAATTTTTAACAATATTACACCAATGATTTATAGAAGTGAACGGGGATTATTTTCAGGCCATTTCGAAAAAAATGTATGATCTATAAAGATCCATCAAATTTTTGTCGAATAAAATGTTCAACAAATTTAAGCTGTGTACCAAATTTTAACTCTCTAGGACGTAGGAAAGTGCATTTAAAATGCCATCAATTAAATTTATCATGAAGAGTTATATAAAATTTAAAAAAAATGAAAAATTGTTATCTACCAAATTTATTTTAAAATATGAAGCCACTCCCATATGCAAAACGTTTAAACAAATGGAGAGATATTTATTATATAATATCTCTCTCTTTTCTTTCTGGAAGATATTCCAAAGTCAGAATTTAATTGAATTTGTTTTTTTCCCTATATTAAATAATTTTTTTAATTAAAAAACTACTTAACATATTTTACTGAATTTTTTTTTATATATTCTATGGGATAATGTGAATATTTCCTAAAAATTTCGAAGCAATTCGTGAATTTTAAATTTACTTAAAAAATGTTTGATAAATTAGGTCCCATAGGGTTCAATGTATTTCATTTTTTCAACCCGGGTTCAATAAAAAACTAATTGGGTGATATTATTTATTTATATTCCCATAGGTCCTACAGACCGTCTGAACAACATACTAAAATTTAATTTTGATAAACTCATTTTTACGGCAGTTATCGTGCTAACGGACAGACAGACAGACAGACAGACAGACAGACAGACAGACAGACAGACAGACAGACAGACAGACAGACAGACAGACAGACAGACAGAATGAACAAAGTCATAAACACTTTTCAACTTTGTTGTAAAGTGTTAAAAAACCGAAAATGAAAATCCTTAATATACTATCCTACATCCTCTAGAATTTAATGCTGAATCTATATCAGTTATGATCTAAGCTCTACCTATAGACAATTTTGAGAAATATATGTTTCAAGTAAAGTGAAAATATTTGAACCGGGTATGGAAAAAGAACCGGAAGTTGAAAGCTTTAGTAACATCCTACGTCCTCTAGAATTTGATACTGAATCCATATCAGTAACCGTGTAAGCTATAGCAGATCCTAAGAAATACATGCTTCAGAAAAGAAAGAGAAAAAAACCTTTATAGTAAAACAATAGTATGCAAAATTTTTGCCACCAATAAAAACAAAAGCAGGATGTACTTTATAAATAGAAAGATACTATGAATTAAAGGGGGAGCAGTGACATAACTATAGCACAGAAAATAACGACTGCATAAAAAAATTAATAAATTAAAAATAAAATATAGTCAAGGTAACCCTTGTTGCACGTGTTCTTTCACATCTGGAAGGGCATGTTATCTGCGTGTTGTAATAATAAACAATGACTCCTTTGAAAGAGAAACAAAAATACGCATAGCTCTGAAACTTTATAACAGATTTTTTAAATATATAGTTACATTTTGGCTGTATTATATTTTTATTTTTTCACGTCAAAAATATTACGGTCAAAGAGAATGAATAAATAAAAGTATTAGCAGAATGCACTTTATGAACAAAAAGATAGTAATGGATTAAAGTTTGCACATTGACGTATTCTACTATATAGAAAATAAATTAACAAATATTAAAAATTAAATATAGTCAAGGTAGACGTTGTTGCATGCGTTCTTTCATATCTGAAGAGACATGTTATTTGCATGTTGTAAATAATGACTACTTTTAAAGAGAAAAATAAAATATGTCCAGCTTTGAAACTTTATTACAATATTTTTAAATAGTTACATTTTGGATGAAATATACTATATATATTTTACTTTTTCATGTCAAAAATCTTTACGGACAAAGAGAATGAATAAATAAAAATATTAGCCCGATTCACTTTATAAAACAGAAAAATACTAATTAATTAAAGTTAGAGAGGTGACGTATTCTACTGCATAGAAAATGAATTAAACATTAAACAAGAAAGATCAATCATGCATAAAGCATTGATTATGATACACTTTCTAACTGCAATGCAATTTTATTTAAACATCTCTAAAATGCGATACATTAAGAGCTGATAAATTTAAAATTATTACAGTACGACAATAATTTATTATCTTTGAAAACTTAAAACTTCATCCAAAAAAATGAACTTTATTCAAATGACGTCATCAAAATATAAATCGTCTGGCTCTCTATGTAAAAGTAATGAATATATCATTCATATCACTTTTATTCCAGACTCCAGAGCTAAATAATTTTGCGTGAAAAAAATTCAGAAATTCTTATGCAACTCATCTTACAATCACTTTACATTCTGTTAAAATTAGGCTTCGTTGTAGAATTAATAAAAGTTTGATGATCATTTAAACTAAAAAATATTGTAATTGCGTTGGTACAAAATATAAATGCACAGAAAATGCGAAAAAAAAAAAAAACGATTTTAGGACGGATGCAACACTAAATACAAATTTAAAAGAACTTTAAATTTCACGAGTTTTACACTGGTGAAAAAAATGTGGATGCCATATTTTATTTTGAAGAGGGTCACGTGATCTCTTCATATGATATGGGTGTAATTATTATTTTAATTTTTATTTAAAAGCTACCGAACATATTTTGCTGAAATTTTTTTTATATATTTTATGTGCTAATTTAAATATTTCCTAAAATGTTCAAAACAATTTGTGAATTTTAATTTCGCTTAAAAAATGTTTGAAAAATTAGGTCCCACAGAGTTCAATGTATTTCGCATTTTCAACCCGGGTTCAATCCGAAATTAATTGGGTGATATTATTTAATTTACGTTACCATATGTCCCACAGACCATCTCAACAACATACTAAAATTTCATTTTGATAAAGTCATTTTTACGGCAGTTATCGTGCGAACGGACAGACAGAATGAACAAAGTCATAAACACTTTTCAACTATGTTGGGAAGTGTTAAAAATAGTCAAATTAAACATTATAGAGATTCTTTTACATCTGGAAGGGCATTTTATTTGCATGTTGTAAATAATGACTACTTTGAAAGATAAAAATAAATTAGGGACAGCTTTCTTTTTTCTTTCGACCCTGAAGGTGTAAGTTTACGCACAATTTTAAAACTTTATCACAGCATTTTTGCATATATAGTTACATTTTGGCTGTATCATTTTTGACTTATTTACGTCAAAAAATATTACTGCCAAAGAGAATGAATATATAAAATATTAGCAGTTTGCACTTTAGAAATAGAAATATATTAAAAAATTAAAATTATAAAGTGGTGCCGTATTCTCTCTTGCAGATAGGGGGGAAAAGTCAATTAGAAAGTTGTAGAGCCAGTCAAATTTAGTACAAAAATGCCTTAGTTCCATAATAAAAGATGGAAAGGGACATATCAAATGCCAACAAAAGCGGAAAATTGTCGGATTCACTGTGTCCGGGACATATTTACATAAAGTTGAAATTTCGTGTTTTATGCTGATTCCGCAGAATACACAAGTTACAAACGAGGGAGGTATGCCAACACTTCGTGAAACAGTGACGGGAATCGAACGCTTTGCCACTTATGCAAGTCCATTACATTTGCCTACATGTTTGCTATTAGATGACTGCTTCCGCACTTCATGCGAATTCTCCATCTGTCTGTGTATTTATGGAAGGAAAATTGTCTGTTATGCAATACATTGTCTGTTATGCATTCACATATTGTTGCATTGTCTAAATACTCGGTTTTTGCTTCCCGACGTTTTAATTTTCTTGCGGGAGGCTATCAAGTCCTTTCCATCTTTTGTTATGGAACTGAATCAATTTTGTATTAAATTTGACTCGCACTACAACTTTCTAAGTGATTTTTCCTCTCCCCCCATCTGAAAAAGTAGCCGAGATGCCCCCCCCCCCCTAACCACCTTCAAAAATAGGGGCCACTGCCCTCTAGTCTCATTGTGGGTAGCATAGGGGGTTCCTAAACAGCGGCACAAAAAGTACATGGCTAGCTGCCACAGTTCGGGGAAATATTGGCTTGAGGAAAAACTTTCCTTGTAACCCTGTATAAATTGCATTAAGAATATCCACAATGTTTAAATAAATAAGCCAAGAAGGAAACATTTGATTTAAAAATACATAAAGATAATATTAAATCAGAAAAGTTTAATTTTGTAGTTCGAAAACATTCAAGGACAGACATTCTAAACATTGAGTTCATCTGCAACGAATAACCGTTGGCTGCACTGGAAGAATTTGCTAGGTAACATCGCCAGTGTTAACTATACAAATCAGATAAACCTCGCTAATGATAATATTCTATGGCAGTACATATATCTTCATGTTACCACAGATATCGACAATTTGTTGTTGCTAAACTTTAGTAGACACAGAATAGAAGTGGTGTTGTTTGCTTCACTTTTAGTAGGATTTTAAAATTTGATTTCGGATAGTTAAGAGTTATTAATTAGAATTTTAATTCTACTTCAACACCGGATTTTCTTACTGACCTTGGTCATTCCGACTCTTGGAAAGGGGTTTACAGATTTCGTAATTCGATCTTAGAGTGACTTCTTCCTGACCTACTCTGAAATGGACCCACTCGACTTTCTCACGGTGCACTTCCACGCCCTTTTTGGGACGGCCCCTATTTTTTACATCTACGTTTTTATCTATTTTGGTAACACTTACTCTGATTTTCATGTACGTTTCACATTGTATTTTCTGCTCTGCAATGGACCCACTCGACCATTATTGAATGTCAACCCACTTTTGTTGCTTTGCGAGTTTTGTACTTGGACAGTTGGCACAGAACCCACTAAAGAACTGATTACTGCAAAACTGGTTGCTACCACAGCTATAAATATTCCACAGCTATAGTATATATATTCCACAGCTATAGTATGGCATTAATATTCCACAGCTATAGTATATTCTTTATTGAGTGCTTATCAGAAAATCTTGAAGGCTGTGAGTGCTTGCGGGGGATAAAATGTTGCTGACCCCTGTTCTAGAGCGTCATGTTCAATTTGAGCTTGTCTAATTTGAGCTTGTCTAATTTCAGCGTTTTTCTCTTATTGATAGTGCAAGATAATTTTTTGTCATTTTATAAATCGTGTAATTTTATGTAATGTATTTCCGTATTCTTTATTTTATTCGTATCAGTTGTTTTCAGTATCTTGATGTATAATTTAGGCAAAATTGCTGAGAGTTTACTAGTTTACTATAGCTATATGAAGGGCAGAGTAATTTAAACCTGGGAGTATATGAAGAGCATTGGTGAAGCGTGAAAAGAATGTAGGTAGACAGTGTCTACTCAAGCAACCCACTACCAAATAACTTTTGTTTTAGTTTATATTATTCGAAATAAGTGCATAAACTATTTCGAATAATGTATAATTAAAGCGAAAGCTTCTTGATAGCAACTTTAATTTTTTTTTCGGTTGTTTGGGTAGACTCAGATTCTCTTAACACTTCGCCACTGCTGATGGAATTGGTTGACGCATTCACTTCGGGGTCAGTTGGCAAATGCTTCAACCTGTCCCGTATAGTAAAAACAATGTACTGCAAGTACAGGGTAACTAACATACATTGTCCGTCTGTTTAATTCGCGACCATTGACGCTAGTTCGCATGCTCTAACGCAGTGTTTTTTAAATGTTTTTGGTCACGGAACCCCTTTTGGAATTCAATTCGATAGCGAAACCCCTTTTGGAATCTAATTCAATAGAGGAATCCCTTTTGGAATTTAATTCGATAGCGGAACTCCTTTTGGAATCCAATTCGATAGCGGAAACCATTTTGGAATTTAATTCGCTAGCGGAATCCCTTTTGGAATTCAATTCGATAGCGGAACCCCTTTTGGAATCTAATTCAATAGAGGAATCCCTTTTGGAATTTAATTCGATAGCGGAACTCCTTTTGGAATACAATTCGATAGCGGAAACCATTTTGGAATTTAATTCGCTAGCGGAATCCCTTTTGGAATTCAATTCGATAGCGGAACCTCTTTTGGAATTTAATTCGATAGCGGAACCCCTTTTGGAATTCAATTCAATAGCGGACCCAACAAAGAGAGAAAGTCTAGGTATTAAGTAGTATTTCTTTATTTATAGAAACGAAGCGAGTTCTTGGAGTAGATTCCTCAACATCGACTCAAATATGATTGTATGCCAAAGTTCAAAACTCAACCGATTCAAATAAAATTTAGTAAAAAATTTGAATTAATCATGTTTTAGGCCATGACGAAGCTCGAATTTTAAAATTCGATCTATATACTGAAATATCTGAGGGCAAAAGTTATAGTAGGTCAAAGGTTATAGTAATGTTATGTGTCTATCGAGAAAATTTCATTAAAAAATATCGGGTGCTAAACAGAATTTTCTATTTGTTTGATATAACTTATGTAATTGTATAAGTTACTAGGCTGTCATATATATTAATTATTTAGTATTTAGTATTTAGGATTTAATATTTTGAGTTTCTCAGTTATTAAATATGTAACTAGATTATCTGCTATGCTTCGCTTTAATTTCGGTTCGTGAGCGACAAGCTACTTTATTTTGTAAGTACTCCGAACAATTTGTTCCAAACAATTTGTTTGTTGCCGTTAACATTTCTGTGGCAAATTGTACTAATTAGCGTAATTTTAATATCAAAATCGGGGCTCTTTAGGATCAAATTGTGCATTTAAAATTTTACGCATTTGATAATTAAGAAAATTTCCTTGAATTATCTCGTTGCGGAACCCCTGGAACACTGTTTCGGAACCCCAGGGTTCCTCGAAACACAATTTGAAAACGCTGTGCTAACCGAACAAGTCCAGTGGTAAAATAAGGGTGATGGCTGTAACCAAGAGAATGCAAATGAAATACGAAACTAAAACCAAAAGTTTAGCTTTGCTCATCTTTCTACCTACTAGCCCTTTTGCGTTTGGATTCGTCCATTTGAGATAGGCTCTCCTTTAGTGGACGAACGGTATATAATTATTGTTATTTTTATTGTAGACATAAAAATTACGAAATTCATTTTCTACTTTGTGAGTTTATCAAACTTTCTTTACACATTTAGTTGAGTTCAATTTTCCCTTGAGTCAGAATGAGATTTATCTGAACTTTTCGTAAAGTCAATAATTTAAAGATAAACTATTGCATCCCAGGTTCTTTTTTCTTTTTAAATTTTTAATAATGTGCTGGATTTTCAATGATGGAGAAAATTGGAGCTTTTTGAAAAGTTTTTCCAGACCCTTCATAAGACTACCCAGTAATCTAGAAGACCAAATCTTTTCACGCTTATAACATTAATCACGGGACAAAACCTAATGGTGTAGAATTTCCGACCCCCACGGGGTAGTGAAATTGGAACTTTTTGAAAAGTTTTTACAGAACCTCCAGAAGTCTACCCAGCAGCTTAGAAAACCAACACTTATTGTATTAACCACGGGACAGAACCTAACAGAGCTGTATTTCCGACCTTCAATAGGGTGGAGAAAATGGGAGGTTTTCGAAATTTTTTCGAGACCTTCCAGAATAATCTAGAAGACCAAATCTTTGGACACTTATAGTATTAACTACGGAACATAACCTGACGGAGACAGATTTTCGATTCTTCCTGGAAGCGGAGAAAAGGGGTGGGTGCGTGGAGGTGAAAAAACCCTTTCCAGACCCCCCGAGAGCCCACCCTGTGACCTAGAAAGATTAATATTTGTACACTTAATAGTAACGACAACAGGACAGACCCAAATGGATCTGGATTTTCCACCCGAGGGTGCAAAAAGTTGGTGGGCAGTGTCGAAAAGTATTTTCAGACTCTCCGGAAGACCCCGGTGACACAGAAGGTTAAAACCTTATATACGTATCGTATTGACCACGAAACAGAACTTAACTGAGCCAAACTTTTGATTAAGAAGACTATTTTTGACTTTAAGTGTACCATACATTGTAAAACAAAATGAAATGCATTAAAAACGTTTCAACTTAATTTACTAAGAGTGGTTTTGTCTTTGATAGTCTTAAATACTAGTAACAATAATAAGACTGAAAAAACAAATTAAGCTGTATTGCGCTTTATAAACTCTATAATTACGAATACATGTAGATTTCTACCTTATAAAATCCTAAGATGTGCGTCAACGAACCCCGTGAGCGGGGTCGGTTGCCGCATTGAAACAAACACCAGACAGAAAAATGTTCCCTTACTTATTAAAAAACATTTAATTTAAAACAAGAAACTTATGAAGGAGCCTTCATATGGTGGCAAATGGTATACACTAAATTTTATTTTCAGCGGAACTATTAAGTATTTTTTATTCTCCTGTGCGTACTTATTTCTTTCAGTTATACAAATTTCCGGAAAGGCAGGAAACGGCATCTCCAGAGCCGAAAATGAACATCTGAACTCTATTTATAGCAAATCCTGAAAAATATATGTTTTACGGAAATAAATTTCCAAAAAATGGCAAAATTTTTTGCCACGAATAAATTACCATACGATTTCTAAAGCTTCATTCTATGATTATGTGGCCTAATTTGTTTTTACCAGATATCTAAAAAGCATAAAAAAATTTTATGTGAGCAGCATTTGACATTCCTTGTGACTTTACTTTCACAGTACATTAAATGTTTTTGGAATTAATTTAACACCACATAAATTGGAATTTGGTGCTTTTGGAAACTTGTCGAAACAAAGTGACTTATAAGTTGCCACAAAAGCAGTTGCCAAAAGCAGTTGACTTATCCCATGTGCAAAATCCTGATTGAAATGTAATTGGAATTTGATTAATATCCTGTGAAATGAATGACTATTGGCACCAAAATATAGAACTATTACACAAATTACTTTCTTTTGTGAATAAAACAAACTAGACCCACGAGAATTATATTAAGATATTTGCTGCATAATGCAATTGCATATGGAAAGTAGACATATTGGAGGACGTTAACTAAATTTTTAATTTTATGCAATTAAAAAAAATATTTAAAAAAACGTGCAATATCCGATATACGGGATTAAATGCCTGATATTTTTAATGATTGATTTTC
This sequence comes from Amaurobius ferox, assembly GCA_951213105.1. Classification (NCBI taxonomy): domain Eukaryota; kingdom Metazoa; phylum Arthropoda; class Arachnida; order Araneae; family Amaurobiidae; genus Amaurobius; species Amaurobius ferox. The sequence goes on from OX578133.1 coordinate 42,608,484, forward strand.
AAAAATTCATTTGAAAATTGTGCAATATTTCGAGAACAGTTCTTGCTAGCGTTCTAAAATTTTTATCATTCGTTTTCTAATAAAAGAAAAATAGATATAAAAGGAATATTTATATTTCATTATTGAAGGTGCTGATTTTTGATTTATTTTTTTAAAATTTCATTCTGAAATTGGGAGGGGGTGGGGCGTCAAACATTCCAGGGCGTTTAAAATCAATAGGGTTCCAGTGTTCATTGATTGCAATAATTGTATAAAAATATTTGTGAAACCCTTCGTGATATATCGCGTCTACAGGGTCACGAACACACACACTGACATACATACACACTTACATACACGAACACAGACATCCTCTCAAAATGTTCGATTCGAGTGCATCAGGGATGTTTAAAACTCGCTTTTCCGTCGAATATTCGATTCCGTTACAGTATGTTCCCTGTACATTATATACTATATGTAAGAAAAGTACTAAATATACCACACCATTTCTCAAGCTTCATTCTATGACTGTGACAATATTTGATTTTTACTGTCCGAAAAGCATGAAAAATATATTCCGAAAATTGCTTTAACTAGCTCCGGTCTCTCTACTAAACATTACTGAATTATATTTTTGTTGAAAGATTATTCTAGAGTCCAATCCATTTTGAAATTTACGGCTGAGTGCTTTGTACGTAATATTGTACTTGCAATATTGTTCGGCGCACGGCATTCACCTACTTATTATTAATTTCCCGTACATAGTATAATGTATAGGAAAAGTATTATGACTGGGTAGAAAATTCGAATTAGAGTTTTCGACGGAGAGCACGATTTAAGCATCCGTGAACTCGAATAGAACGTTTTCGCGGTCTGTGTGTGTGTGTGTGTGTATTTATGTTTGTTTGTGTGAGTGTTTGTTTGTGTGTTTGTTTACATGTTTGTTTGTGTTTGTTTGTTTGCGTGTTTGTGTGTGTGTGTGTCCGTGAGTTTGTGGACATTATCTCATGACCAAATTCAGCTTTTAGAAACAAGTTTGGCCCAATTATTATAATCAGTGAATAATAGAACCCTATTAATTTTAAAGTCAATCGAATGTTTCACCCTCAATTTTCAAATGAATTTTTGAAAAAAATCTTTAAAAAATCAGGACCTGCAATGTTGATACATAAATAATCAATACAGATGTAATATGTATTTTATAAGAAAACGAATGAGCATACAAACGCTATCATTAATCGTTCCCTTTGAGGATAACAGCATTCACGGACCGGTTTTGCGCTTATTATGCGCTGGTCAGCATTCGTTCATGAGATATTGCACGATTCACGAAGGCTTTTTTGAAAATATCATTAATAATTAGAATCTTTAATATTGCTAAATAAATAATTATTTCATACGTAATTTTTCACAAGAAACTGAGTGACAGAAATGTTAGAATGCTAAAACCGTTTTCGAGATATTGTCCATTTTAAAAGAAATTTAACAAACCTTACATAAAATTAAAAAAATCTGATTTGAGCAGCACAGAATTTCCCTACATAAAACAATGAATTTATTTGTTATGTATAAGATCTACGGCACAGTATATTTAACGGTGAATTGTATATTTGGCGCTTTTCCGGATGACAACATGCAAAACTATTTCGAAGTACCCGATTAACTTATATTTTGCGTAACTCTAACTTGATAATTATCAATTATCTCCAATATTATCTCCAATAAGCAATACAGTCCATATATTAAAATATTTTAATAATAAATTCATTAATTTGGCATCATTTTCGTTAATTTAGCGTCATTTTTGCAATTTTGACGATATTTTTGTCGACAAATTAGTTGACATTATTATTTCGACAAATTAGTTGCCGAGTTTATTAAATTTATTGCCAGGTGTTACAAACAGACGGAGAGACGAGATTTTCTTATATATTAATAAATGGCTATTAGTGAATTGTTGGGAAATACAAAACTATTTCCCAATATATATTCTGGCGTGAATGGAACGAACTAGATCCACGAGAATGATGCTAACCACTTTATCGCATAATGTTGCATATGAAAAGTTAACATATTTTCCATTAGTTAATACTTTTTTAATTTTGTGTAATTTATTTGATACATTTATTTGAAAAACGTACAATATCTCGAGAGAAGGATACATGCATGCTAGCGTTCTAAAGTTTGTGTCATTAGTTTTCTAATGAAAAATTACGTAAGAATTGATCACTTTTGTAACATTATTGAAAGTTCTGATTTTTTTCAAAATGTCATTTGAAAATTTAGGGGCCTTTCGAACATGATTAAAAACAATAGGGTTTCAGTATTCACCGATTGTAATATAGTAGAACCTCGATTATCCGGCCCACGATTATCCGGAATTCTCGGTTAACCGGCCGTCCTTGGGTCAAGCCTAAAAATGTTTTAAAACGTGCGCTATTTTTCTTTTCTTTTGCAAGGTATGGCATGATCGGTCTAGTCTTTCATTTCAGTGTCACGTGCCCCGCAGCTGTTCACTGACGTCATCTAATTGGTCACCAATCAGATTATAGTAGATACGGAGAGGGAGGGAAATATCCGGTTTGTTATTTCGCGCGTTTTGTCTCTAGGTTTTCTTGCAAGATTTGAGTCTACTACAGTACGGATTAGATTTCTAGCGATGTCGATATCTAAACGGAAGCACACTGTACTAACAATTAGTCATAAAACTGATATTATAAAAAGGCTTGAAAAGGGTGAAGCTAGCTAGCATCCGATGCTGAAATCATATCCTGAATTCAGAATGAACGTACTACTGAAAATGAAACCGAAAGCGACGATGATGAAAACGAGCAATGCAAGGTTAGCAATGAAGAGGCTTTTGACTGTTTTTCTAAAGAACTCCCCATGATTGGAGCAACAATCCGATGCTGATCAAACTGAATTATTGCTACTAAAGAGACTTCGGGATAAAGCCGCAAAAACAACGTTTGTCGCAACTACAACAACAAAAACTCCCATTTCAAGCAATAGCTTAACAAGTAAACTTGCCTTGCTATACGTGTATTACATACGTACATACAGTATATGTAATTGTTTTAGTACATCATATGTATTACATGGTACATGTATATTTAAATTGTTGCTTGCAATTAAAATTACTAAAAAAGTTCGTTTATTAATTACGTATAGGTGTATGTATTAGTATTGTACTGGCTCACTACTACATATTTTATGTGTTTCCCGTTATCCGGCATTTTCGAGCTCCACTCTTTATCAAAGTCGATGATGGAAGGACTGAATTTTTCAGATCCCATAGAGGTTCTTAAAATTGGGACACATAGGAAGTTTTCATGGTGTGCATGCAACGCATAACACCGGTCCATGGACGATGTTATATTTGCGATGTTATAAGTAAAAGGAGCACGATTCTAACTTTGGAATCGCCCTCTATTGGCTGGTTTCGTGAGTATGAGGCGATATTTACTACTCTTCCTATATACATATTATAATGTATAGGGAAAGTATTGTGACGGAGTCGAAAATTCGAATTCGAGTTTTCGACGGATGAGCACGCTTCAAGCATCCCCGAGCTCAAATTGATCGTGTTTTAGGTGATGTCTTTGTATATGTATGTTTCTCTCTCTCTCTATGTGCGTGTGTGTGAGTGAGTGAATTTGTGTATGTGTGAGTGAGTAAATGTGTGTGTGTGTGCGTGAGTGAGTGAATGTGTGTGTGTCTGTGAGACTGTGGATACGATATTTCACGAACGAATGGAGCGTTTCGAATGAAATTTAGTACAAAAATTACAATGAGTGAATACTGGAAGCCTATTGATTTTAAACGTAATCAAATCTTCCAAACACCCTACTTGTTCTTAATTAAATGAAATTTTGAAAACTCATCCAAAAAATCAAAATTCCCAATATTGTTACGTAAATAATCAATTCTTATATAATATTTCATTAGAAAACGATTGATATAAATTTTAGAACACTAACATGAATCGTTCTCGAGATATTGCACTTTTTTCAAATACATTTATAAAAAAAATCACAAAATTAAAAAAAAATATTATATATTGTGAAATATGTGCACTTTTCATATGTAATATTTTGCAATAAATTTGTTAATATCATTCTCGTGGATCTAGTTATATCCATTCACGAGAGAAGATACTTTGTGCAATAGTTTTGTATTTTAATGTCTAACAATTCGCCAACAGTCATTTATATATAAGGAATGCTCTTCTCACCATTTGTCTGTAACGTTTGCCGATAAATTTGGCGAACTGAGCGACTAATTTAGTGAAATACTGCCAACTTAACGATATTTCGCCCTAGATTGACGAAAATATCGTCAAAATTGCAAAAATGACGCTATGTTAACAACAAGAAAGATCAATCATGCATAAGCATTGATTATGAAACACTTTCCAACTGAAATGTAATTTCATTTAAAAATTTCTAAAATGTGATTCATTCAGTGGTAATATCTTCTCCATTATCACAGTACTACAGTAATTTATTATACTTAAATACTTAAAACTGTATCGAAATATAAATCATCTGATTCTTTATGCAAAATCAATGAATATTTCATTCATATAACTTGTATTCCAGACTCCAGAGCTAAATAATTTTGTGTGAAAAAAATTCAGCAATTCTTATGTAATTCATCTTACAATCGCTTGAGATATTTGCATTCTGCATATGTTAAAATTAGGCTTCCTTGAAGAAATAATAAAAGTTTAGGGATCATTTAAAATCACAACTATTGTAATTGCATAGGCACGGAATTTAGATACACAGATAATACACAGATAATATATATGTGTATGTGTATGTACTCAAAGTATTGGAATCGTGCCGAAGATCGGAACTCGAATTTTCAAAGTATCTACACGTTTTGGGACTTCTAGAACACGAAAAAACTACTTTTAGGAAGACGTCTGTGTGTGTAAGGGTGTATCTGTGTATGTTTCTGTGTGGATATTACATCCACTCTAATTGAAAAACTAATGGACCGAATTTCATACAATTTGGTAGGTATGTTTTTTGTGGGAAATCCTGATGTTCATTAGATTATAGTACGATTCGTAATAAAAGAATCTGCCTTCTTTGCGAAATGGCCGCAGAAATTGCCTTTATCCACTCTAGCTAAAAACTAATGAACCAAATTTAACAAAATTTGGAGTATAATATTTCAATAACCTACAAGTGATTTATATACCAAATTTAACAAAATTTTGTATATAAATCATTTGTAGGTTATTCTACTACGATTCGGGAAAAAGGAACGGGCTATTTTTGCGAAATGGCCAGCAAAAATCGTTATATATAAAAATAAAAGACTACGTGTGCTCAATTATATGAATTAAATTCCTATTTTATATGTGATTTTTGACAACAAAAAGAATAAGACTAACCCCATTACTCTAGGACTAGCCGTTCTCGAGATATTCTAGTTTTTTCGCGTTTTCGCAACGCCACCTTTGACAATAAGTCCAGCTATCAAATGAGAACCAAATTTAAGTTTAACGTGTAAATTCAATGTCATTTAAAATACTTATGTTGTGCAGATAAACTCAAATTATCATTGAATAAATAAAGAGAACGAATATGAGTCTGCAGGGAAAGACATGTGCTGTCCACATCAGAATTTTTAACAATATTACAACAATGATTTATAGAAGTGAACGGGGATTATTTTCAGGCCATTTCGAAAAAAATGTATGATCTATATTTAAAGATCCATCAAATTTTTGTCGAATAAAATGTTCAACAAATTTAAGCTGTGTACCAAATTTTAACTCTCTAGGACGTAGGAAAGTGCATTTAAAATGCCATCAATTAAATTTATCATGAAGAGTTATATAAAATTTAAAAAAAATGAAAAATTTTTATCTACCAAATTTATTTTAAAATATGAAGCCACTCCCATATGCAAAACGTTTAAACAAATGGAGAGATATTTATTATATAATATCTCTCTCTTTTCTTTCTGGAAGATATCCCAAAGTCAGAATTTAATTGAATTTGTTTTTTTCCCTATATTAAATAATTTTTTTAATTAAAAAACTACTTAACATATTTTACTGAATTTTTTTTTATATATTCTATGGGATAATGTGAATATTTCCTAAAAATTTCGAAGCAATTCGTGAATTTTAAATTTACTTAAAAAATGTTTGAAAAATTAGGTCCCATAGGGTTCAATGTATTTCATTTTTTCAACCCGGGTTCAATAAAAAACTAATTGGGTGATATTATTTATTTATATTCCCAAAGGTCCTACAGACCGTCTGAACAACATACTAAAATTTCATTTTGATAAACTCATTTTTACGGCAGTTATCGTGCTAACGGACAGACAGACAGACAGACAGACAGACAGACAGACAGAATGAACAAAGTCATAAACACTTTTCAACTTTGTTGTAAAGTGTTAACAAGAAAGATCAATCATGCATAAGCATTGATTATGAAACACTTTTCAACTGAAATGTAATTTCATTTAAAAATTTCTAAAATGTGATTCATTCAGTGGTAATATCTTTTACATTATCACAGTACTACAGTAATTTATTATACTTAAATACTTAAAACTGTATCGAAATATAAATCATCTGATTCTTTATGCAAAATCAATGAATATTTCATTCATATAACTTGTATTCCAGACTCCAGAGCTAAATAATTTTGTGTGAAAAAAATTCAGCAATTCTTATGTAATTCATCTTACAATCGCTTGAGATATTTGCATTCTGCATATGTTAAAATTAGGCTTCCTTGAAGAAATAATAAAAGTTTAGGGATCATTTAAAATCACAACTATTGTAATTGCATAGGCACGGAATTTAGATACACAGATAATACACAGATAATATATATGTGTATGTGTATGTACTCAAAGTATTGGAATCGTGCCGAAGATCGGAACTCGAATTTTCAAAGTATCTACACGTTTTGGGACTTCTAGAACACGAAAAAACTACTTTTAGGAAGACGTCTGTGTGTGTAAGGGTGTATCTGTGTATGTTTCTGTGTGTCTGTGTGGATATTACATCCACTCTAATTGAAAAACTAATGGACCGAATTTCATACAATTTGGTAGGTATGTTTTTTGTGGGAAATCCTGATGTTCATTAGATTATAGTACGATTCGTAATAAAAGAATCTGCCTTCTTTGCGAAATGGCCGCAGAAATTGCCTTTATCCACTCTAGCTAAAAACTAATGAACCAAATTTAACAAAATTTGGAGTATAATATTTCAATAACCTACAAGTGATTTATATACCAAATTTAACAAAATTTTGTATATAAATCATTTGTAGGTTATTCTACTACGATTCGGGAAAAAGGAACGGGCTATTTTTGCGAAATGGCCAGCAAAAATCGTTATATATAAAAATAAAAGACTACGTGTGCTCAATTATATCAATTAAATTCCTATTTTATATGTGATTTTTGACAACAAAAAGAATAAGACTAACCCCATTACTCTAGGACTAGCCGTTCTCGAGATATTCTAGTTTTTTCGCGTTTTCGCAACGCCACCTTTGACAATAAGTCCAGCTATCAAATGAGAACCAAATTTAAGTTTAACGTGTAAATTCAATGTCATTTAAAATACTTATGTTGTGCAGATAAACTCAAATTATCATTGAATAAATAAAGAGAACGAATATGAGTCTGCAGGGAAAGACATGTGCTGTCCACATCAGAATTTTTAACAATATTACAACAATGATTTATAGAAGTGAACGGGGATTATTTTCAGGCCATTTCGAAAAAAATGTATGATCTATATTTAAAGATCCATCAAATTTTTGTCGAATAAAATGTTCAACAAATTTAAGCTGTGTACCAAATTTTAACTCTCTAGGACGTAGGAAAGTGCATTTAAAATGCCATCAATTAAATTTATCATGAAGAGTTATATAAAATTTAAAAAAAATGAAAAATTTTTATCTACCAAATTTATTTTAAAATATGAAGCCACTCCCATATGCAAAACGTTTAAACAAATGGAGAGATATTTATTATATAATATCTCTCTCTTTTCTTTCTGGAAGATATCCCAAAGTCAGAATTTAATTGAATTTGTTTTTTTCCCTATATTAAATAATTTTTTTAATTAAAAAACTACTTAACATATTTTACTGAATTTTTTTTTATATATTCTATGGGATAATGTGAATATTTCCTAAAAATTTCGAAGCAATTCGTGAATTTTAAATTTACTTAAAAAATGTTTGAAAAATTAGGTCCCATAGGGTTCAATGTATTTCATTTTTTCAACCCGGGTTCAATAAAAAACTAATTGGGTGATATTATTTATTTATATTCCCAAAGGTCCTACAGACCGTCTGAACAACATACTAAAATTTCATTTTGATAAACTCATTTTTACGGCAGTTATCGTGCTAACGGACAGACAGACAGACAGACAGACAGACAGACAGACAGACAGAATGAACAAAGTCATAAACACTTTTCAACTTTGTTGTAAAGTGTTAAAAATGACACTAAATTGTTGAATTAAATATTAAAATATTTTAATACAACAATATTGCTTATTGCGGATGCTATCAATATTGATAGTCGTCAATTTAGAGTTGCGCGAAATATAAGTTAATCGGATATTTCGAAATAATTTTACATGTTATCATCCAGAAAAGCGACAAATGTACAGTTCAACATTAAAAACATTGTGCCGTAGATCTTATATATCATTTTTTTATTGTGAAAGAAGCAAATTCATTGCATTATATAGGGAAAGTCATGTGCTGCCCACATCAGATTATTTATTATATGCTGCTTTTAGTGAAGTTATTTGAATTTTATGTTTTAGCAGCAGTTTGGGCTGTAAGTATAAAAATGATTGTCAGTTCCATCAAAAAGTAAGTGTACACACCACTTGCCACCATATGAAGGCTCCTCCATAAATTTATTGTTTATTCATTTTCTTGTGCCGTAGATCTTATATATCATTTTTTTATTGTGAAAGAAGCAAATTCATTGCATTATATAGGGAAAGTCATGTGCTGCCCACATCAGATTATTTATTATATGCTGCTTTTAGTGAAGTTATTTGAATTTTATGTTTTAGCAGCAGTTTGGGCTGTAAGTATAAAAATGATTGTCAGTTCCATCAAAAAGTAAGTGTACACACCACTTGCCACCATATGAAGGCTCCTCCATAAATTTATTGTTTATTCATTTTCTTGTGCCGTAGATCTTATATATCATTTTTTTATTGTGAAAGAAGCAAATTCATTGCATTATATAGGGAAAGTCATGTGCTGCCCACATCAGATTATTTATTATATGCTGCTTTTAGTGAAGTTATTTGAATTTTATGTTTTAGCAGCAGTTTGGGCTGTAAGTATAAAAATGATTGTCAGTTCCATCAAAAAGTAAGTGTACACACCACTTGCCACCATATGAAGGCTCCTCCATAAATTTATTGTTTATTCATTTTCTTGTGCCGTAGATCTTATATATCATTTTTTTATTGTGAAAGAAGCAAATTCATTGCATTATATAGGGAAAGTCATGTGCTGCACACATCATATTTTTTTATATAGCTATTTATTTCGTTAATATTAAATTGACAATACATATAAAATGAAACGAAACCGCGTATACGATGCAAAAATATTCTTTTGGGAAATGGAAGCGTAAGTTTTGTATTGCGTAACCCAGCGCCAGCACGTGAAATTTTTGTCCTGACCTGTCTTTTGAAACATTTCCAATTCAAATCTGGACACCCCAACTCTCACCGAAATTCGAAAACCATTTGAAATCCTATAATATTAAAAAAAAAAAAAAAAAAAAAAAAAAAAAAATTCCATGCGGCTGAGCCAAACAAATAACGTAACTGTCTTTACCCCTCCGCGTTTGAAATGGATTCGGCTGTTTCGTTTCTCCCAGCATGCTTGGCGGCGTGCAGGCTGAACTGTCGGTTGCCTCCAGAGTCCCAGCAGTGTATGTTTGGCTTAGTCGTCTGCTGTTGGTGGTGAGAGGACGTACCGAACAGCTGACCGGCGAATTTCACTTTTTCACAACAGTCGAGTTAATAAATATTATTTGTGCTTCACATTATTTGAGACTTTGCTACGTTGGACTATAAAATGTCGGCGTAACATAGTAGTGAGTTTGGCGTGCGGAACTAACAAGGAATACCCTTTTGGTGAGTACGTTCACGTGATACCAGTTTGGGGTCACTAGACTCTTGTTATTACTTTGGACTAGCTGTAACTCTTGTCTCAATTATATATGAAAGGGCATGGGTTCATTTAGGTCAGTGGTTCGACACTTTCACCGGCGCTGTCTCTCATAGTGTCTGCATAAGTGGTTAGTTACATATGCATGTTGATGAGCTTTTTAGTTTCCTACTAAATTTCATCCATAAACGATTGATGGATCCACATGTTGCTGCTGATGATTTCATTTAAGTAATTATTGTCGTAATTATTTAGATTAATATAGGAGGATTAAAAGTTTTTCATTTCAAGGTAGATTGAGACTAGGCAAATGAAATTTAAGCAGCATAATTATGCACAAATTATACAGGGGAACATACAGCTGTTTCGAGGACACGCTGGAACTCCTTCGTATACTAAACGGATCAACAAATCTAAAGACGAAATGGACTAAAATTCAATGAGCTTATTTTACTTATTGAATGAGCTTTGGTTTTTAACATTTTATGAAATTTATTTTATACGAAATCGCCCTTGTAACATACTTTTCTTGCACAATGTAATATTACAACTGACGCAATTTAGAATTGCATATATGTAGAAACTTTAATATCTTAAAATCACTTGACCAACGAACAGTTGTAGGTTTACTATGAAGTTTAAGCTTCGGGACCCCAGCTAAATAGTACCCAGGTACCCGTTTTTTGTTTTTAAAGATTTTTTCGTGTAAATTAATTTAACGTTACATAAATACCATTTTACATATTTTAATTCTTTACTGTCAACTGGATCAGTGACGTCGTCAAAGGGGTGGTTTTAGGGGTAATAACCCTATCTAAAGGGACGTCCCATCCAGTTCCAATACTAAAATTGTGTGAAGTAGACACAGGTGTGCAATGTTTATTAAAAAAAAGTTATCAATAAAACCTCCTTAACGGATACTTCCGAATTGCGGCCACCACCAATTACTAATTTTTTTTTAATTCCTAGTTCCAAAAATATATCCGGTTCTGTGTATTTATCACAAATAATAGGTTCTCCGAATAATGAACAACGATCTTGGTCATTAAAAACGCATTTGCTAAAACATGTTTTCAATGCGTAAATATGCACTTTAATCTTGCATTTAAAAAATGTACTTCAATAACAATTCTATTGCTATTGAAACAAGAAGAAAACTAGAAATATTCATTTAGTGATCATTTTGAGAATGGCTACGTCAGTATTTTAAGGCTTAAAATCAACTTTCTGTGACACGTATAAACATCCAAAAAGTAGTCTTGGACTTTCTAACTACAAGTTTAAAAATGTTGTAATTAAAAAGAAATTAAAATTTTTCATATTAAAATTTAAGTGATTAAGTTTTAAACTAGAGTTAGGCGAATTAATATTTGGAAAATTAAGAATTAAACATTCTTATGTCCCCACCCCCCAATTTTTTTTCTGACGACGCCACTGAACTGGATGGAGTGTTTACATTTTATAGAGTTTAATTTCATAAATTTCATACCATTGAAACTATTTTTCTTGTCCTGGAAGATGAAAGATTTTTATCGACTCGGATCAATATAAAACATTAATATTTCAACAGGGTGGCAATTGCTTTAATACCTCAATAGCATAGTGTTATAAAGGGTTGAAATATGCTGGAGACGGGCCCTTTTATATTTTCACGGGACCTTTTATATTTTGACGGGAGCACTAAATACGATTCCTCCAGCTTTTCACCTCGAGGTCGAAATAATCAGATTTTACAATATGTCTGTGATAAAGATGTTTGTAAAGTGAAAGAAACAGCAGCGTAGCAGAAGCGCGCGAGATCACCTTGTTTAAGACGCGCATTTCATAACTTAATGATAACATGTTGATAACATTTCCGTTGCATCCAATTTATGATGTTATAAAAAAAATGACGTCATAAGCCCCCCCCCCAAATATATATATATATATATATATATATATATAATTTTTTGGGGAAACTACTTATTTACTAATTCATTTTACGATTTAAAATACTTCGGTTCAATCAAACTAAAGTAAGCCCAAAAGTTTTCAATTAAATGTTCAATAGCATCTCAACACAACAATATAACAATCGTGTGAATTCATTACTATTTTTTTGGTTAAACCGAGAAAACACCATGGAAAAACAATCTAGAATTATAAATTTTTGAATTAAACTAGCAGATATACCCTACGTTGCTCGTGATTTAATATATGTGCAAATTCTAAACTCATTCATATTGCCTTTAAAAAAAAAGTCCCATTAAAATATAGAATTTAATTCTTCTATAAAAAGTTAAACTAAAATATTCTTTTCGTTGTTAAAATATATGTATAAAACAAGCATTTAATTGATAAATTTGAGAATCAGTTATTTATTTTAGTCTTTTATTTTAGATTTAAGTCTTATTTTAGATTTTGACGATTTTTGCTGGCCAATTCGTGAGAAAAAGGAAAGTTCTCTTTCCGAATCATTCTAAAATCTAATCAGCACAAGGATAACCCACAAGTGACTTGCGTACCAAATTTTGGGAAATTTGGCCCATTAGTTTTTGAGCTACAGTGTATACATACATTGCACAGACACACACGCACACAAACGTCACGCTAAAAATAGTTTTATCGGGTTCTAGAGTGCTCGAAACGTATAGATCCGTTAAAACTCGCGTTTCGATTTTTGACACGATTCCATTACTTTTCATATATATTACATTACATATTTTCATATATATTACATTCATATATATTTCATATATATGTATATTGTAGGGAAAGTAATAATTGTCCGAATAATGCTTTTTCTATGGAATATTTTATTTTATTAATATCTCCAAAACGCCTGTCCCTGCAAACTCGAAATATGGGCGGAGTTACCCGAAGTGGCATAGAATCATATCAAATTTCTGAATATATATATATAATTTATATATTTTAAAATAATAAAAACGAAAGCGCAGGAGTGCAAATCTAAACCCAGCATAAAACCACGGGCAATATAATAACGTGTATTTAATAGCAGAAAGTAAAAAGTAACGAGGAAGGGCTGGAAAAGTAGAGCACGGAAATGCCAGGCCAAGGAAAATAAATCAGTGAATAGTATATCGGCCAGAAACGTCTTCAGGGGCACATTCTAGACAGATATACTAAAATCCGTTGTTTCTATGATTGCATTAAAACACGTGGTTAAAATTTTATGCAATCTGTGCCCAACAACGGAATAAACGAGATTAACAGAAAAACGACTCAAGAGGACACAATTCAACTCAAAAACATAAAATACCACATAATCATGAAAAATATAGCGCACAAAAAAGGGCAACTCAAATCTAAAGGCCGCTAGCGTGAATAATCTTCATGGGAGTCCACCACGTGATCCAGTTTCAATGCTTACCACGCGAAAAACCGCGATGGAATGGACCAGACCAGAGAGAATGGAAGTAGTTGTACATATTTTCGGTAAGACAAACCCAAGAGTTCAGAAACTAACAGAGAAGTGACCACTACGATCGAAAACATTTAAAGTATGGATAACACTGTTTTTTGGAGCCGTAGCCTGTTTTTGTTTTATTTGCTTTTTAGATATCCGCCTTAACGGTTTTATTAGTGTTTTAAACTTTTTTCTTTACCCGCCGAGGCGTATTTTTAAAAATTTTGCACGTTTTGTTTGTAACCGAAATTACTGTTTTTGTAATATAATAAATTTTGGAAATGGCACATTTTTATTTTTGCCCACCGGGGCGGTGTTTATTTTATGGTGTTTCCACTACTATTGAGTATCGTACTTATACTGCGATTTACAAAAAAGTGGGAAAATTGTACATATAGCATGGACTTTTGAGACTATTAATATGTGATAGTGTACACTTATTACTATCCAGACGTTTGATGTGGAGCAAATAGCTAATGATTAGATTTTTAAAAACTTGGTTACTAAGGCAAGAAGAATAATGAGGGAAGAATTTTAGATTGAATTTAAATTGATGTCTCTTATCATAAATAGTAGTATTGAATGAGTTACTTTGTATATAAATGGTGATATCAAGATAATTTACAGATTTGGAAGAGTAGGATTCATTAGGTATTAACTCAAGGTTGGATGGATAAATATTAAGTGTGGGTAAAGTATCATGTGCAGTATGAAAACAAAGAAAAACATCACAAGCTTTGTGTTGTCAGATCACAAGCTTTGTGTCGTGACAACACTCCCGGAGACCGGTACCTTTCCATATAAGTAAATAATACAATAGTATCAACAGTAGAAAATACATAAGTATCAACAGTAGAAAATACATATCAACAGTAGAAAAACCGGAATAATGACTATATAAGAAAAGGATGGAAAGCAAAAACGAACAAGCATCAATGTAGCGAAAAATAGAAATGTTATGTGTAGACAGAGTGGATTGCCTTTCGTAAAAGTAAAGATATATATATATATATATATACATAACCCAAAAATGGAAACATATAAAGAAAGAAAGGTACCACAAGATTGGCCTTGGGAGGGGGCCCCGGTTAAGCTAGCTTTGTGTCGTGACAACACTCCCGGAGACCGGTACCTTTCCATATAAGTAAATAATACAATAGTATCAACAGTAGAAAATACATAAGTATCAACAGTAGAAAAACCGGAATAATGACTATATAAGAAAAGGATGGAAAGCAAAAAAACACCATAACGTACCCAGAAGATGAGAAGTCAAAGCAGAACATTCAAGGATTCCCAAATAACACGAAGTAAAATAGTATCAATTCGTAAAAAGCATCAATTCACAAATCTCAAATTATTATACTAGTATCAGAAATAATGTGTGCAAAAAACCAAACTAAAATTAATATCCAAGCCCAGGATTAACCTGTACGTACCTTGCACAACATGGCAGTGAATCAACATGTTAATAATCAGATAATGCTGTTGTGTTTAAGTACCTTTTGTAAGAATTCGTCACGGTTATGTCGTAGAAACTAGAGACAATCCGACACCAAAAACCTTTAGGATATCCCTGTTCTACCGCTTTGTTTAAAAAGTCCCTATCATAAACAAATCGTTCTTCAAATCTAGTGTTTAATCTTTTACTTCTTTTTAATTGGTTGATAATGATGTTTCTATAAACATTTTTGTGTAAAGCAGAATTCCATGGTATTAAATAATTAATGCTGAAATTAAATAAGAGTCTTTTATCGAACAAGCGATAAAACGCTTTACCTTCTGAATTTACACTAATATTCAGGTCCAAAAAGTTTAAACTTCTGTCATAGTTTTGTTCCGTCTCCACCAATTTCAAACCATTTCTGAATTTACACTAATATTCAGGTCTAAAAAGTTTAAACTTCTGTCATCGTTTTGTTCCGTCTCCACCAATTTCAAACCATTTGGATAAAAACTAAAATCAAATACGAAATTTTCACACGCCCAAAGGATATCGTCCACGTAACGTAAAAATAAAACCTCATTTAAAACGCGAGTTCCCTCTTCGTAATGATGTAAGAGAGACTCTTGTCATCTTTTTAGATTATATATATATATATATATATATATATCATATAAAAGCCAGTAAACAAATTCAAATAGAATTCCTATGCATATCCACAAAAATCAAAGGCACTACTCAGGAAAAGGCGCCAAGCCGCTCTATACTCCGAAGCAGAATGTAATCCAAGAAAAAGAAGAATTAAAGGAACTTGGGATAACCAAATGCTTTGCATTTAATGGTTGGGGAGGATTGCGACTCCCCCTCCCGTTTAAAGCTGCTTTTCCAGCCTAGGCAAACGCTCACGGTACCAATACAAAGCAAAGGTTGGTCCCCATTGCGTGCTAATACGAAGGCACCCGAATACGGAAGAACAAGACCAACCAAACAGAAGGAAACTGGACCAAAAGTGAATCCTGCCCAACTCGCTATCTTATATATGTTCATCTTACGCATGCGTGCAATCTTAGCAGGTACGCATAAACTTTATTTACTTGCAGATTGAAGAAGTAAACTGTCAAAATCTGCCTGATCCTTGAAAATCGATCTATAACAATCCTTTAAGAAATATAAAGGATAATGTTTATATAAAGCCTCTTTTATGATTTTTATATTGCTATTATTGCAATCTTTTTTAAACGTGTTGTAAATTTGATTTCTCTTGAAGTGTCCGAGTATGATGTTTCTGAAAATATTTTTGGTAAGATTTGTTTTCCAATCGATGAGATGATTGATCTTAATTTTATATAATTCTCTTTTGTCATATAACGTTGTATAATGACCATATAATCCATGTTTTTTTATTGAGATGTCCAGAAAATTTACCGCTTCATTTTCTTCTTTACAATTTTCTATTAATTCCAATTCCGGTGGGTAAAAAGTGAAATCGAAATTGGTGGTGGCTTCATAACACCCCAATAGC
Source organism: Amaurobius ferox (assembly GCA_951213105.1). Lineage (NCBI taxonomy): Eukaryota > Metazoa > Arthropoda > Arachnida > Araneae > Amaurobiidae > Amaurobius > Amaurobius ferox. The sequence continues at coordinate 42,625,049 of OX578133.1, forward strand.
ACATCGTCAACAAACCGGAAATATGGTATCTCAGACAAAATATGGGTTCCTTTTTCATATGTTGTGAGGTAAATATCAGCCAAGATTGATGAGCAGGCTCCTCCCATTGGAATTCCCTTTATATATATATATATATTTATATATATATATATATATATTTATTATATATATATATATATATATATATATATTTATATATATATATATATATATTTATATGCATTTTGTATTCATTTTTTTTTTAATACTCGTACTTGGACATAGCTTTTATGCTAGCATTTTATTTTATCGATTCCTTTTCATTGATGTTTTTTTGTGTCTTCAGCTTGATGACTAGAGGTTTGAATTATATGTTCCACTTATTGATGATTCTCTGTTTGATACTTTTATTTGTAAGGCATTTTTTAATGTTGGGGTTTTTTGAGTTGAAACTTCTTTCTATTCTTTCATTGGATTTTCAAACTTTTATTACTATATATATATATATATATATATATATATATAATCGAAAACTGTACGAAACATACTTTTAATTTTATATAGATAGAATTCAATTTATTAAGCTGCTGCTGTTCGAAGTGTTCTAATTACAGCTTTTTTAAAAATCCGGTGAGTTCACCGTTAACTTACATAAAAATAATGTTTAGCTACATAAACCTGAACCGAGAATGGTACCCGGGTCTCTTGACCTTGTTGCAAGTGCTCTCTCCACTAAGTTATGCCAGCTACTTGAAAGAAACTTACATCCTCCTCCTAACTTGAGTCTGGAGCCACCCCTACTTCAATACAAGTTCAATCACAGTAACACAAAATTCGTTAATTTTCAAACTCTTGTTTCTGAATCTTCAGTTAGACAGTTTGGAAATCTGAAGTTATGCAGTAGATATATAATAATGAAAGAAGTTTGTGTCGTTTATAGCGGACAATCTAAGCAACGTACAGCCATGCAATTTGGTACCTCGACACCCGAGAGGAAATACCTGGAGAGTTTTGGCTCCCAAAATTTTAGCTTTGGGAGCATTAAAATTTTGGGGGACGGCCAGTGCTGGATTTAACCACATAAAATTTATTTTTATTCCACTGTTTATTTCAGAATCTGTATGCGTACCTTATAATATATAACAATTTTGATTGATAGAACTAAAAAAAATGTTAAATTTAGTTTTAGATTGTAAAAACAAAACTTTACAATCTTGCAATAATACAGTAATATTTTACAATTTTCCTAATATCTACAGTTACATATTCTTATTGTGGTACAATCCTAGTGCAGCGTCTAAAACAGTGTTTCAATCATCGTGTAAAACTTGATCTGGGAATTAATCATATTCCATATCATCTGCATGGGTATGGATGTGAATAGTGCAGGACTTCGTCACAATACAGTCCTTCCTCCAATGTTTTGAATTGAAAAACTGATCAAATATGAATATTTATCCTTTATTTTAAAATCACGAATTACAGCGTTTGGCTTTGGATTAGCTTCTAAGGAAATACGGCACGGAGGATTGCCACTTTTGTATATTTTGTTTAAGAGACTAAAATTCCTAGTTACGCTGCTGCGTCGGCAAAGCAGTTTTTCAATCCATCGAAATAACTACCGTAGGTATGAGCATATGAAATTACCAGTTCCGCGAATCTCATCAAATATCAGAACTGAAAAATATTAGAATATCTGTATTATGTATTGAACTGATTGAGGGGATGATGTATCAGAATTGAGTATTTACACAATAGCTAGAATCTTGGTGTCAACTCAGTCCGGCGCAGCTTCGTAACAAAGGAAAAATTTTTAAATTTCAAAAATTTGAATTTGGGGTGACTGTGTAAAGGAATAATAAAATAAAAACTCAAAACCACTTTGTTTAATTATCGAGCATTTCCACTCTAGCTAGAATCTTGGTTTTGTTCTCATTCAATCCGTCTGTTTCCAAGTCACATAATTTTTATTTTTCGAAAATTCGAATTTGAGAGTGTCGGTGCAAAGGAATAATTAAAAATTCAAATCCACTTTTCAAAAGAATCAAGCGCGTCCTCTCGAGCCAGAATCTCGGAGGTCTCATTCGATTCGTCTCAGCTTCCAGATCAACGTAAAATTTGAAAATTCGAATTAGGGGGTGACGAAACAAAAGGATTTTCAAAAAATTTACACCACTCTATCTTTTTCACACAACAATTACGCAATTTGATATCCTTTTGCTGCCAACAATTAAAATTGGTTATCAATGAAGCCTGGAAGTTCAGGCAGTAAAAAAAAAGAAATACTGAAATAGGCAGGCAAATAAGCAGAATAAAACGTCAAAATAGGCATTTATTAAGTGGATAGTGTCTGAGAAATTCAAATTATAGAATATATAGCTAATAATTTGACTTATTAGCTATATAGCTCGTAATAACTGAAACTATATCAAATTAATATAAATAAATAATTTTGTGAAATTAGCTAATGTATAGCTAATTTTACAAAATTATTTATTAGATCACTTACTAATTTTCGTGGTTGCACATAATTATTAAATGAGTTGTTTTAATTGATGGTCAAGCTTTGTCATTTAGGTGCTTTAGAATCTAGAATGATCTTTCGACATTTAACGTATTTAAAACTCACGACATTTGTAAGGATCTGTTTAAAAAAAACTGGATTATCAGTATCACCTTCAAGTATTTTAGCGATGTTTTTAATTTTTCCTACGTCATTGTTTACTACCCTTCTAAAAAACTAAAACCCTTCGAAAAGACTAAAACCTTTCTAAAAGACTAACCCTTTCGCTCGGGTACAGATTCAGTGTCACCTATTACATCGTTTGATAACTTCACGGCATTCACTAACCTTTCGTTCTTTGTTTGGAGAGAAATATCAAGCAACGTTGAAAAGTTTGCTTGAATAAAAGTTTAATCGTAACGAATGGAATCTTTAGTTAGTATTCGTTTAGCAAATTCTTATTGAACTAGATTCTACCACATCTAAACCATGTGGGAGAACAACTCATCCGAAAACAATTCTATTTTCATTGCGAATGTTTGTGTTGCACATTTCAACTGCACTTTAAAAAAGAAAAGGAATATCAATATAAAATATGAAAAAGAGGAATAACAATATAAAATATAAATTAAGGCCAGTATAAGCAAAAAGACAAAAACATAAAAAAGGCATTTTTTACAAATATGGGGCACAGCAAAAAAGCATTTTTAAGGCAATTTGCTTTAACTTCCGGGCTTTAGTTATCAATACTTTTTATTAAGTGTGTAGGTGTTACATTTAGTGATCCCTCACCTTTCAAGATTACTAGTTATTTACTAGCTGCAAAGCGCGGGTAAAATGGCTAGTTAGTAGATTAGTGTTCTTTAGCTTGTTTTATCGTTTGCGACTTTTTAATTAATACGATTACTAATATTCGATTGGTTACCATACGATTACTATTTGATTGATTAACATACGGTTACTATTTGATTGATTAACTTACGATTACTATTTGATTGATTAACATACGATTACTATTTGATTGAATACCATGCGATTACCATTTGATTATCATACGGTTGATTTGACAATTAGGCTATGGAACAGTTCGATATGTGCAATGTTTTAATCCTTCGATAACATGCCAAAGCATACATTTACTATGTATGGTATACATATGATTTACGATGCTAGTTTTATAACATACGGTACACTTAATGTCTAATTACTCTAAAATACATATTACTTCCCGTCTAACAATTTTCCCTCCAATTTAAAACACACATTTTAGTTCACAATGCGAAGCCATATAAACGCAATACCTGTATTAAATTCAAACTCGTACATTGTTTTAATTTTTATTGGTTTAAAATGTTGTTACTTTGTTGGTCAAATCGATTTACGTTAAAGAAATGTCGTCTGATTTGTAATAAACAATAATTTGCAATGATATTCGAATCAATATCACGAGGTTTGATTTTCTTTTATAATTTTTCAATTATCTAAATTTCAACCACTTTCGGAAAAATGATATCAAAAATTGAATTTGTTAAAATTTCTAACTGTATTTTCCACATCATTTGGTATTAAATCTTAAAAATCTTTAAAAAAAAATTACTATTTTTGAAATAGTAATTATGGGAAAAACATTACTGAAATGTTCATGGTTTCCGAGAGGAAATGGTGTAAATAATGGTACAAAATAATTTACTCAACTAATAATCAGATTAGAAAAATAAGTGTTCCATTCTAATTAGAGCCTATTACACGTATTTCTTTATCGTAGCATCCAGTTTTCTTTTATTTCCCTAAGAATTTGCCGATTCATTAGAAAGTACTAACCATGCAGTACACAAGAAATGGATGATTTTAATTTATTACGTGTGTTGAAATAACTTCGAATCACGCTCCCAGTGTAGCACGAGCGTCGGTGGATAGTTTTCGCGCATTTCAGCATTGAATGGTTCATTACAGATTTGAGTATTAGGCACTGGTGTACTTAGAACGACGTTTTGATGCTCTTTTGAAGCGTTAATATATATTTTATCCATTGTTACTAGTGTATATATATATATATTAGTAATCTTTAAATTTTAAATATTTCTTTAAAATATATTCATAGAATCTCTCCGCAAACGTTTTAATTTATCTTTCCCAAAGTGTTTGAATGTCTTCAAGGATTATTTAGCCAATCGTTGTCGTAGGGTATACACATTTGGAATATTTTAAAAAAGTACTTCAAAATTATAACTTGCAGTTCTGAATGCGAGGGTGGCGTCATCAGTATGAATTGAATATTAACCGAGGAGAGATCCCTCATTCATGTCGAACATGATTCAAGATTGTTTATTATACTAACGGTTTAGAATTATGGAATACACATTTTTTTGTCCGAACTTGGTTGCGGTCTCATTGTTATGCTGTTGACTAATAAGCAAAGTAGGCCATAACAATACGTACGTAATCCATCCTGTGTAGGGATTATTTTCTTTTTCTGATTTTGTCTCTGTTTTTTATTTTGAAATGTTTATTAAATATTATAAAAAATACTGAACAAATATTCTAATATTTGACTTATTTATATTAAAAGAGCGTAGATTAACTATTAGTAGTTAATCGACAAGCGTTCCTGGTGCTATTGATTTTGGAAGTACACTACTGTAATTAGACGAAGAGCTTTTGAAAGTTCAAAACTGTAGACTATTATCGTTGCAGGAATAGCTTGAACGTCTCCCTATTAGCGGGTTCTGTGCAAGGCCGTAGTCATGTAATGAAATTCAAGAGGGGACGCAGTGAAATTCACTCAGGCCTGAACAGTCCAAAAAGAGGGGCTGGCGTGAAATTCAAGAGTCTCAACAATCCTAAGGGAGGGGTTAACTAGAAATCTTCTTTTTGGGGTGGAGATGAATGCACTGAAATATGTATTAAATTTTAGCCCTGTACTACAAAGCTTATTAATCATTAGCATCTATAAACTTTAATAGTTATTATATATTCCAATACATATAAATTACTATATAAATTAGCAAATAGTTAACTGTAGCTATATTTATAAGTTAATAGTCGATTTTTCAAAATCCATATAGTTAATATACATCAATTCTATTACATAATTAAAATTGATTTTTATACAAGCATTAACTGGTAGCGAAGCTGTTAATTAATCTGAAATAATATCTAAAACTCCATAAGATTAACTCTATCTACTCAAAAAGTTGATTTTGAATCTATAAAGTGCAACAGTGAACCCCGCAATAATACAAACGTATTCTAAATATTATCGTTTTACTTTAATTTTTAAACTTTTAAATAATTTTTTATTAAGTATGTAAATAAATTGATGATCATAAGCGTAACCACAGACTCAGTTAAACTAAAATCATTTATGTACTATATGAATCGAAGCAATTTGTAAAAAAAGTTTCAAAAAGCAATTTTCCATGCAAAATTTGGATATGGATGAAGTTTCATATCCATACTAAAAATTGAATATTTTTATCAGGGGATTCAGATCCGTCTTGATCCCCATCTGGTTACAGCCCTGGTTGTGTCACTATGAAATTTTGATACTGCTATACTCCCCGTCTGATTAGATTGACTAGCTGTTTTACGTATACGGCCCTTGCTTGGCATTCAGTAGCCTGCAAGTTTGAAATAATTGTTGACCTCTATTGGACAATCTGAATTTATGAAGATATATCAATCGGAGAGTAAAGGACAGCGATTAGAACATCCAATATCGACATTTCGGGGTTCCGAAAAGGCATTTATGTCAAATTTTGACGATATTTTAATACTGGTATTGATAAGAAAATACTAGTATTTCGGCATTGCAGGTATTTCATATTTATCAAGTAATTGATATGAAAACTGTATTGTTTTTTCTACTGTTTCTTTTTAATATTAGTTAAGAACAATGTAAGAACTAATGTTACTCATTTTATTATTTTGTTGAGAGATCCATTTTTTTCCATGTTGATCCATCATTTAATTTAACCATCTTATTAATTTGGAATTTGAGATTATTCTTAAATCATCCCGCTGTTTAAAGTTTAAGCACAAGATATTTTCGATAGTTTTACATTTACTTTTCCTTAATTCAACATATTAATGTTTATAGCAATTTTGTTCCTTTCCCGTGTGACTAGCTTACTTCTGAAATGTGTTTTACATTCTATCTTCTCAGTTAAAAATTATTAATTCGTTAAAATTTTGTTGTATAAGTTTTTAATATATCTTATATTAAGTTTTTTATATTACCTTATGCAACGATTTTTCTTTGTATCGTGTTTCTTTTTTTCCCCTCTTTTTTACGAGTTGAGACGAGTACTATTTTCTTTGCACGTTTTGTTTGTTTCTCCTTGCATGTTCATGTTTAATTAGCTAGGATAAGTAAACTTTTCCTTCAAATTAAGTTGTATAGTATAAGCCTTGCTGTTTTTATTTTTCTCCCTTTTTTTTCTGAACAAAGTGTTAAAATTTGAAAATTCCGATTTACCAGTATCAATACCAGTATCCCGGTTTTGAAAATAAAAAAATATCGAAATACAGGTTAATATTTGTCCCGGTATTTAATGCTTGCCGCCAATCTATGCTATCAGGACATGTGTGTTTCCGCACTACTCTCCATTGAAAATTATAGAATTAATAACCTAATTTTTAGTGCAATTTTCCGTAGCTTATTCGATATAGGTATTTGAGTTCTCAACATTTGTTCATTTTTGAAACAAATTTAAATAATTCATTTAAAATACTTTGTTTGAAATTCGCCGCGAGTTACAGTCCTGATCGGCAGAATGAGTTGCATATGGATTCTTCCGTGACGTATGTATGATTCAAGATATCGCAATCGATTGTTCATGCTTCTAAATAAAATGAATGTTGATTTATAACTTCTCTGAAAACGTCGAATTCTCAGATTGTTGACTTTAACTCAGATTATTCACTCTGGTGCAGGGCCGTAGGCCAAGAAAGAATTCCAAGTGGAGCTAGAGTAAAATTCAATTGAGGATCAACAGCCCTAAAGAAATCCTTAGGAAATTTATTGGCGAGAGGGCGGAGGAGAATGCATTGAAATATTAAATTTTGGTCTTAAATAAATTGATCCATTAAAATATTTTATGTATAACTAAATAACGATTCTTTTTTTTTTATTATTGGGGACCAAAATTATTGTGTTATTGAGCCATTATTTATGTACTACAAAGCCTATTAATCATTAGTATCTGCGAATTCTGATAGTTATTATATATTTCAAGCCATAAATCGCTATATAAATTATTGACAATTAGTTAATTGTGTAGCTGTATTTGTAATCTAATAGCTGATTGTGAAAACCCATATAGCTACTCTACATTAATATTAATGTATAATTACAATTGATTTTAATATTAGCATTAACTAGTATCGAAGCTGTTGAAGAAAATTTCTAAAAATTACTGCATGTTAATACATAATATGAACTCTAACTACTCAGGTTGATTTTGACTAATGTATAACAGTGAACCTAGCAGCAATATAAAAGTACCCTAAATAATATTGCCTTAATTTAATTCTTGAAATTTTTAAATATTTTTAAAATATGTAAATAAATTGAGCATTAGTTTAGTTTAGCTGAATTTGTGGTTATACTATCTCATTTCTGTACTGTACAAAACGAAGTAATTTATAAATGATTCTCAAGAAGCAATTTTTAATGTAAAATTTGGATAACATGTTCGATGGAATTTAATTTTCCTGCTAAAAATTGAGTATTTTTATACAGGGGGTTGAGAGGGGAGATCAATTAATTCTCTCTGACTACGGCCTTGCTCTGGTGTCTTTTCTGTATAATGGTAGATTCCGAGATGAGATAGGATTGCTATGCCATTTCAATCACTTGTCAATTCTGCTGACTAATCTGCTTGTTATTTTCCTCTACGTACAGTGTTGAGTAGAATGTTGTTTTACTTTTACCGTCTGCTGTGTTATGCTTCAGCAGGTACAATTTAATTTTTTTTCTTCTCGCCATAAATTGCTTTTGAAAGGTGATACAGGATTTAAATGACGGACGTGTTTCGCTTATGCAATAAATGTTATTATTTTCCGAAATGCAAGTGCTATTATTGCAAGTGTAGTGAATTAATGCAAGTGTAGTGAAATAAGTCTGGCCTTTTGTTACGTTTAAATGTATAGATTTTGTTGCAATATATTTGACTCTTTGGAAGTCACAGCTTTTATTGTAATATATTTAACTCTTTGGAAGTCACAGCTTTTATTGTAATATATTTAACGCTTTGGAAGTCACAGCTTTTACTTTTCGCACAATATTTAAAGGGAATAAAATTTATGATGGAGAAATTAATTACTTTATTTCAATTTGATCATGCGTACAATCGAATCAGGGATAGGTTACTATTTTTGTAAGCATTTTTTTTTTCTTTTTTTTTTTTTTTTTGAAAATTAAATTAATGAATAAATAAAAAAAAATTCAGTGGCCATATTACTTCTTAGGTTTACTGTCTAGATGACTAGGATGTTTTATAAACTAAAAAATGCAAAATTAAACAAAGAGTTGCGTTTTCAGTATAAATTCGCCGTTCAATACAAGCCGGTACACCGCTCAACAAAGTGAGATATTAGATTTTTTCCACCTATATTTCAATATAACTCCGATGATTTCAACCTTTTGTTATTTATCCAAGAGATGCTAGCACCGTGACTCATGAGCGCGTCTGGTTTTGCTTCATTAAATACGCATTTTAGTTGAAACATTTCTGCATATATACGCATTTTAGTGGAAATATTTTTGTATATATAAGCATTTTAGTGGAAACATTTCTGTATGAAGCTGAATACGGTTTTTAGACGAATAGCGGTAAAGTTTTGATTCCCTTGTAGTACAGATCAAGGTGCATATTAAAAATTTACATTATTTTATTTAATTTATATCAATTTCATCTAAACTATCTAAAAGCCGAGCTTTGAATGGATTCGAGAAGTATGGAGCTGTGAAATATTTCAAATTAAAACTTAATTTAACAAATAATTATGAAAAGTATAAACAATTAGTTTCAATATTTGAGGATTCTAATACAAAAGAGCATATAAGTTTTTAGAATTTGAATATTAAATTACACAAATTAGAATACAGAAAAACAACGAAATTAAAGTAAGACATTTAAATCGCAAAAACGTATATAATATACAGTAGCACGTTTAAATCACAATGTATGCAAGTATACACGCTTTGATTAAAGTTTGCTTGTTATTTGTACAAGCGTAGTGAGCATGCACGGTTTAAAAATGGGCATTTCGCCCTGTTATAATTTGTTTTAATAATTGAAATTGAGATTCTGCAAATATGCATGCACACGAAGCTATGCAAAATTTCACCTTCCTACCTATTGTAGTTTTCGAGTGAAAGGGATAAAAAAAATTGAGTAAATGTTGATTTTGCTTCGTTAGAAATGGAGAATGGACTTCGCATAATATTTCTTAAAACTGGAGACAGTTTTAAAATGAAAATATTTAAAATAAATAGCTGAAACTGCAGTAAAATTCTAAGGCAAAAAGTATATCAATATTTATATCCCAAGGCCGAGGAAGAAAATCGTCGCCGTACGAGAAATATAAAACACGTAAAGAATAAAACTATGAGAAGAAAAAACAGCGCATACCACTTTACAAATAAACATTTAACTAACGGGTTTCACTTATTTAAAAGCATGCACACTTATTTATTTTTTGTATTTATTTTGCGAATGTTTTAAATTTTTAGATGAATATAATTCATTTATCTTGTGAAACAGCTTATTTTCTTTATTTTTTCATATGCTACACAATTTCGTAGTCGTTTATTCTCAAACCTTTTTACAATTATGTTTTGCGCATGTTTTTCGACGGTAGTTGATGCTGCTGCTCATGCTCTGAAACAAACTAGTTGTTTATTTATTTCTTCAAGGGCTCTTAAGTTTGTTCTCTTATTCACCGAGAGAAGCTTTTAAATCCTTCTACTGTTTTTTCCCCTTCCTCGTAGGTTTTTATTTTCGGGTTTTGTATTTTTCGTATGGCAACAATTTCATTCCTGTTCCAAGTGATGCAACTATTTTTCGATGAATATTTGCTTAATTTTGTTGGCATGGTTGCTATGTATTTGTATCCTGTAGAAGGAGGCTGTTATTTTACCAGTCGATACCTTTAAAATTTGTTATATGTTGTCAACGAAGATTTTATATTTTGCAAAATTATTTCTTTGATTCGCAAAAGAAACTTCTGCTTAGTTGCGTCATAATTTTATAATCCTCACATGTTTACTGATATAAAGAGTATTGCTGCCCCATCTTGTCTCCACAAATTTATTCGTATATTTTGTAGGCTGCGCATGTAACCCATAAAAACTCGTAAAGTATGACGCACGGAAAATGCGATACAAATTAAAGTTTTTTTTTGTTTGTTTTGAGAATCGGTAAATATGGAGTAGAAGTGTCAAAAGATGAAAATATGGAAACTTATCAGAATAGGTACTCTGAAGTTATCAATGTTAAAAGAGATAGTCAGACGTTATCAATGAACACTACCCAGGCCGTCATCTTCGATGGAGGGGGGGGGGGGGGACAGACCGGACGGATCACCTCGCTGTTTGGAGCAGGTAGATATGCGGCCGAAAAACGAGAGCCTCCCCCAACACAAAACAGGAACAACGAAGATGCCAGACAAATGCGCTATCAATGCCTTAAGAGATATTAGTTATCAATGTCTTAAAATAAACTCAATGTTATTAATGGCTTTATATAGGGGTGCATAAACTAAGGCCCGCGGGTTGGATCTTGCCTGCTGAATGGCTTTATCCGGCTCATGGATGCTTTAATAAAACTAAAAGAAATTGTAGAGTTGCAATCAGATAATGCTTTGGAATCATTATGTAAAAATGAAAAAGCGTGATTAAAATATATTCTTTGTTGCCAGAAAGTAACTGTAACACTTCCAGAAAGTAACTGTAACACTTTCAGAAAGTAACTGTAACACTTTCAGAAAGTAACTGTAACACTTTCAGAAAGTAACTGTAACACTGCCAGAAAGTAACTGTAACACTGCCAGAAAGTAACTGTAACACTGCCAGAAAGTAACTGTAACACTGCCAGAAAGTAACTGTAACACTGCCAGAAAGTAACTGTAACACTGTCAGAAAGTAACTGTAACTGCAAAATTTTGCAAGCAAAATGATTTCCATATTTAGAAACAGTTATATTTGCGAGCCAAAATGAAGCATATGAAGTTCAAAAATTACCAGAATTTACGGATGACCACCATATTTTGAAAAGATTTGTGTTTTGAATTTGACGCCGAATACTATTATCATTTAGATATAAACAAATCGGGCACATTGCTCTCATTACCTATCTTTCAATGTTTGGTGCCATCAAGCAAATTATTCAACTTTTTCTTTCTCCATTATTCCACCGAGAAAATAAACATGTATTTACTTATGCTTGATTATGGTTATAAGCTATGTATGTATATGAATAATATATAGATATAAAGAAATAATGTACATATCATTTTCGATCCGTCCTACTTAGCACATTAAATATATTAATATAGTCCTCCCCTCAATAAGTTTGGGGACCACTGTCTTAAGAGATACTCAAAAGTTATCAATGTCCCTAAAAGAGATATTCCGAAGTTGACAATCTCTTAAAAGGTATACTTTGAAGTTATCAATGTCTTAAAAATGTATACGTGATTATTGAAAGTTTAGTAATACTGGCTGGCTTAATCAATGTATCCGTGATATAGAATTTACATAACGTGATTTCCTTATAGGGAATTATATATAAAATGAAATGAGGATATTGCTATTTCGTTAAACTTGATGAAATTTTCATTATAATTAATCCAAGGTTTTAAACCAAATGTTTTAGGTTTAGTGCATAGAAGAATTAAATAGCTTCGCTTTAATGGGAAAAAAATGTTTTTTGTGATTTTAGTCGAAACATAATCTTGCGGATAGTGAATTCTATTATACACTACCTGACACAGAAAGTGCAACACATGAAAGAGCGAATAGAATGTGATGATAAAGGACACATAGAGAGAAATGGCATATATAAATAAGTGATATTAATTACAGAAGGATAATGCAATAGAGTAATGGCACAGACATGGTGATCAGCAGACAGTAGGACCACCTCTTGCGGCGATACAAGCAGCAACCCTTCGAGGAACAGATGCAATGAGCGTGCGGAGAGTTTCCGGAGGGATGGATAATCATATGCCTTCAACCATCCTCCACATGTCCTCTTCTGTTTGAGGCTGGGGCGGGGCAGTCAAACGACGGCCAATCACGTCCCATACATGCTCGATGGATGAGAGATCTGGAGACAGCGGACGTCAAGGAAGCACCTGGATACCTTGTAAGGTTTGTCTGCTGATGGTTGCTGTGTGCGGTCGCGCGTTATCTTTCTGGAAAACAGCATTTTGAAACCGCTGAAGGATGGGAAATGCAACTGGTCGCAACACTTCATCCACATATCGTCGTGCCGTCATTGTGCCTCTGATGCGAACCTGAGGTGACCAGCTATCCAAACTGATGGCACTTCAAACCATGATGCCGCGTTGTCGAGCAGTATGGCGTTCAACAGTCGCAGGAGGGTTGGATCTTTTACCACGTCGCCTCCAGACTCTCACACAGCGACTGTCATACGACAAACAGAACCGAGATTCGTCGCTGAATACTACCCTGTCCTATTCAGTCCTCCAAGAGGCTCGAGCCAGACACCATTGCAATCTCTCACTTCAGTGTCTTGTCGTCAATGCAGTCTTCGTAAAGGACAGTTTGAGTGCAAGCGGCTTTCGGCCAAACGTCGATAAACTGTTCTCGCTGATATTGGAACATCCAATGTACTCTGTAAATTCTGCAGAATGTCGACAGTCGTCATTTGTGGGGCCGTCACCACATGCCTTCGAATGCGTTGATCAACGCGTGCTGACGTACATCTGGATGAACCTGTACCACTGCGACGATTCACATGCCTTTTTTCAATCAGTCTTCTCCATATCCTTTGCACAGTGGACGCATCTACGCGTGATTTAGTGGCGATACGCCGGTAATACCACCCAGCCGTACCTAGGCCTAAAACGAATCCCCTCGCATGATCGTCCAAATGCTGAAACGGACTTTGGCGTCGTCGGTCAGGCATCTCTTCAACGCCACGTGTCTTCTGAAATGAAAAGAAGAGCTCGGAAAACTAGTTTCCGTAGGCGATAGACAATAACAACTGTTGGCTCATCTGACATTTCCATCCCTTTTATTCTGCGATCTAATCACGTGACCCACTTGCATTTCAGATCATTTGCATACATCGACCAGCTGCGTTTGTCTCGCAATTTGCATAATTATACGGCCAAAGCTTCATGGTGTTGCATTTCTATATCTGGTAGTGTATATTTTAGTTTTGATATATTTGAAATCGTATGTTATAAATCAGCCAAGATATGTACTATTAGAACGGTAATATTTTTATATTGACCGATTGCAAATGATGGAAGTATAAAGATTCGATTTAAAAATAAATAGAAATATGTTTCTTTACACAAAGTCATAGCAAAATATGTAATTTTTACCACCGAAAACTACTTTCTTTCCATAAAAGAAGAAACTCCGAATGTCATCTTTAATAAATACTATAATTTTAGCATGACAACAGTACACAAACAAATTGGCAGAAAGTTAAAGGATAAAGTGAACTTAATTAATTGAACTCAAACTGTTGCCAACTGACTTCATGAAATCATGAAACTGACATTTTTGCGATGCCGTCCTTATGCCATTGGGATCACTGGTGACCTTAATACATTTTGCAGAACAGTGACAGTTGATTTTATTGTGAAATAATAGCAAAAATTTACTTCAGTGAAAAATTAATTGTTTCTTTATTGGAAATATATCAAGAAATCACAATAATAACGAATCCCAAAGATATTGGATGAAGCAACAAATATTTGTTTTAGGTAAAAAGACATCTACACTGTGCAATATTACTTCTTTAACAACTCAATCAATCACCTAGGCTGACTGGTTTGAGTGGAAGCAGGGACGCGGATGAAAAAACTGTACTTGACATGCACAGTATCTTCAAGCCAAATGTAAATGAGTGATAATTATCCGACGAAAGATTCAATTGATCAAAAGTCATCTGAAGTGCAAAGTATCTTTGAGCCAAGTGTAAATGAGTGATAATTGTCTGACGAAAGATTCAATTTGCCAAAGGACTATCTGAAGGGCAAAGTATCTTCAAGCCAAATGTAAATGAGTGATAATTATCCGACGAAAGATTCAATTGATCCAAAGTCATCTGAAGTGCAAAGTGGCTTCGAGTGAAGTGTAAATAAGTGATAATTATCCGACGAAAGATTCAATTTGCCAAAAGACTACCTGAAGTGCAAAGTATCTTCAAGCCAAATGTAAATGAGTGGTAATTATCCGACGAAAGATTCAATTTGCCAAAAGACTACCTGAAGGGCAAAGTATCTTCAAGCCAAATGTAAATGAGTGGTAATTATCCGACGAAAGATTCAATTTGCCAAAAGACTACCTGAAGGGCAAAGTATCTTCAAGCCAAATGTAAATGAGTGGTAATTATCCGACGAAAGATTCAATTTGCCAAAAGACTACCTGAAGGGCAAAGTATCTTCAAGCCAAATGTAAATGAGTGATAATTATCCGACGAAAGATTCAATTGATCAAAAGTCATCTGAAGTGCAAAGTATCTTTGAGCCAAGTGTAAATGAGTGATAATTGTCTGACGAAAGATTCAATTTGCCAAAGGACTATCTGAAGGGCAAAGTATCTTCAAACCAAATGTAAATGAGTGATAATTATCCGACGAAAGATTCAATTGATCCAAAGTCATCTGAAGTGCAAAGTGGCTTCGAGTGAAGTGTAAATAAGTGATAATTATCCGACGAAAGATTCAATTTGCTAAAAGACTACCTGAAGTGCAAAGTATCTTCAAGTCAAATGTAAATGAGTGGTAATTATCCGGCGAAAGATTCAATTTGCCAAAAGACTACCTGAAGGGCAAAGTATCTTCAAGCCAAATGTAAATGATTGGTAATTATCCGACGAAAGATTCAATTTGCCAAAAGACTACCTGAAGGGCAAAGTATTTTCAAGCCAAATGTAAATGAGTGGTAATTATCCGACGAAAGATTCAATTTGCCAAAAGTCTACCCGAAGGGCAAAGTATCTTCAAGCCAAATGTAAATGAGTGATAATTATCCGACGAAAGATTCAATTGATCAAAAGTCATCTGAAGTGCAAAGTGGCTTCGAGTCAAATGTAAATGAGTGATAATTATCCGACGAAAAATTCAATTTGCCAAAAGACTACCTGAAGGGCAAAGTATCTTCAAGCCAAATGCAAATGAGTGATAATTATCCGACGAAAGATTCAATTTGCCAAAAGATTACCTGAAGGGCAAAGTATCTTCAAGCCAAATGTAAATGAGTGATAATTATTCGACGAAAGATTCAATTGATCAAAAGTCATCTGAAGTACAAAGTGGCTTCGAGTCAAGTGTAAATGAGTGATAATTATCCGACGAAAGATTCAATTTGCCAAAAGACTACCTGAAGTGCAAAGTATGTTCAAGCCAAATGTAAATGAGTGATAATTATCCGACGGAAAGATTTCATTGGTCAAAAGTCACTTGAAGTGCAAAGTATCTTCGAGCCAAGTGTAAATGAGTGATAACTGCCCTATGAAAGATTCAATGTGCCAAAAGACTACCTGAAGTGCAAAGCATCTTCGAACCAAATGTAAGTGAGTGGTAATTGTCAGACGAAAAATACAATTGACCAAAAGTCTACCTGAAGTGAAAAATATCTTTAAACCAAATGTAAACAAGTGATAATTGTCTGACAAGATCCAATTGTTCAAAATCCACCTGAAGGGTCAAGTATCTTCGACTCAAGTATAAACGAGTTACCTGTATAACTGTCCGATGAAAACCTCAATTGGTCGAAAGTCCACCTTTCACAATAAATCCCTCTACTCATCGTTCTCGACGTCCAAATTACAACTCAAAACTACACGTCTTGAACTTTTACAAAGAAAACCGCAGACGACTTTGTTCTCAAATCGCAGAATGGAGATTGTAGACGATTCTTTAATATTACTTCCCCATTCTCAAAAAGTGGACTCTCTGTTTACAGAAGGCAATTTTTCAGAACTAAATTTTCCTTTGTCTACCTCGCCGCTAAGACCGGTTTGCTGATGCGTCAACTGTTTTCTGAAGTTTTTGCCGTGAATGGAAAGGTCCCGCCACGTATCGCAGACATTGAAATTTTTGCAATGGGTAGTTAAATATACATTTTAAAAACATTTAGCTTATGAAAGATTTTCTTTATTTGAAGTCAAGGCATTTTGCGAGACAAACTCTCTTAATTTTAATGTACTACTGTTAACCGTAGTAAATCCTTAATTGGCTATTCACATCCGATCTTTCCACAACCTCCATATCCGGAAATTTTGGTGTATTGTTTTCTTCACTAAAATATATTTTTAATCGGCGCAAGGGTGATTTTTTAAGCAGTTTAATTAGAGTCGACCTGAGGGTGGCACTCTATTTTTGTTTTCCCTCTCACCCTACAATTTTGTTTTTTCATCTCCGGGTCTGAATTATTATATTAAATGTTTCTTGCAAAATAGCCTGCTCATATTGAGAGCACTATTATTCTTTACTGATGTAGATAATTTAATGTTTCGAGAGAAAATGGGATCATCCGACCCACCAGAAGGAATAAGGTATCTGTTTGGACTGCCGGGACAATGTCACCCAATTTAGACCGGAACCTAGTACGGGTGACATCCACATTGACTGTACCCTCCTTGTCCTGCCACAAACCTCTCGGAAGGACGTTCGGACCCACAGATTTAACATGCCGTACTCCGTGTAGACAAGGGGGTAGTTTGGGCAGCGCCGGGAATCGAACTTGGGTCCTCGGAGTGCAGTTCCCATGATTTAACCACCGGGTTATCACGCCCTGAGACAATGTGATCTTTCATTTTTCTTTCGACCCAGATCGTCCAACCTATCCGAAGATATAAGGAAGGTGGACGACTGGAACAGTGCGACCCAATTTAGACCGGAATCCAGTGTGGACGACATCCACAGGGACCGTATGCTCCTTCCCCTACGACCCATCTCTTGGAAGGACTTACAGACCCACATATTTAACGTACTCGTGAACACGGGGGAAAGCCGGGAATCTAACTAGCAACAGAACTAATCAATATAACAATTGCGTGTAAGTCGAAAGTTTCAAGCGTTCAACATCAAAGTTTTTACATATGCCGTTATATTCCAAATCAATCAGGACTTGTAACAGCCTTGGATGGTTCTAAATACCGTAAAAAGTGTTAGGTTTTATTTGCACTCCCAAGATTAAGTGTTAGGTTCGCTGCAATCCGCGAGGCCTCGTTCGGTTCAGGCGACGTATTGCGCAGAAAGCAAATAAAAAAAATCTGATGTGGGCAACACATGACTTTCCTTATATAATGCAATGAATTTACTACTTTTACAGTAAAAAAAAATAGGTTTTTCTTATAGTAGATACTTATATTCTTTCCAAGATATTGAATTGTCGATGATTAGTCGTCATTTTCATTGATTTGGCGTCATTTTTATCCATTTGGCGAGATTTTCGTTAATTTGGCAACATTTAGAAATGTCGCCAAGTTGGCGACATTCCGATAAAACCGTCGCCAAAATCTCGCCAATCGTTATGAA
The DNA here is from genome assembly GCA_951213105.1 of Amaurobius ferox. Taxonomy (NCBI): domain Eukaryota; kingdom Metazoa; phylum Arthropoda; class Arachnida; order Araneae; family Amaurobiidae; genus Amaurobius; species Amaurobius ferox. The sequence continues at coordinate 42,643,283 of OX578133.1, forward strand.
TGGAGAAATAAGTTATTCTTATAGCAGATAAATGACTATTGGCGTTCAAATTCAAAAGTATTGCTCAAAGTATCTTTTCTCGTGAATGGAACGAGCATGATGAGAGCATGCACCACGAGAATGATGTCAACAAATTTATCGCATGATATTACATATGAAAAGTGAACATGTTTGTCAATAGTTAATATTTTTTTTATTTTATGGGATTTTTTAATAAATTTGTTTGAAAAATGTGTAATATCTCGAGGACGGTTCGTGTTAGCGGTCTAAAGTTTATATCAATCGTTTTCTAAGGAAAAATTACATAAGAAGCGTCTATTTGTGTAACTTTATTAAAGGTTTAGATTTTTTGATGATTCTTTCAAAATTTCACTCGAAAATTTAGGTGGGTTCTGAACATTCGATTACATTTAAAAACAATAGGCTTCCAGTATTCACGGATTGTGATTTTTGTACCAAATTTTATTCGAATCGCTTCATTCGTTCGTGAGATATCGTCTCCACAGACTCACTGACACACACACACACACACACACAGACATCACCTCAAAAATGCTTGATTCTTGATCAGGGATGCTTGAAACGTGCTATCCCGTCGGAAACTCGAATTCGAATTTTCGACCCCGTCACAATACTTTCCTTATACATTATGTATATAAGGAAAATAAAAATCTGAGTCTACTAAGGGTGGCATTTTACTCAGCATCGCATAAGATATGGGCTATTTTTGGGTAGGAGTGGTGTGTGGATATTTGCATAGCTTAGGAATTGATATACATATGTCTGTCACGTCCACCTGTGCTCGAAATAGCCGAAACCCAACTCACACTATATTTTATTCCAACCTATCTTTGAAGGGCAGACGATACTAGGGAAACCGAATTACTCATTTAGTTGTAGAATGAGGTTACAAGAATGATTTTTTCTCCCTATTTCAATTCTACGGTTCGAATCGTCTGGGTTGAAGCACACACAATGGTCATCATTTGGCAAAAAATCGGGCACGTGTCCTAATTGTCACCTAGAATTTGGCCAGTCAGCGGATGTAGGATAAATTCTTATATTTTACTTAAAATACTAATTTTTAACTGCCATACAGAAAAGAAAAATTAGACTCTGTACTATAATTTTTATTAAAAAATAATTTTTAAGATATTTGATGTCTAAAAGCTTTTTAAACAAAATGAACTATAATTCTACAGGGTGTCCCAAAAAGATTGAAACGCGATTTAATTCTTTACCTGTTGGAGATAAGTTGGCAATGTAAATTGCAAAAATGTTGGAAGTAAGGTAGGAAATAAGACTACGTTAATGAAATAGTCCTCCCATTAATTTTCAAAAAGTTACTTTTTAAATTTTTATTCGACTCCCTTAGACAAATTTGGTCAATCAGAAAATTTTTATTTTTAATGCAACAAGATCATTAAAAAAAACTGCATATCTGTATCTTTAAAATTGAGCAAGTTATATTTAATTGAACACTGTGAATGGGGACCATATATCACGTTAGAAATGTAAATTTGTGACATGTCACAACAAAGATAAAACTGGATGATAATACATAGGAGACATTTTTGCGAATTCCGTGTAGGCTCACGACGCAATCACGGATTCTTAAGTACTTTTCAATAAGTAAGTACTTTTTCAATAATTAAGTTCTTTTAAGTACTTTTTTTTATATCTAAACAATTTACGTCGTCAATTTATGATCCCTATTTTCACTGATGAAACAGCCTTTCACATGGTACGGAAAACTGGCATAAGTCCGATTTTTTCCTTTTATCATAATTCAGTTGATTTTAAAGATACAGATAAGCGGTTTTATTTTAATGATCTTGTTGCATTAAAAATAAAAATTTTCTGATTGAACAAATTTGTCTAAGGGGGTCGTATAAAAATTAAAAAGTGTAACTTTTTGAAAATGAATGGGAGGACTATTTCATTAACGTAGTCTTATTTCCTACCTTACTTTCAACAGTTTTGCAATTTACATTGCCCACTTATCTCCAACAGGTAAAGAATTAAAGCGCGTTTCAATCTTTTTGGGACACCCTGTATAGTGAACTAGCAGTATACCCGTTCTTCGCACTGAAAATGTAATATAAAGAAACTTAAAATTCACAATTATGTGTAAATTCCTATAGTGTTCTAAACGATTTTGTTATTCAAAGCATTCTATTAAAATATTTAATTCTAGGTGACAAAATCGTGATTTTGAAGTTCATTTTAATTTATATGTAGTGTTGCATCCGTCTTATAACCGCTTTATTTTTGCGTAATTTCTATGCATGTATATTCTGTGCCAACGCAATTACAATATTTTTTAATTTAAATGATCATCAAACTTTGATTATTTCTACAACGAAGTCTAATTTTAACGTATGCAGAATGTAAACACATCAAGCTGTAAGATGAGTTGTATAAGAATTGTTTAATTTTTAATGCAAAATTATTTAGCTCTGGAGTCTGGCATATAGCTAATATGAATGAAATAGTCATTGATTTTACATAGCGAAGCAGACGATTTTATGGCATTGTCTTTTTCGACGAAATTTTAAGCATGGAGTTAGAAAGTAATTTTACCTCCATGGTTTTAAATTTTTAAGTAAAATAAATTTTTGTAGTATTGTGATAATTATAAAAATATCACCTCTGAATGAAAGGAATGGAATAAAAGTGTATGAAAGAAATATTCACTACTTTTACATATAGAACCAGGCGATTTATATTTCGATGGAGTCATTTGAATAAAATTCATTTTTTTTCGATGACGTTTTAAGTTTTCAAATGTAATAAATTATTGTAGCATTGTGATAATTTTAAAAATATCACCCCTGAATGTATCGCATTTTAGAGATGTTTAAATAAAATTGCGTTGCAGTTTGAAAATGTTCCACAATCAATGCTTTATGTACGATTGATCTTTCTTGTTTATATAGATGACTACTATCCGTATTATATTCTTTATTACAAGGTTAGAAAGAAGGAGGAATATTGCATGGCTTTTACCACAAGTTTTTGAAATCTAGCTAAATGATTCATCCGTTTTTTGCAAGATTGTACACTTTCTTCTGCTGTTATTGAAAACGCAGAAAAGAGCTTGTCAGCCCAAAGTCACGATTAAGCAAGATGATCCATTCCTCTTTGAGGACAAATAAGGGAGTTCAAAGTCCTGGCGAATCTACGAACTTTCATATCGCTTACTTTCGATAAGGACGATTTTTGAGCAGAAGCGGAAGAAAGCAATTTAAATAAATGCATTGCAGCGGTAGAATATTCAAAATCGGAGTATCGAAAACTGGTATTCTTGTTTCAAATTTTGTTTCTCTATTTCATAATAGTGTTATTGATAAGAATATAGTGTGTTTCAAATAGACCGATCCGGCTTATAATTTTCGAACCACCAGTGCTGGACGCATACTTGTAATTGCAAAATTGTTTTCAATCATAAGAAAAGAACGAATGAGACGATTTGAACGAAATTTGGTAGAAATATTACAATCGACTAGCCGCCTTTGGCGACCAGCCTGTTCGCTACCCTTGGAAACTCTGACCGTGGCAAACTCGTTGGCGCGACCTACCAGAAAGGTGTAAGGTAACTGCTAAAGGTGTAAGGAAGTGCCACACAATTTAGACCGGAACACAATGGGGGAGGCATCCAAAGAGACCGTACCCTCCTTCCCCTACCACAAACCTCTCGGAAGGACTTGCAGTCCCACACGTTTAACGTGATCGTACTCCGCGTGAACACGGCTGCAGTTTTGGCAATGGCGGGAATCGAACCCGGGCCTACCGAGTGAAATTCCCGCGCGCTAACCACTGGGCTACCGTGCCATCCGCGACAATCTCCATAACTTTATTTTTATTCGGCAATTTTGGGAATCGAACCCGGGCCTACCAAGTGCAAATCCCGCGCACTAACCACTGGGGTACTTCACCCTCCGCGATATTCTTCATAACTTTCTTTTTATTCACCCAATTTAGACCGGAACCAAGTGGGAGAAGCATCCACAGGGACCGTACCCTTCTTCCCCTACCACCAACCTCTCGGAAGGACTTACAGACCCACATGTTTAACGTGATCGTACTCCGCGTAAACACGGCGGCAATTTTGGGAATCGAACCCGGGCCTACCGAGTGCAATTTCCGCGCGCTAACCATTGGGCTACTTTGCCCTACGCGACAATCTCCATAACTTTCTTTTTATTCATCCAATTTAGACCGTACCCTCCTTCCCCTACCACCAACTTCTCGGAAGGACTCACGGACCCACATGTTTAACGTGCTCGTACTCCGCGTAAACACGGCGGCAATTTTGGGAATCGAACCCGGGCCTGGTAACTGGTTGGACGGCCAGGATGTGCCACCCAATTTAGTCCGGAACCCAGTGGGGGAGGCATCCACAGGGAACGTACCCTCCTTCCCCTACCACCAACCTCTCGGAAAAACATACGGACCCATATGTTTAACGTGATCGTACTCCATGTCAGTGGCGGAAATCGAACCCGGGCCTACCGCGTGCAATTCCCGCGCGCTAACCACTGGGCTACTTCGCCCTCCGCGACAATCTCCATAACTTTCTTTTTATTCACCCAATTTAGACCGTACCCTCCTTCCCCTACCACCAACCTCTCGGAAGGACTCACGAACCCACATGTTTAACGTGATCGTACTCTGCGTGAACGTGGCGTAAGTTTTGGCAGTGGCGGGAATCGAATCCGGGCCTACTGAGTGCAATTTCCGCGCGCTAACCACTGGGCTGCCGCGCCCTCCGCGACAATCTCCATAACTTTCTACATATTCACCCAATTTAGACGGGAACCCAGTGGGGGAGGCATCCACAGGGGCCGTATCCTCCTTCCCCTACCACCAACCTCTCGGAAGGACTTACGGACCCACATATTTAACGTGATCGTATTCCACGTAAACACGGCGGCAGTTTTGGCAGTGGCGGGAATCGAACCCGGGCCTACCGCTAACTTCCCGCGCGCTAATTTGCAATTTAAAATGACCATATGCTTAATTCCATCATCCTCATTCCATTGTTTCATTGTTCCATCATTTGAAATATCCATAAAATTAAAATATCCATTTAAAATATCCAAAAGTTAAAATATACATTTAAAAAATCCAGATCGTCCCATCATTTAAAATATAAATATAATAATTTATATAGAGCAAAGGCGCTCTATTCAGAACCGTGACGTCACCTCCACCTTGACGTCCCCACCCACCACCTTCCCTGCTTCAGCGGGGGAGAAACGAACGGAACGCCGAGAAATTTAAAATCATGACGTCTTTAAAATTGCGATCCTGAAGGCAATTTTCATTATTTCTTGACCAGATTGGACTTGTAAGAATGCCAGACCTTTCTAAAAATGTAAATTATTAGTCGAAATTCTGAGTACTTTTTACTATGCGAAAATTTAAAAACCAAAAATCGTTTTTTTGAGTCAAAAGTGACTTTTGCTTTAAAATCCTAAAAAAATATTAGAATTTGTCCCTGAGATTTGAAATTGATATATTTTTACTCAAAATTCTCTGCTCTTTCCGATGGTGTGATTTGTTTTTTTCTACGACGTCCGGATCGTGGAGAAAAAAGGGCAAAAAGGGCAAATAACGGTCGAAATCGCATAAAACATTAAATAAATAAAAAAGAAATTAAAATTTTAAAAATCGGTTTTCACGTGTCCCCTTCCCTCCCCCCTAGGTCTCAGATTGCCAAATTTCGTAGCTCTCCGACGCGCGGTCGCGAAACGTATAGTGTATAAGACAGACACACACACAGACATTGCCTTTTATTATATAGATGAATGCCGGAAGTCTATAGTTTTAAAAACTGTAGGATTCCAGTATTCACTGATTTCGCAATCGAATGTTCAGAACACCCCCAAAATGTAAAATGAAATTTTGAAGAAATCGGCAAAAGCTTCAATCAAGTTACGTAAATATTTTCTTATGTAAATTTTCATTAAAAAAAACCATTGACTTTAGAATGCTAGCATGAACCGTTTTTGAGATAGTGTGCATTTTAAAAATAAATATATTAAAAAAATTACAATTAAAGAAAGTATTAACTTCTATGAAATATGTTCACTTTTCATATGTAATATGCGATGAATTGGTTATTCTCGTGGATCTATCTCGTTCCATTTGCGAGAGAAGATATTTTGAGTAATAGTTTTGTATTTGTACCCCATTAGTCGTTTATTTTCTATAAGACTAACCTATTTATCCGTCGCTAACTCTTTTCGAAGTTTTGGCTACAAATTTGGCGAAATATCGCCAACTTGGCGACTTTTTTAAATGTTGTCAAATTGACAGAAATGTCATCAGATTGATAATGACGCTAAATCAAAGAAAATGACGACTAATGGATGAAAATTCAGTATCTTGGAAAGAATATAAGAATCTATTATAAAAATAACCTATATTTCTCCTCCCGTAATCCTTGGCGAATTTTGGCGAAATATCTTCAACTTGGCGACTTTTTGAAATGTTACCAAATTTACGAAAATGTCGCCAAATTGATAAAAAATGACGTTAAATCAGTGTAAATGACGATTAATTTATGAAAATTCAATATCTTTGAAAGAGCATAAGAATCGACTATAAGAATAACCCATTTCTCCGTCCGTCCGTAATGCTTGGCGAAAAATTTGACGGGATGTTGCCAATTTGGCGACTTTTTTAATGTTGCTAATTTGGCGACTTTTTGAATGTTGCCAAATTGACGAAAATGTCACTAAATTCATAAAAATGCCGGTAAATGGGAGGCAATGCTTTGCAAATTTTTAATTTCATTATATGACGGGCATACTTTCTACTATATAAGAAATGCTCTTCTCTCCTTTCATGTGTAACACTTGACTATACATTTAGCGAACTTGGCTAATAATTTGGCGAAATATCGCTAACTTGACGATATTTAGCCGCAGATTGATGAAAATATCGTTAAAATTGCAAAAATGACTCCACGTTAATGAAAATTACGCTTAATTAATGAATTTATTATTAAAATATTTTGACATATGGACTATATTGTTTATTGAGGATGCTATCAATATTGATAATTGTTAATTTAGAGTTTGTGCGAGTTAATTGGGTACGAAAAAGTCTTGCATGTTGCCATCCAGAAAAGCGCCAAATGTAAAATTCAACGTTACAAAAACTGTGTCATGGATCTTTTCATCACTTTTTGGAAGAAGTATATTCATTGCATTATAATATTAGGAAAGTTATGTGCTGCATATATCAGATTTTTTCATCATTTATTCAACGCATTTTTCTTTCTTTTTTTTTTTTAATTCGTTCCGATGTTTGGTGTTATATAAAACTTTCGAACATATATTTTACTAGCAGCATACCCGTTCTTCGTACGGAGTATATAATATAAAGAAATTTATAATTCGCAATCATGTGCAAATTCTGTTAAAATATTAAATTTATTGCTCATAAAGAGAAGTTTAAGAATATCTGTTCTCACTATGCAAAATTATCTTCACGGGCAGATGATCTGAAGAATAAAACATCCTGGCCCCTTTTGTAAGCAAATTTAAAAAAAAAAAAGGAATTGAATCAATATATGCAACCTCGTACTACTTATATTGTCGCAGATTAGAAAATATGCCAGTGTGTTAGTAGAAGCTTACCCGTATTGCAATATGAGTCTCAAAAATATTTGCCAAAATAAAAGAGATGACGTAAAAAATTGAAAGTATCAAAAATCCCCGTAATCTTAATACCAGAAGGACGTAATTGATTCCAATATATGCCAATATATATCAAAATATATGCCAATATACCTGCACTACTTATATTCTCGTAGATTAGAAGATATACCCATGCATTTGTAGAAGATTACTCGTACAACGTACTATATATGAGTTTCAAAAATTTTCGTCATAATAAAACAATTAGTCATAATAAAAATATAAAATATATTTTTACATCCATCCATTTATTTATTATACAAATAGAAAAAATAATAATAAATATTAACAACACATTTAATTTCATTCCGTTGCCGAGCAACAGGATATAAGATAGAATCTTCCTCATAAAATGCGAAATTATATAGCCATTTTGATTTCTTTATACTTTACATCGTTAAGCTTGTGAAAGATGAACCATGGAGGTAGATTTTTCCATTTAAATTCATGTTTCAAACAATTCATGTTTTCCTATAGTGACTAATTAATGCAAAAATCCTGCACCAAACTCGGAAATAAAGTTTTATTTCATTTTGGCGTTTTAAACAAACGATTTTCATCCTTTCTGTTTGGATAAACCACGGAGTTGGAGAGTAGATCTTCTAAGAAAAAGTTCCGTTTTTAATTAATATCTCGACAACTCCTGGTCTTAGAAACTCGAAACTTTGACAAAATTTATGGGGGGCTATTTCAAGGCTATCCACAAAATTTCATAAAATTCGGTTTAGCCGTTTTCCCGTGATGATGAGACAAACGAAAATTTCGTTTTTTACTAATATCTCGAGAACCACTGGTCGTAGAAACTCAAAATATGGACTAAATTTTAAATGGGACTATTTCTAAGCTACTGACAAAATTTCATCAAATTCGGTTCAGCCGTTCTCCCGTGATGATGGGACAGACAGACAGACAGACAGATTTTCAATTTTATTTATATAGATTCTCAATTTCCTAATTGTACAGCATATTAATGTTTTCAACCATTTTGTTCCTTACGGTGTAACCAATTTACTTCTGAAATATGTTTGAAATTCTAAGCCTTCAGTCCAAATTAACTTGTTTGTTTCAACTTTTTTATCGTATCATATTTGTTTTTGTAATTTTCATTTTTAACACTTTACAACAAAGTTGAAAAGTGTTTATGACTTTGTTCATTCTGTCTGTCTGTCCGTTAGCACGATAACTGCCGTAAAAATGACTTAATCAAAATGAAATTTTAGTATGTTGTTCAGACGGTCTGTAGGACGTATGGGAATATAAATGAATAATATCACCCAATTAGTTTTGGATTGAACCCGGGTTGAAAAAATGAAATACATTGAGCCCTATGGGACTTAATTTTTCAAACATTTTTTAAGCGGATTTAAAATTCACAAATTGCTTCGAAAATTTTAGGTAATATTCAAATTGTTCCATAAAATATATAAAAAAAAATTTAGCGAAATATATTCAGTAGTTTTTTAAATAAAAATTAAAATAATAATTACACCTCTTATATGAAACGATCACGTGACCATGATATGAAACGATCACATGACCCACTTCAAAATGATATATGGCATCCATCTTGTTTCAAAATCATGATTTTTTTAAGTTCTTTTTAATTCATATTGAGTGTTGTATCCGTCCTAAAACTACTTTATTTTTGCTTAAATTCTGTGCAACTACATACTGAAACAACACAATGACAATATATTTGAGTTTAAATGCTCATCTAAATTTGATTATTTCTACAACTAAGCCTATTTTTCACCTATGTAAAATGTGAACAGCAAAATATGTAGAATGAGTTGTATTAGAATTCCTGTATTTTTTAACACAAAATAATTTAGTCCATGGAGTCTGCATGGCTGATATGAATGAAATATTAATTGATTTTATAAAGAGAAGGACAATTTTTTTCGATGAAGTTTTAAGCATAGAGTTTAATTATTTGTAGCTCCATGGTCTTAAATGAAATGTTTAAATAAAATAAATTATTATATATATATATATATAGTATTGTGATGAATCAAATGAATGGGAGAAAGTTATGAATGAAATCCTGTTTTTATAGAGAGATCCAGGCGTGTTATTTTTTCTATGACGTCATTTGAATTAATGTCAGTTGTTTTCGATGAAGCTTTCAAATATAATGAATTATCGTAGTATTATGATAATTCTAAAACTATTACCGAGGAATGTATAACATTTTAGAGATGTTTAAACCAGGCAATTTATATTTCAATATCGTCATTTGAATGAAGTTCATTTTTTTCGATGAAGGTTTAAGTTTTCAAATATAATAAATTAATGCAGTATTGTGATAAGTTTCAAAATATTACCGAGGAATGTATTGCATTTTAGACTTGTTTAAATAAAATTGCATTGAAGTTGGAAAGCGTTTCATAATCAATGCTTTAAGCATGATTGATCTTTCTTGTTTTTTACATTAACTTATGTTTTTTTTTTTTGCAATTAATTTTTTTGCATGGTGTACATTTTCGTTTTGCTCTGGTTTTTGTTGAAAATATACTTTTACGGATCGGGGCGGGTATCAATGGTATTATACTTACAAAAACATCAATTAAATGACAATTTTTTATGTTCATGTTTAATTAAATGAAACAAAGTATGTTCATATTTAATTCGATAAGTTTTTTTAAAATTAGTTTGATTGCAATTGAAGCAAAACAAATTTATTTTTCTAATGATATATATATATATATATATATATATAACATACATACTAACAAAGCAGTTGCCTATATTAAGTGTCATTCCCCTGTCATGCCGTATTTACTTGTCTTGAAAATAAAAATTTTCATTGCATTTTCTATTTAATCCCCCCCAAATGATCACGGCTACTGTGTTTCTGTTTAGTTTAAACCACCCATGTTTAAATATAATGCAGAAAATAGGTTGAAAAATAGAAAAAAAATATATTGTAACAAGAAAGATGAAAAAGCCCGTTTAGAGAAAATGACCCATATATCAAGATGCTACAATTCTGGAGTATAGATTCGGCAGTTTAATTTATGGTTCTCAACATTCATGGTTTAATTTATAGTTCTCAGCGATTCTCAATATTTAGACATTGTCGTTTTCACAGTTTTTAGCATTCAATAAATAGGAAAATGAACAATAATATTAATTTTCTGTAATTAGAAAAGTGATATTTAAAAATCATAAATAAAATTTACAGATCCTACTAAATGAAATATCATGCTATAGAGAATATGAATTTTCAATATTTCTCAAGAATATGAATTTAGAAAATATAAAAGTTTCAAATATATTACTAGAAAATGTGTAAAGATAGTGCTGTAGATAGTAAATAAGAAAAATCTAGAATAACAAGTATTTCTTCTGTTTCTTTAAAAATGTATAAATTTATATCCTTTTAAACCAAAAAATTCCTTAAAATTATTCTAACTGGGAATTCTAAGTACAGGTTTACACGAGTTCGGCCATGCTCGGGGGTTTAAAACCGACCCGGCTTACGGTCCAGGCCGTTTTGGGTCGGGTTCGGAATTAGTTTAAAAATTTCTAGGCAGTCTTGATGGCGATATAATAAAATTTATAAATGGAATTTATAATCCAATATATGATTTTTTATGTTGATTACAGATATGTAAAAATAATTGTTAAAAGTCCTTTTTATTTCGCTCTGAGCAAAAATTCAAGCGTTTGACACATTTGGATGAACATTGTTTTGACTTAAGGGTCGGTCTTAAGACTGGCCTCGAGTTCTACATTTGAAAATGAATGAATGATGTAATCACATTAAAAATGAATGAATGATGTAATCACACTGGAAAATAAATGAATGATGTAATCACATTTGAAAATAAATGAATGATGTAATCAAGTCATGAAGGTTAATATTTTAACTTTGATTTAAATGTATGTTATACGTAAATGAATAATGATTTCCTGGTAAGATTCCAGAGTTGAAATTTGGCATAGTATTCCAATACTTTCGTGTGTATAGTACTAATGTATAAAAATGTTACACTCTAATCACAAATCTGTTCCTAAGACAAAAGAAAACTTTTCACTTCATACGTTTACCAAGAAGTAATTGCATGGCGGATTTATATGCTCGAAAGCCATTAGTGAATCTATTTGGGTCCCTATAATTTCATCATGTTTTGCATATTCATAATATATAATTTTTATTTCGTCCACAGAGATCAAAATGTGACGAAATATAACTTCATATGCGTTTCTGCGACTATGATGCGGTTTCCATTCATTATTGATTTGAAATTTACACAAATCCAATTGATAAAGCTTCAGGTGATAAAAGTAAAATACACAAGTCTTGACTGATATATTTAGAGTTTCTTTACTTTTTAACACTTTACAACATAGTTGAAAAGTGTTTATGACTTTGTTCATTCTGTCTGTCCGTTAGCACGATGACTGCCGTAAAAATTACTTTATCAAAATGAAATTTTAGTATGTTGTTCAGATGGTCTGTGGGACCTATAGGAATATAAAGGAATAATAACACCCAATTAGTTTTGAACTGAACCCGAGTTGAGAAAATGAAATACATTGAACTCAATGGGACGTAATGTTTCAAACATTTTTTAAGCGAATTTAAAATTCACAAATTGTTTCGAAAGTTTTAGGAAATATTTAAATTATCCCATAAAAAATATGAAAAGAATTTCTGCAAAATATAATCTGTAGTTTTTTAAATAAAAATTAAAATAATAATTACACCCATATTATATGAAAAGATCACCTGACGCACCTCAAAATAAAAATATGCATCCATCTTTTGTCAAAATCGTGATTTTTAAAATTCTTTTTAATTTATATTTAGTGTTGTACCCGTCCTAAAACCGCTTTATTTTCGCTAATTCTGTGCATCTACATGCTGAAATAAAGCAATTACAATATTTTTGAGTTTAAATGATCATCAAACTTTGATTATTGCTACAACGAAGTCTAATTTTCACTTATGGAGAATGTAAACACCCAAAGATGTAGGATGAGTTGTATTTGAATTGCTGCATTTTTTAACGCAAAATTATTTAGCTCTACTACAGTCTGCAATATAGCTGATATGAATGAAACATTCATTGATTTTAGAAAGAGAAACACCCGATTTTTTCGATGACGTTTTAAGCATAGAGTTAAATTACTTGTACCTCCATGGTTTTAAGTTTTTAAATAACATAAATTTTTGTAGTATTGTGATGAATGAAAGGAATGGAAAAAAGTTTGTGAATGGAATGCTGCTTTTATATCGAGAGCCAGGCGATTTATATTTCGATGACTTCATTTGAATAAAGTTCATTTGTTTTCGATGAAGTTTTCAAATATAATAAATTATTGTAGTATTGTGATAATTTAAAAAATATTACCGCTGAATGTATCGCATTTTTGAGATGTTTAAACCAGGCAATTTATATTTCAGTGACTTCATTTGAATAAAGTTCATTCTTTTCGATGAAGTTTTAAGTTTTCAGATATAATAAATTAATGTAGTATTATGATAATTTAAAAAATATTACCGAGGAATGTATCGCATTTTGGAGATGTTTAAATAAAATTGCATTACAGTTGGAAAGTGTTTTATAATCAATGCTTTATGCATGTTTGATCTTTCTTGTTAACGGATGCTATGGTTTGAAGTCCAGAACTTGCAAATAGGAGGCCAACTGTTACAAAGTCTCCGTATGAGCCCTCTGTTTTCTAGTCGCCCAGAAACCTTAATCAATACTTTTGACAGCAGCATTCAGGCCGCCTAGTTGATAGAACACTGCTTTAGAAAGTATAATTTAGACCCTGTCATTCGAGAGCTGTTTTTGACAGCAGTACCAGACCTGGTTAAATAGACCTTAACCGTAGATGCTTCCAGCATTGATTTTGAATATTTTCTTTTAAAAATTTTAGATCCTCGCCGAGACTTCTTGGTGCTAATGTAAGTTGAAATGGCTTTTTAACTGTTGGAATTTTTGCATTATATTATTATCAGAAATATAAAGGAATTAATTCGCATTATTGAATAAAAATGTATAGTGATTTCAAATTGAATAAAGCATTAAGAAATTCGGCACCCTTTCTGAAATGAGAGCCAGTGACCGCATTCCGCTTATCGATACATCAATTCCTAAGTACTTGCGAAATCGCGCAAAATACATATTTTTGTAGACTTTCTCAAAAAAGATTTATAGACTTCGAAGTGTGAATATTTCGGAATGCTAATCTTATGCGCTAATAGATTCTCTTTCTGTCAACTGCTTTTGTGATGCAAAGCAGATGCTACTGTTTGAACCACACCTGTAAGTAGTTCTTTTTCTCCACGGAGGTGTCACGGTGTGAATATAAAGTAAACAAAACACTCTGCGTACAGCGTCTCCGTATTACTGTTATTTACGAGACAGGGAAGATTTGCTGTGAACTGTACGGCTACATTACTTATTCAATAAGACCTCCCATATTTAGTGGAATAAGAAAAATCTGATGTGTTCAACACATGTTTTTTGCTACAGATTAAGACATTTTGATTTTGTGTAAAAACAGTAACGGAATGTAGAGCTTTCTTATTACGTAGTTATTTTTCAGGACTTTGCCTAGGTTGTCAATTTTCTTAAAGCAATTACTATTTTCATTACGATTTGAAAATTCTTAATGTAAAACATGGCACAATTCTACGACAGAAAATTTTTCTGTGGGTGCAATCGAGATTTAGGGGAAATTAATGGGAATGTAAAACTTTTAGTTAATAAGTGTACACCTATGTAGATTGAAAGTTTGATTTCTTTTTTTATATATTTTCTAAAAGTTGAATGTCTTAAAAATATGTCAAATTTCATAAAATATGTATTAAAATGGTTGAGATATAAGAATTATATGAACACCCTCGGGACTGCCATCTCAAAACTTTAACCGCATTTTTTCCCAAAATCAATTTTTGAACGTATTTCGTCTCTGTATCTACCAATTTTTAACATTTTACAACAAAGTTGAAAAGTGTTTATGACTTTGTTCATTCTGTCTGTCTGTCCGTCCGTTAGCACGATAACTGCCGTAAAAATGACTTAATCAAAATGAAATTTTAGTATGTTGTTCAGACGGTCTGTAGGACCTATGGGAATATAAATGAATAATATCACCCAATTAGTTTTGGATTGAACCCGGGTTGAAAAAATGAAATACATTGAGCCCTATGGGACCTAATTTTTCAAACATTTTTTAAACTGATTTAAAATTCACAAATTGCTTCGAAAATTTTAGGTAATAGTCAAATTGTTCCATAAAATATATAAAAAAAAATTCAGCGAAATATATTCAGTAGTTATTTAAATAAAAATTAAAATAATAGTTACACATCTTATATGAAACGATCACGTGACCATGATATGAAACGATCACATGACCCACTTCGAAATGATATATGGCATCCATCTTGTTTCAAATTCGTGATTTTTTAAAGTTCTTTTTAATTCATATTGAGTGTTGTATCCGTCCTAAAACTACTTTATTTTTGCTTAAATTCTGTGCATCTACATACTAAAACAACACAATGACAATATATTTCAGTTTAAATTCTCATTCAAATTTGATTATTTCTACAACTAAGCCTATTTTTCACCTATGTAAACAGCAAAATATGTAGAATGAGTTGTATTAGAATTACTGTATTTCTTTAACACAAAATAATTCAGTCCATGGAGTCTGCATGGCTGATATGAATGAAATATTAATTGATTTTATAAACAGAAGGACGATTTTTTTCGATGAAGTTTTAAGCATAAAGTTTATGAATTGTAGCTCCATGGTCTTAATTTTTAAATAAAATAAATTATTATAGTATTGTGATGAATGAAATGGAGAAAGTTATGAATGAAATCCTGCTTTTATAGAGAGATCCAGGCGTGTTATTTTTTCTATGACGTCATTTGAATTTATTTCAGTTGTTTTCGATGAAGTTTTCAAATATAATAAATTATGGTAGTATTATGATAGTTTTAAAAATATTACCGTGGAATGTATTGCATTTTAGAGATATTTAAACCAGGCAATTTATATTTCAATGCCGTCATTTGAATGAAGTTCATTTTTTTCAATGAAGGTTTAAGTTTTCAAATATAATAAATCAATGTAGTATTGTGATAAGTTTTAAAATATTACCGAGGAATGTATTGCATTTTCGACTTTTTTAAATAAAATTGCATTGAAGTTGGAAAGTGTTTCATAATCAATGCTTTAAGCATGATTGATCTTTCTTGTTGCTTGATGTATTTAAAATTTGGAATGATTCTTAATGACAGTAACTTGCAGTTGGCTAGCTAGCCTCTTTTTCATTGAGACTTTCCTTGCAAGTTTACCTCAAAACTTTTGAGCAAAAAATCTTTAATTTTTGTTTCTATGGCCGCCATTTTTTCACGTGGTAAATATAAAAAATCCTATAAAGTGCAGTGTCCAATTCAGCAATAAGAGTGCGCAATTGCATCTCAGTAGTATGGAGATTCGTGTTTCTAGTCCCGGCAGCAACAGTTAACCTTGCAGGCTAGTGTAATGATGTCGGGATCGGAAAGTGACAATAGTACGACTAGCATGGATTTGGCGGACTCTGGGATATTGAGTACAGATTTCAAATTGGGAGACCAACTATCAGGCATGAAGCTAACCTGGAGGATAAAAATAAACCCAGAAGGTTAACCTGAGGTAAAAATAGCAGGAGGTTGTCGGTCAGATTGTCAAGTAGCACATTCATCTGACATCATAAGGAGGAGTCCACTTTGACGATAAGAGCCTGCAATTCCGTCCTAGTAGCTCAATCAGGAGAGCGCCGTCTGACCAGTGCGATCATCCGCTGTTCGATCACTGGCTGGGACAGCAAGGCACTTTACAAATGTTAACTACGTATACTATTAAACTTTAAGATTTACTTTGATTTTTTTTAAGTCAGTTGAAACTCGTAGAAGATATGCTAATTGTAAACAACAACAACAAAAAAAATGTCTGACAAAGATTGCTGCCATTTGCAGAATTCCACGCTTTGTTTTTCAATAAAATGTCATAATTTGCAATTAATTATATGCAATTTTGAAGAAAAATGTTTTAAAATTGTTAATCAATTTCCGAATTTTAAGTTAAGTAACTTTTTACTTTGGGGCGTTCCAAATGGGTCCCCCTTAAAGAAACGGTTATTTATTTTATCACGATTTGGAAGTTTATAATGCAGACCATGGCACAATTCCACAACAAAGAAAACTCTCCCGTGGGCGCTATGCGGATTTAAAGGAAATAAAAGGATTTAATCTTTTAGTTAACTAAAACGGTTTTCGCACGAAATTATAATGTACATTTCGTCACAAGTCACGAATCGATTCAAAAATTGTCTGTGCTTATGACGATGAAGCAATAGGTAAAGCAAATGGGGCATTTCTATCGATTAAATTATTTTCAGTTTAAGAGTGAGATCCCTAAACATTCAGCTTTAAAATTTTATTAAGCGCATGTAAATAAAAATATTTATTGTATAATCAACAATCGTTTCTGCAAGTTAGAGCAATATTTGCTAAGAATTTTCATATTTTATTACTTTTTCATACTACAGAATGTAATATAAAGTGTTGTTTTCACGTAATTTTTCGATTGAGATTTTAATGTCAATATGTTTGAAGAACTGAACATGTTTTGACTATTTTTTGCGGGATGCACACCCGTCTGTCTGCGGTCGATTTCTTGTAGCTGCGACAAATATTAATGGATTTTCACGAAACTCGACTTCGACTTTGTTAGCGAAAAATCTGTGACCAGATAGAATTTTTTGAAATTTGAGCGAAAATTTAAAATTTATTCGAAATTCTATATTTTCTTGAAAGAGGCAGCAAATTTGACATAATCATGGCTAAAAGGGGTTTATTTTTGGCTCAATGATCACGAAACATAATAGTTTCAATCATTGCAGTGAAAAATAACAGAGATACAATTTTTGTAAAAATTGACAAACTTGTTATCAATCAAAAGATATTTTCAAGCCCTTTAAAATGAAGGATAACACGCTATAATTGTGATTATTTAGACCAATGATACAGATTTTTCAAAATTTTTATTATAGAATTTGAAAGAAAAAGCTATTTAAAAGTGGATTTTGGTATGACGAAGTTGAATGTAGTCACACTCCAGTGAATTTTAAATGGGATCATTGGTAGTGTGATTTTAAAAATTGCATACTTACCAAGCTTTCTTGCATATTGTGCTTCATGAAATTTTAAAGTATTAACATCGTTCTAAAATTTCATAAAACATGTAACGAACGTCACCCCTTTTTCGAATTACATATAGGTTGTCCCCAAAACATTGACCTCGGCTTTTATTCCTTAAATATTGATCTTAGACATATATAATAAATTACAAAGTTGCGTAAAAAAAGGTACAGAATTTTATGAAATCTATTAAAATTTAAGCATTTTATCATAAAGTCCCAGAGATATGAAAGGACAAAAATGCTGACTTAAATGACTTTTCGATGCATCAACATGGGTTCTCAGAGAGGAAAAATCGTGTCGGCAGATCGCGTTTCAGGGGTCATACACAAATTACGAATGAAAACAATGATTACAAAAATAAATAATAATTTTGCTATTTATTGGTACAAAAGTATCTACACTGTGTAGAAATAATAACTTTACACAAAGATTACAAAGCTTGTTCAAAATGTTTTCCATCCATGCCAACGATCCATTAAAGATAAGAGGCAGATATTATTTGCATATGATGCATTTCTGCGTTGCGTCATTTGCACTCTTGCTATAAACATTTACATTTTAATTTGTGATTAATACCTCACCAACTTTGTTTAAACATATCTTTGGAATTTTTATGATAAAATTCTGAAATTTTGTACATCACCTTATTAGTGTATAGGGCACATTTTACTCATTGGAAATGTTTTTGTACGGGGATCGTAAGAAAATTTAAATTTTGTATTTCTTCAAATTTAATCCCATGAAAATTTTTATCGATTTCATAAAATTCTGTATCTTTTTTTACGCAACTTTGTAATTTATTATATATGTCTAAGATCAATATTTAAAGAATAAAAACCGAGGTTAATGTTTTTGGGACACCCTGTATATTCCACCAATACTGAACGCAAATACCTGATACTCCCAACCTCTGAATCTCTACAGATTTGCAAATTTCAATATTATGAGAAATCAATCACAGAGACAAGAAGTATTTGAAGGAGCGTTCATATGGGGGCAAGTGATATGTATATTTTATTTTTATCTGAGCTATTAAGCAGTTTTATACTTTTTTGCACACTTATTTCGTACAGTCATACGAATTTTTGGAAAACCGGAAGTGACATTTCCCGAACTGGAGGTGTCACTTCTGGTTTTCCAAATTCTTAGTGAACGAATTCCCGACCCCCTCCAAAATTCGATGCTAAATTCTCATTAGTCATACCCTGAAAATTAGATGTTGCAAGGACAATGCCAATTTTTTTAATTGGAAGTGACACCTCTATAAGCGGAAGTGGAAATCCTTATAGTGAGGTCCTCTTCCACCTCCAGAATTTGATATTCAATCCCTATCAATTATTAATTTCTATCCACAAACAATACTGAAAAAATGTTTAGAAGCGGAAATCTTTAGTGAACCCTACTTTCTTCAGAATTTGTTGCTGAATTCATATCAGTTACCATCTCAGCTCTATCTATAACCAATCTTGAGAAATAGATGTATTAAATAAAATGAATAATTTTGAAAGTGCATGAAAATGAAAAAGAACCGAAAGTAGAAATCCTTATTGCACCTCCCTACCTCCTTCGAAATTTGATGCTGAATCTATATCAGTTATCATCTAAGCTCTAACTCTAACTGGTCCTGAGAAATAAATGCTTCATACTTTTTTTTTAGTAAAACGAGAGTATACCAAAATTTTTGTCACCAATTAGATTTTTTTTATATGTATATCTAGCTGAAAATAACTATTATATTGCTTCCAGTTCTATTCTTCCTCTAAAATAAAATACTCAGTAAAATACTGTTAGTGACTTTAAGGCGGAATCTTTTAATTCGCTTAATTATTTCGAGAGATACCAATATCGCAATCTCTACAAAAGTACAATTTCCAATATCTAAAGAAGATAAAGATTGTGATACTTTTTAAACTATGATGTCCATTTATTTCTAGTTAAAAGTACTTGCAAGGAAGGCTCTTATTTGACAATAGTGAACACATTTAAATATTACGATTTTTTTCGAATTAAGTTAAAAAAATCCGATGTCGGTAGCACATGATATTACAATGAATGTACTTCTTTTACAGTGAAAAAACGATTTATAAGATTCACGGCACAATATTTTTAATGTTGAATTGTACATATGGCGCTTTTCCTGATGAAAACATGAGAAACTATTTCGAAGTATACCCCATTAAATTATATTTCGCGCAACTCTAACTTGATAATTATCAATGACACCATCAGCAACAAGCAGTATAGTCTATATATTAAAATATTTTAATAATTAATTCATTTGGCGTCATTGTTGAAATTTTGACGATATTTTTGTCATTCTAGGTTAAAATATTGTCGGTTTGGCGATGTTTCGACAAATTCGTTGCCGAGTTTGTCAAATATATCATCAGTTTGTTAAATTTATCTCACGAACGGATGGAGCGTTTCGAACGAAATTGGAAACAAACATCACAATCTGACAATACTGGAAGCCTATTAATTTTAATCGTTTTAGAAGGCTGGCATGAACCTTTCAGAATATTGCACTTTTTCTAGTAAATGTTTCAAAAATATTATATAAAATTTAAAAAATAGTAACTATCGTAAAATATATTAACGTTTTTATGCAATATTATGCGACAAATTTGTTAACATCATTCTCGTGGATCTGGATTATGCCATTCATGCGAGAAGATAACTGTGTAATAGTTTAGTATTTTTATGACCAATTTGCCAATAAAAAAAGACCCCCCCCCCCAATAGTCATTTATATATTAGAAAACCCTTTCTCTCTGTATGGCATGCTTATCGATAAATTTGGGGGAACTTGGAACCATATAGCAATATATTAACTCATTTAGCAATATATCGCCAACTCGGCGACATGTCGCCCCCAGGTCGACGAAAATATAATCGGAAGGGATGCTAAGGATTTCCACTTCCGGTTCTTTTCCTATTTCCAGTTCAAAAATTTTACTTTTTTTAATTGAAATATTCATTTCTCAAGATTGATTATTGATAGAGCTTAGATTATTACTGATACGAATTTAGCACTGAATTCTGGAGGGAGTCGAGTGATTCACTAAGGGTTTCCACTTCCTGTTTTAGAGATGTCACTTCCGAATCAAAAATTTACATTTGTAACATTCGTATCTCACGGTCGGTTATAGATATAAATTAGATAACTAATATATATTCAGCATCAAATTAAGCATCAATTTCTTAAGAGGGGATTGGGGTCACTAAAGATTTCTACTTCCGGTTGAAAACATTTCCTTGAAACATCTATTTCTCAAGATTAGCTATAGAGCATAGATGATGACTGATATGGATTCCGCATTAAAGTCCAAGGGGGAGGGGCGGTTACCAAGGATTCCCATTTTCGGTTCTGAGATGTAACTTCCGGTTTTTTCGAAATTCGTATTGCTGTACGAAATAAAAGTGAAAAAGAGTATAAATGTACTTCATGGATCCGCAAAAAATAAAGTGTACCATTTGTGACCATATAAAGGTGCCGTCATAACGTTCTTGTTACGTTTTTTTTAATCTTCTTTTTGATTGGTTGATTAATTTTGTAACATGTGCAATTCATATTCGCTAGGTTTATATACACCCTGATAAGTTTGCATTTCTTTGCGTCTTAAAAGTAACAGAGAACAACAGAAATGTCTGAAAACCTTAGTTTAGGGTTATATGTGAATTTAAGTAAATCGTTTCAGTTGACTAATTTTTTGTGTGTGTAAAAACGGCAAGCTTTAAGAAAATGTTAACGATGTCTTTCTTCTCTGAAGAATGGCAAGCATCAAGGTATCCCCCCCCCCCCGAAACTCTGAGAATGAACGCACATTATGGATCTAAAGGTTATGCGATAAGAGGTGGCACGGCAAAATACGATTTATTATAAATACCCTTATGTTGTGGATTAGGTTGGTATTTTTAGTTTAATACGCTCCTCTTGACTTTGAACTGATTGGAAGCATTGTTTTCCTTTCATGGTTAAATATTTTCACGTGAAATGTAGATTAAATCTGCTGTTATAAACAAATAAGTCTTTTGCAGTCATAAAATTGACTTGGAAACCCTATTGATACGAAATTAAAATGACATGGAAACATTGACAAGTGTGAATGCTAATTTAAATTAGTAGGTATGACTTTGAAAAAAACACCATTAAAAAATAATTATATCTGAAATAACTCCCTTTATCTATGTAATAATTATCTAACGTGTCTTTTCAGATCCTTCAGAAGCCTCCCTGTGACCTAGAAAGCTAAATCTTTGCACACTTATAGCATTTACCATGGGACAAAACCTAACGCAGCTAGATTTTCGATTTTCCCTTCTGGTACGAAACATATAGAGGAGTTATAGAAAATCCTTTCCAGACCCTTCAGAAGTCCCTCCTGTGATCTAGAAGACGGATCCTTTGCATACAAATAGTATCGATTACGGTACAGAACCTAACTAAGCCGATTTTCAACCCTCACCGGAGGTGGAAAAAAATGAATTTTTCATGAAATCACTCAAGATCCTCCACAGTGACTTAAAAGGTTTAACCGTTGCACGCTTATAGTATTGACTACAGAGCAGGGAACCGAATTTTTACTTTTTCCTCGAGGACAAAACGAGGGGGAGGAGTCAAAATCTTTCTAGACCCCCCCCCCCCCCTAGAAACCTCTAACGTGATCTAGAGAACCGAAATTTTGCACAGTTATAGTATCAACCGCAGAACAGAATCTAGCATATGTTCACTTAAGACGACTGTTTTCAATGAAGCTTTTTATATTGTTAAACAAAACAAAATAAAATATAACTTTTTAATACTTCCTTGACGAAAGCAGGCCTGCTTTCTTTAAATGTTATATTCTCACAAGCTGTATTAAATCAAGCTGTAACCTTCTGTATTAAATGTTATATTCTCACAAGCAGCAATTTTACTTATTGTGAAAATAAAGCATTAAAAATATTGCTACATAATTGTGTTGGTTTCTCCGTCCTTCACAAGCCAATACCAGTAAAAATGATAAACCGAATTCCCAATCTTGAATAATATTTCTGATTTACCAATATTGCTTAGTTAGAGGACTCTGCTTCAAATCATAAACCTCTGAAGGTACTTGGTTTTCTTGGCATGCGGCGCATATCGTGGCTATGAATAATTACGGCTTCGGGGTGTGCTCAGGTGTGACAAGGGCTGTTGGAAATATACGCCGAGTCACGACAAGGTGTTTTGTTTCACTTTTATAGCTTAGTTTCTGATTTCTTAACGTTTCTTAAACTTCCTTATGAGACCGGCTCCGTAGCCAGAAACGAAATCTTAGAGAGTCTGAAGTGGAATTCAAGGGGGCTCAACTGTCCCAAAGGAGGGGTCCACTAGAATCCTTTTTCAGGGGTGGTGGAGGAAGAGGGGAATGCACTAAAATATTAAATTTTAGTCTGAATAAACTGCTGTATTAAAAGTTTTTTTATTTAATTATATATAACTTCGTACTTTATTATTAAGGACGACTATTATGTGCTATTAAGTCAAAGTTTCTGTACTACAAAGTCTATACTCATTAGTACCTGTAAATTCTAATTGTTATTGTTATATATTTCAATATATATAAATTACTATATACTTTAACAAATGGTCAATTGTATAGCTATATTTGTAAGCTAATAGTTGATTGTAAAATTTCATACAACTATACTATACATCGATATTAATATATTGCACTTCATTTTAATATAAGCACTGCTAGTAGCGAAGTTGTAATCTAATAGAAGAAAATCAGTTAACGCATAATATTAACTTTATGACTACTTATCAATTGATTTTGATCCTATAATGTAGAACAGTGAGCCCCGCAATAATACAAAATAATAGGTTGTGGGCAGCACATGACTTTCCTTATATAATGCAATGAATTTACTTTTTTCACAGTGAAAAATGTGAGGTATCGTTTGCACGGACACACACACAGGCACTATACACATAGACATCACCTCAAAAACGATTGATTGAGAGAGTTCAGAGTTGCTTGAAACACGCTAATTCGAATTTTTGAGCCGTCTTTCCCTATACATTACACTATGTATATAGGGAAAGTAATTACCCTAAATACTATTGTCTTAATTTAATTTTTAAAACTTTTAAATATTTTTAAATTAAATAGGTAAATAAATTAATAATCATAACAATCTGCTAAACAACAAAAAAAAAACTTTTTGTACTATACAAAACTAAGTACTTTATAAAATAATTTCGAGAAGCGCAAAATTTCATGCAAAATTTGGATGACATGTTAGATGACATTTCATATCACTACAAGAAATTGATCAGGGGACTGAGCATATTCTTAGGGGGAGGCCCATCTAGTTACGGCTATGCGATCTAGCAAGGAATTTTAGTTTAATTTTGCACTCAGTACGTCAGCTTGAATGTTGCATGCACGGGGTCACGTTTGTTAATCCGTTCCGGATGAAACTTGGTACGCTGTTATGTGGGCCGGTCTTCTTCATATTCTTTTTTTGCAACCTAATATGAAAAATGTGTGTGGAGGGGGCGGGGCGCTGTAATTGGGAGATAAAAAATATTTTTTGTAGTAGAGGCTCATATATCAATTTAAAGGTTTAGGGAGTAGTTAATTGTAACACTTGATACTTTTTGAATTTTGGAGAAGTGTGCCTGTGAATGGAACTTTGTTTTGATTCTTTGTATATACCATATCCTTACCACGGTCGGCAAAGGTTACTTGCCCCCCTCCCGATTTCTTTCTCCCCCTCACCATAGGGAGGCGAGTCTAAGCCGTAGCTAAAGTTATTGGCGCCTTAGGTAATCGGTGAAATTAGCGGCCCCCGCCGAAGCAGATATAAAATTTTATTATATACTTGTTGCTGATATAATATAATACCTGTATGATAAAAATATTGCTATTGTTATCTGCAATTATTGTTTCGTATATAATTTGCTTACTGTATTAAATAGTAACGAAATGTTAAACTTTTTATGAACTATTACTTATAATACATGTTTAATTAAATTTATATTTAAGCACAATCAAGTAATAGTTGTTTATGTAATACGATATTTTTAATTACTCATTTTTCATTTTTTTAATTACTCGTTTAAATTAATTTTACATTTTTACATTTATATATAAAAAAGAAATTACTTTTTGATGGCGCCCACTCTCTAGTTCAGTGTCCAGGGCCATACCCTTTGCTACGACTCTACGGGAGCAGACACTACTCAGTACATTTATCGGTAAATTCGTTTCTGACAACAAAAATCCTTTCTAAGAATATGCCCCTCCCCCCCCCCTCTTTTAAAGCGATAAATTTTATAAAGATACATCATTTAACATAAAACGAGCACCAATTCAATGCCAGTCGAAGTCTTTGTTATGCATTTCGCAAAAAGGTGTTTCAAGGACGAGGCGGCGTGGAAAATATTTCCTGGAAAAGCAGAAAATAGACTGTTTGATCTTCTAATTTCCTCCATGAAAGAACTCATTTTTTAGAAAAACAAACCAAACCATGCGGGCGTTTTCGTTTAATGTCATTCCATGTTATAAGTTTCGTAAATGGTTGCCAGTGATTTTGCAGATACAGGAAGGAAATGATAGAAATAGCAAAATGAAATATTAGGCGTTGTGCAGAATTCGAAGGAATTAATGTCTAAAATTTATCGGTCGAATAAAACGATACTTTGAATTTAAAATGCTTAAATTAATATTTTCGAAATTTCTGATATGATAAATACTTCTAGTTTATTTTTAAGTTTGCGTCTAGTTTATAAGATCACTAGCAGATATTACCGTCGTTGTTTGTGATTTAAAATATGCGCAAATTTCAGTAGTATTCTAAATCACTGTTTTCCAGACTGTGGTACAATAACCCTTGGGGGTACATGAAAAAATTTCAAGGGTTACATGGCACTTGGCAAATTGTTTAATTTATATTATTATAGCAAAAAATATAATTACATAAATTTAGTATTTTTTTCTAATTAGATAAGTATAAGTCCTAGCATTAATATGCAGCGTTGTCTGGGATTTAAAATGCAAACCTCTGAATAAGCGCCTGCTGCGTAAATATAATTCTTATAACACCACTCAATTAAATATAGAATATCTCTCATCTGCAACTGTATACCATATTTTCCCCCGCATCTGTAATCATATTTTGTCTATCCATAAAAATCTGCATGCAAAATCTACTGACTTTCTTTTTTAATTTTCGACTGCAGCCTGTCATTTTCCACGTATTTAGCTTTCTTTAAAGATAAAAAAGAAAAATCAAGATCCTAGGTTAAAAATTATCAGAGGAGATAGTGTTTTTGAGGATGTGTAGTTTTTTTTGATTTGATTTGAAGGATATTCTCTGTCTTTTCAGGATTTTTATGCAAGTAATTAAAAATTCATTTAATTTTTCGGAATAGTAATAATAATAAAAGTAAAAATAAAATGAAGTTTTAGGTTAAGTATCCGTTTTGAAATAAGTTGGGAAAACATACATAGTCATTAAGAAACGTGGTTTGAAAGGAACTAATATTAAGATTACTGAAACAATGTATAATATATTAATATAACAATGAATTAGTTTACATTTTGCAGATAATAAAGTATTGTGTTATAGAAACTTCTTTCGAATTATTAGACGGAGGTGCACTGATGAAATTAAATCTCAAAAGGGATATACGATCATTATAAGTTTGGGAAATACTGTTTTAAAGGGTGTTGTTTGTTCTTAAAGTGATTCTATTAAAGTATTTAATTTAATTCTTCTAAAAAGAAATATAAGAATTCGTTTTTGCTTTTGAAAAATATTTGCACAGGCAGATCGAATAATAAAACGTCTTTGTTCTGTATGTTAAATTTACAAAAATATGAAGTTTGGTTCAACATACTCCAAAATGAAGACACTAAAATAGTAGAAAATATAACTGGATGCAATTGGTTACACGCAATAGAAAATAAGTTTGAAAATTTTTTGCCAAAATAAAACAGATGATATAAAATTGAAAGTATCAATAATTCTCTTAATCTTATATCCCAAAAAGACTCAATAAGAAAAAAAATGCCGCTTATTTATAAAATTTATTTTTATATCAATTTATTTATTATTTGAATCGCATAAATTGAATAAAAATTGTCTGCCATATAAACACATTTGATTTAATTCTGTTGTTAAGCAATGTGGTATAATTTTCTTCAAAAAGGTTTTCGAAAACAAAATTGTCTGCATAATGCTATTTTCATGGAAGGTTTAATTTTGGGTTTTTAACACTTTACAACAAAGTTGAAAAGTGTTTATGACTTTGTTCATTCTGTCTGTCTGTCTGTCTGTCTGTCTGTCTGTCCGTTAGCACGATAACTGCCGTAAAAATGACTTAATCAAAATGAAATTTTAGTATGTTGCTCAGACGGTCTGTAGGACCTATGGGAATATAAATGAATAATATCACACAATTAGTTTTGGATTGAACCCGGGTTGAAAAAATGAAATACATTGAGCCCTATGGGACCTAATTTTTCTAACATTTTTTAAGCAGATTTAAAATTCACAAATTGCTTCGAAAATTTTAGGTAATAGTCAAATTGTTCCATAAAATATATAAAAAAAAATTCAGCTAAATATATTCAGTAGTTTTTTAAATAAAAATTAAAATAATAATTACATATCTTATATGAAACTATCACGTGACCATGATATTAAACGATCACATGACCCACTTCAAAATGAGATATGGCATCCATCTTGTTTCAAATTCGTGATTTTTTAAAGTTCTTTTTAATTCATATTGAGTGTTGTATCCATCCTTATTTCTGCTTAAATTCTGTGCATCTACATACTAAAACAACACAATGACAATATATTTGAGTTTAAATTCTCATTCAAATTTGATTATTTCTACAATTAAGCCTATTTTTCACCTATGTAAAATGTAAACAGCAAAATATGTAGAATGAGTTGTATTAGAATTACTGTATTTCTTTAACGCAAAATAATTCAGTCCATGGAGTCTGCATGGCTGATATGAATGAAATATTAATTGATTTTATAAACAGAAGGACGATATTTTTCGATGAAGTTTTAAGCATAAAGTTTATGAATTGTAGCTCCATGGTCTTGATTTTTAAATAAAATAAATTATTATAGTATTGTGATGAATGAAATGGAGAAAGTTATGAATGAAATCCTGCTTTTATAGAGAGATCCAGGCGTGTTATTTTTTCTATGACGTCATTTGAATTAATTTCAGTTGTTTTCGATGAAGTTTTCAAATATAATAAATTATCGTAGTATTATGATAGATTTAAAAATATTACCGTGGAATGTATTGCATTTTAGAGATATTTAAACCACGCAATTTATATTTCAATGCCGTCTTTTGAATGAAGTTCATTTTTTTCAATGAAGGTTTAAGTTTTCAAATATAATAAATCAATGTAGTATCGTGATAAGTTTTAAAATATTACCGAGGAATGTATTGCATTTTCGACTTTTTTAAATAAAATTGCATTGAAGTTGGAAAGTGTTTCATAATCAATGCTTTAAGCATGATTGATCTTTCTTGTTTAAATTAATATTTCAACAACCGTTGGCTCTAAAAACTGGAAACATGGACAGGATTACCCGCAGTTTAGTAGAGAATAACTATACAAAATTGAAATTTTTTTTTTATATGTTTGGGCTGACTAGGAATGTCCGGAATAATCTTACCTAAACATCGAGTATATTTTCAATACCTGGCATTTTGCAGTTATTTTGAAATGTTAGCTCAATAGCATTACAAACGCATCATTCGAAGTAGAATTGATGCAAAACAAAACAATGGCTTTTTAAAAACAAATGACATATGCAATGGAGAAAACATGGGTTATAATTGAAAGCTTTTTATTTCATTGATTTCTATATATATTCGGGGCGACGATGAGTTTTTCTATTGCAGCTTCAATATCCCCATCTTAAAAGCTGTATAAAATTCTTTCCCTTGCGAAGAACTATGATTGACAAGTCTCTCACCTTTTAAAGTGTTGTTTTCAGAGGGATGATCTTCACAGTTACGCCAAATAGAGGCGATATACTCTGGGCACAGATAGCTAGTTCTTTTGGAACACAACGCGAAAGTTGAATAAGGCATCTGGGAGAGCTCCGATTGCTTTAGAAAAAATATTCGAATGGTCAGTTGCATTGGGAAAATTGAGTTGGAGATAAAAATATACCAGTGGCAGACACCAAAGCTGAATTTACTGGTGCTTATGTAAAAAAAAAAGCGTTTGTCAATATTTAATATTGAAAACTCTAATTGTTTTTCACACATTCTCAATAATTTCATCCTAGATTTCCACTTCCAGAAACGGTTTCTGTTACAATTTGACGTCTGATTAAAGCGCGAGAACTAGATTTATTACAACAGTTGTAAACAATTAAAATAAGAATTGTAAAAATTGAAATCTATTATTGGGCAAGTATAATACAAGAACTTAAATATACACCAAACTAGCACCTAATAAACAGTATTTCTAGTAAAGTCCCCCTATAATTTTGTAAGAAAAGGTCCATGATTGTACATGTTTGGTCTCTATAGTAAAGTGACTATATCCGATGCAGTAAAAGTGAATGCAGCGCCCGTAAATTTTCTATTTCTCTTGTTCTTACTAGAGCACTGCTATGAAGATATTAAGTCCAGAATAAGTGTTAAACTTTGCCAGATATCTGCAGCTCTCCCGCAGGCAAATCTCGGTAACCCGCCAGCCATTTATTGCTAATTGAAGAAAATGGGCACGGAAAAGATAATTGAGATGGCGTTTTTTTATGGCTTTATGCCCTCATTTATTTTTATCTTGTCTGTATTCTTATCTTTTCTGGCTTTTAATTATCCCTTAATTGGACATTTATTCTGTAATTGGCATTTTTATACAATAAGCAACATAAATTATTAAATGCTAATTTTCCCTTTCCCCACAATACATGGCAATGTATAGGGAAGGTCTTAGAATCGTGTCGAAAATCGGAACTCTAAGTTTTCGACGGATCTACACGTTTTGAATCCTCTAGAACGTGAAAAGAACATTTTCAGCGTGGCGTGTGTGTGCATCTGTTTGTGCAATACACTATCCACTAGCTCCAAAACTATTTGTGACGAAATTTCACAAAATCTGCTAGGTATGTTACTATTCGAAAAATGGTAACCTGCCCTTTTTTTGATCGCCAAAATCTGCAGTGCCAAACTATATGCTTAATTATATTGATTAAATGGTTGTTTCGTACATAATTTTTGACGTCAAAAAGATTAAGATCAACCGTTCTGTAAAAATTTAATTTTTTAGTAATATTTGCAAGCTGGCGACGTTTCATAATGCAATAAGTCGCAAGATAAAAAAAAAAAGATATTTTAAAACTGTATATATAATTTAATATCATTTCAAATAAATATACGTGTCATTTTGTGCAATTAAACTCAATTTAATGGATTAGGATTTAATGGATTATGAAATGAAGAAAAAAAAAATGAAGTTGAGCCTCTGTAGCGAAAGTCATGTGCTGCTCACATAGGATTTTTCCTTTCAATTCATGGTAATGTGTAAGGAAAGTATTGGTATAGTGTCGAGTTTTTTTGACGGATCTTCACGTTCCGAGTCCTCTAAATTCTAGAGCACAGATAAACCATTTTCAGCATGGCTCCTGTGTGATGTATGTATCTACTCTATCTGAAAAACTATTCGTCGAAACTTCATAAAACTTTGTATTTTACTTATAAGTTACCTGGTGCTGATTAGATTTTCGAATAGTTCGAAATAGAAATGGTCTTTTTTGCAAAATGGCCCGCAAATATCGTGAAAATCTAAAATAATAAATATATTTATTAAATGCTTGTTTTATACTGGAGTTTTGGCAAAGCGAAGAAGATTAACACCATTACTCTAGGACGAACCGTTCTCGAAATATTTCAGTTTTTTGGAATTTGAGCAGCTGCTGACGTTTTAAAATGCGTAAAGGTGCTAAATGAAAAGATGCATTAAAACTACAAATTGGATATATTTTCATATATATATATATATATATATATATATATACTTTTAATTGTGAATTTTGTATCCTAATATTCTTCTTATCCCCCTTTCTATTGTAATGATATGTTACCTTCTATCTTTATCCTTAGTCTTGGTCTATAGTTACTCATTTGTAACAGATATGCTAGAGATGGGTTTTTTTGTACATACAGTAGTTTATGCATAATTTTCGATTAAAATCTTTCAATTTATATATATATATATATATATATATATATATATATATATCCGTGCCAGTTTCTGCAGTTAAACTCAATTTAATGAATTATGAAAGAGAAAATGAATTTGGAGTCTGTAGAAAAAGCCATGTGGTGCCACCATAAGATTTTTACTTTTTCTATACAATACTTAGTATACAGACTGAAGAAAAAAGTCACTGACCAGGCCAATAACTCGGTGTATTGGGGTTATTGTGCATTTTTATGCAGGTATATGGGAAACCTTAATGGCTCAACACGATGAGACAATTTAAGTAAGCTGACCTTCTTTAGAGGAAGGAGTACAGTATATTAGCGGTTCATGTTAGAGATAAGATAAAAGTTAGTTACAAAGTTGTAGATCGTTGCAAAAAATAATTCTAAACGTTTTTGTCCCACCACAAAAATGGAAAGGAACCCTGAAAACCGGTGTATATAACCTAATCTCCCCCCTCCCCCCCCCACTGAAACTGAACATGTAGACAATGCAGCAGAATGGAATTGAGTTTATTATACGCCGGTGTCCGAAATTATCTTTACGTTCACAAAAATACTGATTTCTGAACAACTATTTATTGCAATTGAATGATTTTTTTTGCGGGGTGATGCATATCATTATAACACATATATACAGACTGAAAAATTGAATGAGTGCATATAATACAAAGCTAATTATGAAACAATTTGCCATTTCCATCAATGTCTGCCCCGCCCCTAAACGGCCGCCAGCTCGCTGCCTCAAAAATTATTTTCAAGTGATACTTCGGAGCCATAAAAAATCTGTTTTGAATCGATAACCACCCAAATCCAATCCTGAATTGCAGAAGTTCGCAAGGAAATATACACTCTCCTTCAAAAAATAAGCACGGAATCAAATTCTCAGATCACGCGCGAACGGATGAATTTTATTGGACGAAACTTGCTGTATACTTATATGCAAATATAGAAACACGTGCATAATAGCAATTGGCTCCGTGCCAAATACGTAAATCAGCGTCTTGTAGGCGTTTCTTTTTGTGCGTCCTTACTTCTACTACGGACATTAAGGTAAAAATCCGAAATAGTAATTTCATTCGATATGTCCCAAAGAAGGCGTTTAAATGAAGACCAGCCATACAGAGCCCAGGGCAGGTTAGGGATCCGGTCAATCTATTGGAGAAGTTGCTGAATTCGTCAGAGTCCACCATTCTGTGATTTCACGAGTATGGAATCAATTCCAAAACAGCTGAACAATAAGAAGAAAGCCAGGCTCGAGTTGCCCTCGAGTTAAAACATCTTCCGATGACCGTTACTTAAGCGTTGTTGGTCGGACGTAACAGGCAAGCAACAGCACCTGCTTTACGTTCTAGCCTCGCTGCAGCCACAAGTAGGCCTGTATCCCTTACAACTGTGAGAAGGAGATTGCACTCACATGGATTTTATGCGCGGAGACCAACCATTTGTGTTCCATTGTCTGCGAGGCACAAAACAGCCCGTCTCAGTTGGACCTGGTTCTGGTTTCAGTTGGACCGTAGACGATTGGAGCAATGTTCTATTCACCGTTACGTCCAGATTCGCTTTGCAGTCGGACGATCAACGGATTTTTGTGTGGAGAGAGGCTGGTACGTGGTATCAAGCGATTAACATCGTCCAGCGCCACTCATTTTCTGGTGGTGGTATCCTTGTATGGGCTGGGATTTCCTTAGCGGGGCGTACTGATCTCCATTTCTTCATCAACGGTACTGTGACTGGCTGAAAATATCGCGACAAAATCCTTGATTCCTATGTTCGCCCTTTTGCGGGTTATAACAGATGGAGCGCTTGCGCCTCTTATTTTTATGTATAATTTTAGACACTAGTATACATAAAATACAAAATGTTCACCTTCAGCAACGATGCATTCTTGCACACGTGTGATAAGATGTATCCACTTGTTATCCAATGTCTCTACTTTTACACTTTTACATGCATATTAATAAAATTTTGTTAAAATCGTTATTTAGAGTTATTTTGCAGCTTTTACTGTGGGACAAAAATGCTTGGTACTATTTTTTTTCAACGCAGCATCTTAATTGACTTTTCCCTTTATCTCTAACAGGAAGCGAGCTAGCTCCATATACCCCTTAAAAAAGTCAGACTCCATAATATACTGTATAAAAATATACCATAGCCTAATACTTTTCGAATTATTGGCCTGATCTATGATATTCCTTGACATCCTGTATTTAAAGAAAAACTATTGTATGGGGGGGGGGGGTCTAAAATTTTGATGGATCTAAAAAATGGGGATGTTGGAACTCATAAATCCTAATGTTTTTATTTCTCCAGTAGGGGCACGGCAATCACTTTTATTCGATTAGACATGGTCACTTTACTATAGATATAGACCCAACGTGCGCACTTATAGGCCTTTCCTTATAAAGTTATTGGGGTGTTTAAGAACTTTTATAAGAACCTTATATGGAAGTATTAACATCTATACGAAACGTAGTATGTGTGTGGAACTGGACATATCTGAAATGCTAATTGACAGAAATAAGATATTTCTGGAAATGAAGTATTTGTTTTATTTAAATTTACAACTTCAAAGGAATTTTGCGAAAAAAATGAATACTTTGAGCTTAACGTTCTGATTTAATTCTTTTTTCAAATATCTTAAAATGCCTTTCTTAATTTTGACACATCAGCAAATTTTGGTTTTGATCAACTCATAAAAGCAACCATTAAAAAAATTCTTTTATAGAAATATTGTGTAGTATCTCAGTAAAAGTGAGGAAAATATAACTAAGCGGATCTGTTTAAAAAATATTGCACTGCTAATATTTTCAGGAGATGGAGTATAAGATATAGCATTATTGTTTTTAACATGACATTTCGGTCAGGAAAACGCAGTTTTAAAGTGCCAGAAAATGTTTGTCACGAATGTCATTGGTAAACGAAAATTTGCTCCTACTAGTGATGTGTGTAAAGAGAACTCTTTAAACAAGAATAATTGACGAAAATCGGATTTCTACTAAGCATTATCTAATTACCCAGTTTGAGCGATTCGTGTTGAAAGCAATCGAGACAAAAGAAAGTTCAGCAGAGAAACTTTTGTGTGTTAATCGAAGAAAAGAATGGATTCGTCTAAGGAATTTTTATTTCTTCGTTTAACATGTAGATTCATTTTTCTTAGGGTATTATAGATAATACCAAAGTGCTTCTGAGGTAAAACTTTCTCTTCATAACTCTATCGAATTGAGTTAAAAGTGAATTCTGGCAAGGGCAACAGTTTAAAAATTCATTTATGTAGATTTTGTTTAGACTAGACTCTAGTAAATATTTTGACGATTTTCGGGTCATTCACAAGCATTAAACTCCTGATAAATACTCATTATTTTCTATCATCCTATAACATGTAGATTTTATTTTCTTAGGATATTATAAACAATGCCAAAATGCTCCTAATGTAAAACTTTATTTACCATTAACTTAGGTTTTCTTTAGATGGATTTCCAAAATATTCTTTAGATGATTTCCTGGTTATTTCCAAATAATAAACTTCTGAGAATTACTTATATTGAAAATCGATGCTAATCAAAACAGTGAGCTAGCAGAGATTTCCATTTCAAATGGTCAATTTTAAAACTTCAATAAAGAGTAAACCAGGTTTTCTTAAATGGAAAATAAACCGGTCCGACAATAGCGTAACCTGTTAGTATTCACGCTTGATCGAGGAAATATTTTAAAGAATCGAATGATAAAAAGAAATCCACTCAAAATTTCTCATCAGGAAACTTTTCAGATGGATATTTTCAATAATCTGATTACCTTCGAACACTTTATTAATTGGTCTTATATATAAACAGCACTTTTTGCCTTTACGAAAACTCTCTGAAGCAAATAAACTGAAATTGGATTTTCATATAAGAAATGAACTCTGAATAAGAATGGCATATGCATAACACTGGCATCTCTGTATTAAAAAATGATTTTTTTTTTTCATTTATATTAAAATTTCTTAGATTAAAAAACTCTTGCAATATTTCGAGAAGGGCAGATGTTATTCTGTTCTATATTATGCCATTCACTTCTGAATAAAAAAAAAATCAAACACATTAAAAAATGGGAGCATTTGCTTAAAAACTTTTTAAATATTTTCCAGTTTCGTTTGTATTATATTTCTACAATTCTAATATTCCAAAACTTAACATTTTTTTGAACTCATCAGATTTTATCTCCATGCTCTGCTCAATACCTATAATTTGCACATACTGGTTCATTTATCTTAAAAACAAAAAGTTGCTTCATATTCAACTTTCTTTTTCTACCAATGCAAGTGTGAAGAATGTTAATCATTAAACTACTAAATAAAATAAAAATATCATTTAAAAAGTGGACTTAATGTTTGTCCAAAGGATTTTTAGTCATCTACATCGCTGAGAAATAAAGAATTTTTCCTGTAGGAAAGGAAAATTTTTAGAACTGGCAATACTGCTAGAAAACAAGAATGATAGCTTGTTGTTGTATAATGGAGTTCCATTTTCTGTTTTTCAAAGATTTTGTGACTAGCTGCAAACTTTACTCCATTTTCAGTCAGTTTTTATTTTTTTATCATTAACAAATATACTTATAGAAAGCAGGTAAAGTGTGAATATAAATAAATTTTGATTATGTACTTTCATAAACCCCCCACTTGAAGGTACATATCTAAAGTTAAGCCTAAAAAGCTTCAGGAATGGTTTCTTGAGAACTACTAAACATCCATTTTGCCATTCATATGTCCAAATATTTCAGTAATCAAATATTTTGTTTCCCATTTACCAAAATACAGTTTGTACGAATTTTAGTGGGTTCAGATAGGTTCCTAATGGAGGAGGCGGGCGCATGACACCACCCTTAACTACAGCACTGTTTCCCACAATATCGAAATTTATATATCTGTATGAAAAGTTATGTGTTGAACACATTAGACCTGAGCCGCAGCAAGAGGTATTTAGTATTTAGCCCAGGGCAAACAGTAAAAAGTAAGTACGGGACCAGGTGTCAAATTTTGTTGTATATATTTGTTGGGGATATAATGCAATACCTATATAATAAAAGTATCGCTTTTATTACTGTTATCTGTTATTATTGTCCCGT
This sequence comes from Amaurobius ferox, assembly GCA_951213105.1. Lineage (NCBI taxonomy): Eukaryota > Metazoa > Arthropoda > Arachnida > Araneae > Amaurobiidae > Amaurobius > Amaurobius ferox. The sequence goes on from OX578133.1 coordinate 42,679,555, forward strand.
ATATGTTTATTGTATTAAATAACAAGATATTATTTTTTTTCCCTTCAAAATATTACGTTGTATACAATTACATTATATATAAAATTATTAATACATTATTAATATTATTATTATAGTTATTAATTAATACATTATATATATAGCATTTTTAATAAAAATAACTTGTAATTAATATTTATCAACAACCTATTTTGATTGTATTGCGCGTTTAAATTAATTTTACATTGCTGCATTTATAAAAAAAAAAAATCTGATGTTGGCTTTCCATGTGTAAAGCGACGGCTTTACTTTCTTCACAACGTAAAAAATGGTGTATAGCACAATAATTTTGGCATTGAATTAACACCACGTAAATTGAAATTTGACTCTTTTGGCAAATTGAGTTCAAACAGAGTGACTTATTTATACTCACGTGCAAAATTCCCATCAAAATTCAATTGATTGTTAATGAATATCCATTGAAGTAAATAACTATTGGCTAAATCTTGGGCGTCCAAATACAAAACTAGTACATAAAGTATCTCCTCTCTTGAATGGAACGGACTAGATTCACGAGAATGATGCGTGCAGATTTGAACTTCATATTTCCTTTTGTTATTTTCTTCTTAATTATTCCCGTATTCCTCTGTAGTTTTCTCTTTTTTTCCTTTACAAGGGTTTGACTATTTTTCCTCCCTCTAATATCTCCTTTTTTTTTTACCAATAATTTAACGGTTCATATATATCTTCTAAGTTTTAAAAATCTCATATCAATGTTTAAGATTTCATTCTAAGAGCCACCCCTCCTTGTCTTTTTGGGTCGGAGAAGGGCTCTTTATCGTCCCGTGAAGGTATGTTTATGGTGATTTTTCAATGCCGATACCACCCTTTTGCGAATTTTTAGCCGTGTGTGCCCTAGCTCTTTTGAATTGCTCATCCCTTGCCCCTTCTTAGTTCGCTCTCGGCTTTTATTAAGGGCGCATACTGTTCTGTTTTGTTTTGGCCTTAAGAAGGGGGCTTATAACTCTCTCGAAATAATTTTAGTTTCCCAACTGACTTATGACTGCTTTCTGCAAAAAAGCTGTTTAAGTTCTTGTTTTACAAGCTGCAGTTTGTTTTAGTTTGTGCAGATTTGTTGCATATATAACACATTTAATAATGCGTGCTACTTTTTATTATTTTATGTACTACTTTTGATATATTCATTCGAAAAATGTGGAATATCTCGACCGGTTCATGTTAGTGTTATAAAATTGGTTTCATTCTTTTCCTAATGGAAAATTACGTCGGAAATTATTTATTTACCATTATTGTAGGAAATTGTAAACCCAGACCAGGAGGGGCTCACCCGAGAGTATAGAGCCCTTGAATCCCCGGCCGGGAGAAAAATTGACCTCCAACACGAAAACTGAACATCGGGCCATTCGAACCCACTGTGGCTCCAATGTTTTGTTCCTGGTCTTAGTTTTTGGGTAAGATACCTTTGATTTTCTTGTACTGGGTCGTGACTTTTTACTTACGGGATGTGTGTTATGTTTGTTTTTGGTTATTTATTATATTGGCCTTCATTTGTGGTAGCTGTATTGATGTCAGGACTATAAAAAAGAAATTATCATTATTGAAAATCCTGAATATTTTAATGATTTTCCTCCCTAAAATTGGGTGAGTGGGGAGGAGGGGGGGGCCTTCCGAACGTATTAATAATCTTAGCAAATTATTTTCAACATTCTTGATTCGTACGTGAGATATCGCATTTACGCGCGCGCGCGCACACACACACACACATCATCTTAAAAACGTTAGATTCAGAATTTAGGGATGCTTAAAACGTGCTCTGTAAAAGTAAAGTGTGGAAAAGTAAAACGTGTTGTTTAAAAGTAAAGCCTATTGAAATAAAATTTTTGAATATTTGAAATTATGAAAATTATTTTAAAAATAGGCATATTTATTTGTCATAAAATTATTAAAATGTTATTGGGTCTAATATAGGTTTCTTATTATAGTTCAATATTAAATGAATATGAAAGAATTAATCTCTTTGTAATAAGTATTTTATCATTCTGACTGTTCTTACGTTTGAAATATTGACAAATTAAATTACAAATTACCTGTGGAATTTATTTTCAGTTATATATAATAAGAAAGTCACGCAATTTAAATATTTTTTTTTGCATTTAACAAATCTCTGTCAATTTTCCATTCTTCAGCAATTTATAATTCCGAATGCAAAAAATAAATATTAGTTTTGGGTCATATAATTTCTTTTGCAATGCAAAATACAATGACTGAAAATTTAACTTTTTGGAAACATTCAAAATTTCCAATTTTTTCAAAATTTCTTTCCCCAAAATACTGCTTTATTCCCGGTAATAAATCGGTTTTTCCGCAAACTGAAATTCGAATTTCGAACCCGTCAATCTTCCCTGTACATTATATTATGTATGTAGGGAAAGTAAAAAAAATCTGTGACTTAATAGCGCCCCTCTTGAGCCTGACTGTCACGGCAACAGCCTCTGCTGCCGGCCTCCTTTCGCTACGGCCTCGATTAAACTTTTTATAATATGCTGCTTTGCGGTTGTAATTTTCATCCGTGGTTCTGCCTGTAATGCAGGTGGAAGCCCTCAGTGTCTTGACATCCCTCGTTCACTGGCGCAAAGTATGTGCGATTAAGAATGGCATATAATGCATAAACGCCATATGTTATTCAGCGCTCAAGTAGGCGCACTTGAGGACTTTCTTGTAGCTCAGTCAAGGAAGTCGAAACTTTTCGAAGCTCTTGAAAACACTTCAGAAGACGGAGGGGTATGTAGGGTCAACCTCAACTGCGTCTCGTCTTTTCACCCCCATCACCTCAAAAAGTATGATTTTAAACGTTGTAGGCGCTGCTATTATAAAAGTTCTTGATTGGCTATCTAAAGGTGTTGTCAGCCGATATGTTTTTTTTTTTTTTTACTTTCCTACATACATGGTACAATGTATTGGGAAAATATGGTGACGGGTCGAGTTTTCGAAGGAAGAAAACATTTTAAGCATCCCTGATCTGGAATCGAACGGTTTTGAAGTGTTGTCTCTGTGTGTGCGCGTAATCTTAGGAAATATCTGACACACTAAAACATTCCCCGCACACATTTGCACTACCTAAAATAATTTTCATCGAAATAGATCTAGTAGTTTCTTCGAGATTTCGCTTCGAAGCGTATATTTTAAATTTATTATTTTATATATTCATATCATTAACACCGTTAATAATACTAAAATATAAAAGTTAAATATAATATATAAAAGTTTCAAATCGATAAATAACATCCAAAATATTTTTCGCTTTTAAACTATATACTCTAAAATACTTTTCACCATAAACTTGCTGTCATCAAAAACAATGCAAATCAGATGAAGATTATCGATACACGCCGTTATTCCGAAAAAAATTTAAGCAAAAAAAAAAAAAAATATTTTGAAAGTCATGCATTATGAGAAAAAGCAAATTTTTCAATTTCCTCTACTATACAGTAGTGGTTCACAGAAATATAGAAAATAAATTTTAATTACACACAAAATTGAACCAAATTGAGGATATGGGCATATTCACTTCAATATAATATTAAATATACATCTTACCATTATGCAAAATAGTTGAGCGTGTAGGCATATAAAAGAGTTTCATTTCCCATCGACAATTTTCTATGATATAATTTTTACATAATATGTGTATAGTATTGTTTTGAATTCAATCTGCCTATACCCTCAAGTTGGTTCAATTTTATGTGTGATTAAAAGTTATTTTCTACTATTCTGTGCTCCACTGTTATTTAGTGCTGCTTCGAGGACAATCAAAAATGTGGTAATGGGTTTTATTTCCTTGAAGATTAATATTTTGATCATCTGCAAGCGAGGTGGGGGGGGGGGGGAATAAAAAGTTCAAAGTAATAAAAAAAAATTGATTTGGAATATTTTAGACAAATATATTGCTCAAATGTTTTCGACAACTTATAAATGGTGCTAGATATATCTCTATAAAATTTTGAGATTATGAATTTATATTTTTATTGGTAGTTTGAAATTCAATAAGATGTGGATATTTCTGGGTTTTTTATGTGCATGAAGCAATCGCAAAACGTCAATAATTGATGTAGGGATAAAATAAATTAACTCCATAAAACATAACATTTTACTTTCTACGACCTTTTTATCTTTTTTTTTTAACTTTTTACGACTAAATTTTGCGAAGATATACTTAATACCATCTGCTCTAAGTTGGCCTGCTTCCAACTTAGAGCAGATGGCATTAAGTATATCTTCGGAAAGTTGCACTAAGTTGTCACCTGACCTGTTGATATGCTCTCTGCTAAAATTATTTAATAAAATAGTTTAGTATAAAATAAATTAGTTAGAAAAATAATTCTTTAAATATTCCAATTTTTATGAAATTTCATTTTTATGAAATTTCAAGTCTTTTGCGGTCAATCAAAATATTAATCTACTATATTAAAATGTTGTGGGGATGGGGATATATCATATTGAATTCAATTTCACAAAATAATTTTCGCCTCACCCTAGTGCCCAGTTAAAAATTGTAATGCTGCAAGGGAGTATAAAACTCGCTTTCCGACTTGTCGGCCCTTTTTAACACTTTACAACAAAGTTGAAAAGTGTTTATGACTTTGTTCAGTCTGTCTGTCTGTCTGTCTGTCTGTCTGTCTGTCCGTTAGCACGATAACTGCCGTAAAAATGAGTTTATCAAAATGAAATTTTAGTATGTTGTTCAGACGGTCTGTAGGACCTATGGGAATATAAATAAATAATATCACCCAATTAGTTTTTTATTGAACCCGGGTTGAAAAAATGAAATACATTGAACCCTATGGGACCTAATTTTTCAAACATTTTTTAAGTAAATTTAAAATTCACGAATTGCTTCGAAATTTTTAGGAAATATTCACATTATCCCATAGAATATATAAAAAAAAATTCAGTAAAATATGTTAAGTAGTTTTTTAATTAAAAAAATTATTTAATATAGGGAAAAAAACAAATTCAATTAAATTCTGACTTTGGGATATCTTCCAGAAAGAAAAGAGAGAGATATTATATAATAAATATCTCTCCATTTGTTTAAACGTTTTGCATATGGGAGTGGCTTCATATTTTAAAATAAATTTGGTAGATAACAATTTTTCACTTTTTTTAAATTTTATATAACTCTTCATGATAAATTTAATTGATGGCATTTTAAATGCACTTTCCTACGTCCTAGAGAGATAAAATTTGGTACACAGCTTAAATTTGTTGAACATTTTATTCGACAAAAATTTGATGGATCTTTAAATATAGATCATACATTTTTTTTTAAATGACCTGAAAATAATCCCCGTTCACTTCTATAAATCATTGGTGTAATATTGTTAAAAATTCTGATGTGGACAGCACATGTCTTTCTCTGCAGACTCATATTCGTTCTCTTTATTTATTCAATGATAATTTGAGTTTATCTGCGCAACATAAGTATTTTAAATGACATTGAATTTACACGTTAAACTTAAATTTGGTTCTCATTTGATAGCTGGACTTATTGTCAAAGGTGGCGTAGCGAAAACGCGAAAAAACTAGAATATCTCAAGAACGGCTAGTCCTAGAGTAATGGGGTTAGTCTTATTCTTTTTGTTGTCAAAAATCACATATAAAATAGGAATTTAATTGATATTATTGAGCACACGTAGTCTTTTATTTTTATATATAACGATTTTTGCTGGCCATTTCACAAAAATAGCCCGTTCCTTTTTCCCGAATCGTAGTAGAATAACCTACAAATGATTTATATACAAAATTTTGTTAAATTTGGTATATAAATCACTTGTAGGTTATTGAAATATTATACTCCAAATTTTGTTAAATTTGGTTCATTAGTTTTTAGCTAGAGTGGATAAAGGCAATTTCTGCGGCCATTTCACAAAGAAGGCAGATTATTTTATTACGAATCGTACTATAATCTAATGAACATCAGGATTTCCCACAAAAAACATACCTACCAAATTGTATGAAATTCGGTCCATTAGTTTTTCAATTAGAGTGGATGTATTATCCACACAGACACACAGATACACCCTTACACACACAGACGTCTTCCTAAAAGTAGTTTTTTCGTGTTCTAGAAGTCCCAAAACGTGTAGATCCTTTGAAAATTCGAGTTCCGATCTTCGGCACGATTCCAATACTTTGAGTACATACACATACAGACATATATTATCTGTGTATTATCTGTGTATCTAAATTCCGTGCCTATGCAATTACAATAGTTGTGATTTTAAATGATCCCTAAACTTTTATTATTTCTTCAAGGAAGCCTAATTTTAACATATGCAGAATGCAAATATCTCAAGCGATTGTAAGATGAATTACATAAGAATTGCTGAATTTTTTTCACACAAAATTATTTAGCTCTGGAGTCTGGAATACAAGTTATATGAATGAAATATTCATTGATTTTGCATAAAGAATCAGATGATTTATATTTCGATACAGTTTTAAATATTTAAGTATAATAAATTACTGTAGTACTGTGATAATGTAAAAGATATTACCACTGAATGAATCACATTTTAGAAATTTTTAAATGAAATTACATTTCAGTTGGAAAGTGTTTCATAATCAATGCTTATGCATGATTGATCTTTCTTGTTTAAACATTCACTTATCAGCTGGTTCAATGAGCGCAAACTGGATATTTACGTCGCCGAGGAGGACCAGATAGGCCAAGGTCGTATACAAGCGATTCAGTTATTGATATTCTTGTCTACTGCAAGTGAGGTCGCGAGGTTCGCCACCAGTGACAGCTATTCCATAAGTGTGTGGTACGTTATTTTTCGCAACAGATTGGTTTGTCCTGCGTTGGCAAAAGATACACTGCCTGGCACAGATTCTTTCACCTCATTCTGAACGGTGTTGCCGATTTTATGTATTTTTTCAATACTCCGGTTTGTGCGATTTCAATTTGATGTAGACCCACCGTACCAATTATCAGGGGCGTCCGTAGAACTTCTTCCAGGAGGACGAGCAAACTCAAGGATATGAAGTACAAGATCGACAAGCTTAATGTCCACTTTTGTGGCTTTGAAAGTCTAGGGGTAAGTACCCCCTTGCCTTCCCCTATTTAGCCGTAGCAAATTAGTTAAAGAATTTTCAGGTGACTTGGTTTATGGAGATCAGTCCAGCAGCTGCATAGATCTCCTGATTTGATACGCCTTGACGACACCAAAATTTTATTTTGGTGTAGTCTACGTATTGTAGTGTTGTTTGCAATGTACTTTCAGTAAACCTGGCAGATCTTTGAAGAACTCTGCACTTGGAGGCCTGTCGCGACATCACACTGAACACTGACTGATAAGGGTGATGTATCAAAATTATCGATCCTTTTCACTATAGCTTATAGCTAGAATCTGGATTTTGGTGTCATTCGACACATCTTAGCTTCGCCAGCCGTCCAAGCGGTTGCTCGAGTCCTTAGGATGAGTCGGACGGTCTGGGTCTTCAACATCTTGGCTTCGAAACCAAGGGAATGACTTCGAACGATTGTAGGTCTAGCTATAGTAAAGTGATCCTTCCCGATGGAACAAAAGTAAATATAGCGCGGAAAATTTACAACAGTTAGGATAACAATATCGAAAACAAAACTAGATAGAAGAAAAGTATCAATAACAAAGTTGTAGGGGATTATTTAATGAGCAGAAATCGACGTCTGGAACAGCCAAACGCGTATAGGAAGGCAATAAATATCTGCGAAAAAGTCGTATCATTAAGGATTGTAACACGGCGACACATGCAACGTTTATCAAAGTACGCAGTTACATTCTTTTTTTAAATTCAAATGTGAATTGTTGTTGAAAAGTGGCATATTGAACAGGCTGTACATTAGATTTCTGTGTATGCAAGTGTTGTTTAGTTTAACATTCTTGAACAAGACAGCAATTTGTGTGACATAAATGCTTACTGTAACAATTTTACGGTCAATGTTTACTCATGAGACAATGCTCTACAGCTTTGTAATTGCTTTTTCGTCTGTCTCGCTTTGTTGCCGAGTTTGTTATTCTAACTTTTACATTCTCCACTATGGGATGGTAACTTTACTATAGATCAGTGTTCTTCAACCTGTGTTCCGCGGAACCCTAGGGTTCCACTCAAACGCTTTAGGGGTTCCGCGAGTCGATACTACAATTCGTTGTTTTTGTTTTGTTTTTCTTTGTTTTCAATTTCATATGACATATATATGTATAATACAAATACTTTATATGAAATATTTATCTTCTTGTTTGAATTAATGCAAATTTATATCTTATATAAAGTTTTTATAACAAAGGCAGATACGCACCTTGTTCATAACATGTAATACGTAATATGACACATCCCCCCTAAAATCAAATCTGGGTGTGCTACTGAACGAAGGGTTCCATAAAAAAAAATATCTCAAAAAAAGGGTTCCGCGAGATGACAAAAGTTGAAGAACACTGCTATAGATAAAGCTAACATTCCTTACAAAGTTAATGAGGTGCTTAAGAACTTTCCTAGAAACTCTGTTTTGATATATCCGTCAAGCAAACAAAAATCAGCTATTTACTTATCTGCTTTTCATGTTTTGTAACTAATGCAACATACTAGCCATGGAGAATGGCACAATTATGCTTACGAACAATCACCACACTGGTTAGGCAGTTTTAGTACTAGTCTAGGCAATTTTGTAAGTTAAACTTTTATCAATTATAGAACCTCATACTGAAAACAGTTTGCAGAGTTCACTTTGACAATAAGGGCTTGCAATTCTGTCCCAGTAGCTCAGCGGTAGAGCATCAGCTGGCCAGTACGAAGATCTGTGGCTCGATTTCCAGTTAGAACAGCAAGGTTCTCTATAATGGTGCTTAAACAAATCAACTTTGTTGGTTAGTGCAAATATGTCGAAGATCTGAAAGTGAGCTTTGTACGTCTAGCACGGATTCAGTGGACTCTGGGATAATGAGCGCCGATTTCAAATCGCAAGGACAACGACCACGCAGGAAGCTTACCTGGAGGATATAAATAGCATCAAGAGGCTAACATGAGGTAAAAGTAGCATCAGGAGGCTAACCACTGATAAAAAATAGCATCAGGAGGCTAACCAGTGATAAAAAATAGCATCAGGAGGCTAACCAGTGATAAAAAATAGCATCAGGAGGCTAACCATTGATAAAAAATAGTATCAGGTGATTAACTAGTGATAACAAATAGCACCAGGAGGCTAACCAGAGATAAAAAATAGCATCAGGAGGCTAACCCGAGATAGAAAAAAATAGTACCAGGAGGCTAACCAGAGATAAAAAATAGCAACAGGAGACTAACTTGAGATAGAAATGGCAGGAGGTGGTCACCCGGAATGCCAGTTGCACGTTAAGCTTGACATTAGAGGTGGAGAATGCAGAGTTCACTTCCACAGTAAGAGTTTGCAATTCCGGCCCAGTAGCTCATGGTAGAACGTTGGTTTGCCAGTACGTAGATCCGTGGTTCGATTCCCGGTTGGGCAAGGCTCTTTACAAGTTAATTAACTATTTTCTAACGCTTACTGACACTTTGTAAACGACTTAAAAACTTCAGTATTTAGTAATCTTTTCATGAATTTTCATTCAATCGAAATTTATTTTACTCTTACGTACAGATCAAACTGCTAAAGTAATAAAACTAAAAAGAACCTCCATTTAAAGCAATATACAACACAAAATGAATAGTATCGACTGGTTTCCAGGCAAGAAATAGTCTTTGTCAGGACAAACAGGAAGCGCAACCTTCAATTGCTAGAGCAAGATTGGCGACTGCTATTAGAGCAGAATATGTGACTGAAACAGGTAAAGGGGTTACCAGTGGCGAGAGAAGAAAATAGGCAAAACCTCAGAAGGAACAAGAGGTTGGATACAATAAATGAACGGTAAAATACAAAAGAGGAAAATGAATATTCTACAAAGAATTCAAAACATTTGTTCAGTAAGTAAAACTACTAACATAAGAGCTTTATTAAATAATAATAATAATAATAATAAGTCAACAAATAAAGTAAAAAGGTAATTACCAGTTTTGGAAGTTGACTAAACCAGCAGTGAAAATAAGATTCTAAATAAGTACGGAAAATAAGTAGAGCAGAAAAAGCATTCGAAAGCTATAAGAGCTAGGTATTGTCAACAAAAGGGTAAAAAATTATCGAAATAATAATAAGAAAACCAACGAAATCGAAAAATTAAACCCGAGATTTCCAACCCGGAAAGAAGAAATGCCAATTATCATTAATAAGTGAGTTTGACTGAGAAACACCCAATAAACTTTCAAGAAAGTTCAATTCATAAATGGAATTAGCAGTAAAAATGAGTTTAGCTTCATAAAAATTAAAAGCAAATGAATTTTGTGTTGTATGCTGCTTTTAACGAAGTGATTTTAATTTTTGAACATGCTTAATTTTTTTTTTAATTCGATGTAGATAAGCTAATAAGGGACATCAACGCGGAAAACAAAAATCACCTCATTCCAACGATCATTAATTAGTCGATAAGAAAATTTTATGTACAATTGAATTCCGAAAAGTTTGAAATTCTCTAAAAATGATAAATGCAAGTTCATTTGCGTTGAATTATCTCTGTAAACGTATATTTGTCGTTAGATTAAAAAAAAAATCATTAAATTGGATATAACCAAATTTACTATAACAAATGTATGTTGAAAGACGTAATTATACATAAATTAACTTTCATTTATCAATTCTTTCAAAGAATTTCAAACGCTTATAACTTTCTTAGAAATTCGTTGAGCAACCTAAAATATTCTAATCGACTAATTTATTCGTGCTCTTTTGAATAAATTAACTTTTGTTTCACTGAGTTAATGACAAACATGGTACCGTTAGCACGCCCAGATGAGTGATTTTAATTTTCTTTATAGTGCGTCATTTAGAACCAAAAACGGTCTCTGTGCAGAGATCTGCACGAGGCGGGATTGACCTTTTGAACGGGCTGGGCGAGCTTCTTTTCATAAATTTAAACCGGTGCGAGATTAAATTTACAAATTTTAATCTATAGCCTGGCTCGGGTATGTTTGGATTTACTAATTTTAAGCGAGCCGAGCTCGGGTTGGCTTAGATATACTACATTTAAGCGAGCCGAGCTCGGACTGGCTTAGGTTTACTAACTTTAATCGAGCCGGGCTCGAATGGACTTGTCAAAAAGCGTTTAAATTAATCACCACTTAAACACTATGTTTACAAGTTGCAAAATATATTCTTTACAATATTTCATTTAACTGCGTATAAAGTCCCCTGATCAACTACATATAAACTCAAATACTAAATTCACCGATTTCGCACTATTCTGTGCTATTTGTTCAAAACTTGTCTGGCCCTTAAAGATCTTGTTCATGCTTTCTGATTGTAATTTAATTATAGTAAAATATAATAAATATTCCAAGACTCTTCAAAAAATCATTTATCTTGAAATTTTTAAGCTTATACTTTTCAACCCAAAATTGGTCACTTTCATTTATCTAAATTATTTAGCATGCTTTGCATATCAATTAATATTATTGAACAAGGCAATTCTCTAACTATAAACGATCATTTTTCATTAATAGTGAAACATTGATAATTTTTCTGTAATTTATTTGAATTCAGAATGTATGTATTCATATTTTTTTTTATTTAATTTATTAATTCATTATTGATTTTTTATTTAGAAGCGAAGGGCATAATTTTGAGAACTATTAAACACAACGTACTGGAGATATTGCATATTTTTGGTTCATGGTCTAAAATAGAGAAGATTAAAAAAAAATAATAATGTGTTTACTATTGTCACATGATTAATATTATCAAAATTCATTATTGTAGTTACAAAATGTGCTCTCAAAGTATCCACCATCAACGCCAGTGCATATGCGCATAGCTGCTGCATTCGTCTTGAAATATTTCTGGAGACTCGCTCAGAGTTCACAGCATTAAGTTTCTTTACATCATATATTCCGTACAAAGAACGGGCATACCGCTAGTCACCAAAAGTGCTAGTTATAGAAATCGACCCAGTTTTGAAAAATAGCCAAATAGACATTTCTGAAGAGTAGAAAATGAACAAAAAATCTTTTTCATTTTGAATGTATTGCTTCACTTTTTGAATAATGCAATTTGTTAATTTAATCTTTAAAATTCAACTCAATTACTTATTTTATTTCCATTTTAAATAATTTAATTCACAATAAGTTGATAAGTGTAATTACCCCTAACCTTGTACAACAAAGAATTTTATGATTCGAGGAAACTGCAGATTCAAGTAATAGAACTAACGGACATTCTCTTTAAGCTTTGAAAAATATTAAAACTATTTCTTGTTTTAGAAGTTTAAGCGAACGCAAATTATATATTTAACCTACTTTTATCGTTAGTCCCGTGTTTTGAATAAAAGCAGGTTAATGGATTTCAATTATGCCAGATTCAAGTCAGTTGTTTATTTTTCAAACTAATCTTATCTGGAGTAGCATTTGAATATAATTTAAATTTTCTGCGTTATTTGGATGGTTAAAATATTGTAAATTTATATTGGACTTACAAATACCCCACTTTGCTCGCGATAGTACTAAAATGAAATTAATGCTGTATAAAATGTGAAATATTTTAACCATAAATCTGCCCTTAATAAGCTTAACAGACCAATGGAAATATATATAAATCCTACGTCGTTTTCGAATTAAAAGCGGTTATGTACAGCTCAAGCTGCTGCTAATGTAAAACCCCCTTCGTTTAAAGCAATATACAAGACAAAATAAATAGTATCGACCCGTTTCGAAGGCAAGAAACAGCCTTCTTTGTCAGGACAAACAAAAAGCGCAACCATTACTCGCCAAAGTAAGATTCGTAATTTTGCTGTTAGAATAGGAAATGTGACTGCAGCAGGGAAAGCTGGTTGGAAGCCGGGAATTGAAACCGGAAAAAGGAGGAGAAGAAAAGAAGTAAAATCCATTTATGGTTGGTTGGTTAATTGGAGTTTAATGGCACAAAATCAAAGTTGGGGATATGTTGCTCCAAACACAGGATAAACGGAACGATTCACAAAGACAGTGCAATAATACGGATAAAAGTAATTCAATGGACAAATAATAACATCTGATAATGGGATAGATATGATAAGTTAAAAACTTAAGATCGAGAAAATGTTAAAAACTATCAATATAATAAAAGCATCATAGTACAACTATAGAATAAATATGATAATATCAAAGTCCTGACAAATGTTGGCATAGCCTGTAAAAAGTCTTTAAAACAACGTGCTTCAACTTTCAGTACTGTAATGAATTGCAAAAGTGAAAATACAAAAAAGTAAGGTCAACCATGACGATAAAGAAAAATCACTAAATAGTAGAAATTTATATATTCCGCATAGCCTCATTTTTTGGGGAAATTCTCTCTTCTATTTCATCATCAGAGTCATCGGATGAATAGAGCTTAATAGAATCCTCATGTTTCTTTGGGGACATTGCCTCTGTGTCATCTAACTCCTCTTCTACAGTTTTCTTTTTATAAATACTTTGGGTTTCTCATAAGATATTTCAAGTCTCTCATATATTTAGACATTATTGCATTTCCTTTCTATAAAATCCATGGAGGAAGGAACGAGTAGTAGAACACTATGAATGGACGGTAAAGTACCAAACAGGCAGGTAAACATTCAACAAAAAATTCAAAGCACTTGTTCAGTGAGTAAAATTATAAACATAAGCGTTTTATTACATTAAAAAAGAAAGGCAACTAACCTTGACCTGAAAGCACAAATTTTCACTTAGTAGCAAGTGGCCAGTAGGCAGTTTTAGTTCAATGGCCAATCTATCACAGATGTTTTTGTAAAATTGAGAAGTATGGTTATATATACTTGATATTTAATATATATATAAATATTATTATATGCATACATATAAGGGATGAGAATTGGGGAGAGAAGAAACGGACAGTTAATAATGTTCTGGGCAGTTTTCTGATTGAAACAGAATGGGGGAGGGGAGTTGTGGCCGGTTAGTTGTTTCATTTAGTCGCTACAATGTATTGCTTAATCAACCTGTGGTAAGTATATATCTATTTTCAGATATAAGCTAACCCGTTTCGAAAGTTACATGAGTCGTCCAAACCAGCTGAAAAAATAGTTTCTGAACAAATATGAAAAATAAGTAGAAAAGAAAGTGAACTAACTGGTTTTGGAGACCATAATTTGTTATGATTTCTTTGAACTTTTGTTTCTTTAACTCTGTTTCTTTAGGGGCTCATGTAATTTCCGACAAGGTTAGTTGCATTTTTTAATTTAATATTAGGCTATTTCTTGTCTTTAAAACCGGCACTATTAATTCACTATTAATTATTAACACTATTAATATTGTGTTGTATGTTGCTTTAAACGATTTTTTTTAATTTTAAAATCGCTCTTTGCAGTCAGATTAAAAGGCATTAATTCCCTCTGTTCCATGGCAGGTGTAGAAGAATAAAACTTTCACAAAACATTCTCTTTACTAAGTCTATTTTTAAAAAATGTTTCACTGAAATCGATCCCGCTTGTAGGGGCGTTCACAAAGTTATCCCACTCCATAGGTGATATTAGCTGCAATAGAAGCGCTTAAGTTTATTAAATACATCTATAGTAGTAGCCAGGATCTTTGAAATATGGTGACGGCGATCAAATGGGTGTTTTCAGTGATTGTTCAATGGGATATTATGACTCTGAAACTGTTGCAACTAATCTTACAAATTTTTCATTATTAATCAAGCGAGAACTTAAAAACTTTCAAGTTATTAAATTCATGTAGGGTTGGCTGGTTTAAGTTCCATTGATTTAAACATTGGGGGTTTTCTGTTTACACCATTTTTTGGTTTTAATAATGGTTTTTGTTTTTTAGGAAGAAAACCCCGCTTTTTTACAGCCCCGCTTGATGGAAAATATTAAATTTCTTGGAATTAAAAACACGTAGAACATAATGAAAACGTTTTCCGTATTATGAAGCATGCGGCTATTTAAATCCACTGAAAAGTAAAAAGAATACAGTTGTCTGTATAATAGCTATACAGGGTGTTCAATGAGAGTTTTTTTCAACCATTGGTTGTAGACGTAGTTACTTATTAACTTTTCATATTAACTTTATATACAGCCCTTCCAACGAAAAAATCAAAATTACAAGAATGTTACCCATACCGTATTTAGTAGAACTGCAATATAACCAAATTTGACAGTTATCATTGCTTAAAACTTTCGTAAAAGAGCATCCACAAACCAATTTCGGTTACAAATAGTTACTAAAACTAAAATTTTTACTACTTATTCAAATTCATTTTATGAAAATATTTCAGCAAAGCTATTACGTCACCATCACGTACGTCTATTCACAGTTTGTATTTAAGTATCCATCCATGCAACTCTATTAACTAGTGTTTAAATTATGGCGCTGTTCAGTAATACCAAACTCTGTGAGATGATTATGATTTACGATGAATGCAACCGATCTCCTAGTTCAGAATGCAACCAATCTCCAACCAATTTAAAAAATGATAGGATATGCTACTTTTTCATAGATTTTCTTAGGAATACAGACATCTGACAGACCAACAAAATGAAATTATCAGTTTTTTTTTGTTTTTTTTTACTTTATTAAAGCGTTAAAGTAACTTTTAACGAGAATAATCGGTCTGTCCATAAGTTTCAAAGACAAATTGCTAAAAAAAAAATATATTAAAAATACTATTAAATGATGATCTGTGAATCAATTTAATTTGTGAACAGTCCCTGGATTCATGAATTGCCGTTATTACAAGCGTATCGGAAACCCACAATTAAGAGATGGTATAAGTTAGAAAGTTTGACAATTTATTTCGTCCTAAATTTGCTGTTTTGAGATTCAAAATTTTTAGTTCAACTGAATAAAGGGCAACGTTTTTGTAATTTCATAGTTTTCGCTTGAGTGGCTTTAAACAAAGTTAATTATTTTAATTTTTTGCAAAAGCATTGCACATTATTTAAATTGCTATTGCATAATTTCCTACCTTATTTAAAGCATTTTTGTAATTGAACTATGTGTCAAGGATTCAAAATGTCTCCCATTGTTCACTTTTTTAAACACCCAGAAAACCATGTTATCCCAGAAATAAAATTATCGACAACTGGACCCTTTCCTTGTGAACCATCGTGTATTATGCCGTAATGAATGTTTAAAATATATGGTGGCTAGTCTCATTGTTTCATGGAAGCATAAATAAGCTGCAAACTCAATTCCCCTCCCATGAAATAAATCTAAGTTCAATCCAAGAACTTGAGTGACCTTCTACATTTGTCTGATTTTCCTCTTCATTAAAGAGGCTATTAGCGGTAGACAAGGAACAGTAGCTTGTCAGTTGGAGCTACCAATTAATTCTCTTCAACTCGTCTTGCAATTCTGGCGCCAGTATAACCACTTTTTACCCAGTCCCTCGGTTCATTTGCCTTTTCTCTGACGAAATTCAATCTGATTAAGGTACTCTATAATTTTCCTCTTTTGCAGTTTTAAGAATTTCGGAGAACAACTCGCTTCAAGTGGAATCCGTCTAAAACATTGAGTTATTTTTTTATTACGTACTGGGGCACATTCGGTGTAATGTATTTTTACTTAACAAATGGTAGAATTTAGGTATATTTTACTACAGTTAATGTTTAATATTCAATATTACTACAGTTAATGTTTCTTGTTGCTATCGATTTTGTGCAAAATTCTTGTCATACTATTGTTTTTATTTATTCTTGTCATACTATTGTTTTTATTTATTCTTGTCATACTATTGTTGTCATACTTAAGTTTTCCTTGAAACATCTATTTGTCAGGATTTCCTATAGATAGAGCTTACATAATGACTGATATAGATTTAGAATCAAATTTCGGAAGAGGCAGAGGTAGTTTATAAGGTACAGATACGGTTTTTTAAATTAAATTTTAGATTCAAAATTTTTCATTTTTTCTTAAAACATCTATTTTTTAAGATTGGCTATAGATATGGCTTAGGCCTTAGATGATGGCTAATGTGAGTTTAGCATCAAATTCCGGAGAAAGCGAGGGTTTCACTAAGGGAAATTTTCAAAAGTTTCCCTTGAAAATTCCATTTCTCTGGATAACAAAGAAAATAACAGTAATAAAATTGAATTTAAATAAGCGCATACGCTTTTATTTTTAATCGTGTGTATGAAAAATTTTTGGGTAATGAAGAAATTTTATTTTCTACTTTTTAGTGCAGTTTGCAATAAGAGTTTTTTTTTTTTTTTTTAAAGCGTTTTAATTAATTTATTCCTGATTTTTTATGAATTTTTAAGTGGGCCTGTAAAAGTTGACATTCGCAATAGAGTCGAAGAATGGCAGTTTGTTGGCACTTCTTTCACCCCCACCCCCAATGCAATGCAATGCAATGCATGCTATATTAACAGATTTAAATTTCCTTCTCCAGTGTTGATGACATCTAGGACGTTTTATCTCTATTATTTAGTAGCAAGCCCTTATTTAGGACCTGAGCAATGCCAGATTCGTTCTAATAAAAAATAAAATATCCTTTCATTTTTAATACAATTGGTCGTGCCCTCTAAACGTGAAGCCACACGTGCAGGATCTGAACAAAATCACCGAAAATATTTCCCGTCTGTCTTTCACAAGAATCCAATGAAATAAAATGAAAAAAAAAATATCGTTGAATAAATTTGCAACTAGCATATTTTTACCCCGAATCGCATGACATCTGGACACCTAGCTTTGTTTTAAAAAATGTATACATATCCGATTTGAAGCACATAACTACAAGACTGAGAGAGTTAAGAGTTCTGAATTTTTATTATTTTCGTCCCTCCTATATCAACAAAGTTTTTCCTCCGGCGTTGGAAACATCTGCGTTCCGCCACTCAGGTTGGAATTTCTTCTTTATCACGTATATCATATTGCTTCTTTAGAAGCAAAATACTGTAGGCTAAGTTTTGGAAAAGTCTGGAAATGCTTTCTGGTTAATTGAGATAATTAAAATTCTATTAATTATTTTAAAATTTTATGCGTAACTTCCGCCCAATACCTGTACCTCCTAATTAAGAAAAACCGTGACTTTCTTTTTGAGAATTTGAGTTTTAAATCACCGGACAGCCCAAAGTTATGCAATTTCGGTTTGGGGACTTTTTTTTTAACAATATATATATATATATATATATATATATATATATATTTTTTTCATATTTATAAATTTCATGCTAAATATCCATATCTCCCATTTAAGACAAACTTTTACTTTCTACACTCAAAATTCACTTTTAAAATTTTTGTATTAACACATGGTTGGGCGCGTTTTAATGACCTAAAGTCAGTGGTGCGCAACCTTTTAGTTAGTGCGACCCCACTGAAGTATTATTTTATTTAGGAGTCCCTATGCCATCATATAAATAAAATAAGGGGTTAAAAATTATAATACAATTTTCAAATCAAATCCAATTTATTAACGCAACAAGACAATATAGATAAGCATAACAGACAATTGAAATAAATTGATACTCAGGTGGTACAATTGAGAAAAACGTGCAGTCGGGGAAGGGGGTACGATTGAAATAAAAGGAGTCAGGGGTGCATTTGAAATAAAAGGAGTCAGGGGTGCATTTGAAATAAAAGGAGTCAGGGGTACATTTGAAATAAAAGGAGTCAGGGGTGCATTTGAAATAAAAGGAGTCAGGGGTGCATTTGAAATAAAAGGAGTCAGGGGTGCATTTGAAATAAAAGGAGTCAGGAGTGCATTTGAAATAAATGGACAGTCAGGGGATGCATTTGAAATATATGGATAGTCAGGGGGTACAATTGAAATGAATTTATACTCAGGGGGTACAATTGAAATAAATTGATACTCAGGGGTACAATTGAAATAAATTGATCTCAGGGGGTACAATTGAAATAAATTGATACTCAGGGGGTACAATTGAAATAAATACTCAGGGGGGTACAATTGAAATAAATTGATACCCAGGATGGTACAATTGAAATAAATTGATACTGAGGAGGGTACAATTGAAATAAATTGATACTGAGGAGGGTACAATTGAAATAAATTGATATTCAGGAGGGTACAATTGAAATAAATTGATACTCAAGGGGTACAATTGAGATAAATGGGCATTCAGGGGGGGGGGGTAGAGGGTATTCTTGAGAATAAAGTTTGAGAACCGCTACTCTAAAAGATGGTTTTTTATTATGTTCTGTAATATTTCCTGCTCCTTTACAGTAATTTGGAATGAATAGTTCTCTTCTGGCTGTATTCCAGCTGTGATTCGTGACCGGAAAATTGAAAACGGAGAACTCTTGAATCTGAAAAGACTTTCCGGGCACAAACATTCAAAATGTTGAGAAAACGAATGGAAAGCAGAATTAAGGAAAGTGTCTTATACGTTTTAATTTTCAAATGGATCTCTTTTCTATTAGATTTAAATTTTAAAACTTCTGTTTGAGCAATTGAGCATGTATATAATCCAAAGTCTTCACACGCATACCTCAGATGCTTTGTATTCTGTACCTTCCTTTTATTGCTACTTGTGCATGCATGGTGTTTAGTACTGTATAAATTTCCGAAAGGTAAAGTTTCATAAGGTAGCAAGTATATAATGGTGTTAATATGTAATGAAAGAAATTCGTATTTCTAATTTGTACGGAGCAGAGATTTGAAGTTTCAAATCTGTCTTTTAATAACAAGCTTCAAATCTGTCTTTTAATAACAAGCTATTTTGCTTGGCTTGTGATGCTATAAAAATGCAAAACGTGCTTCTTATTTTTTCTGAGCAATATATATCTCTTCTGGTAACAAAATTTGGCTTTGCATGTTCGCTATAAACTAGCATTGGCACTTCTGTTTTGGATATATCCCGAACACTACCATTTTTACCGAAAAAAAAATACCACTTTGCTACTAAACAAACATTTTTTAATGATTTAAATGGTTATAATTGTATGATAGACTGACTGTTCAGGTACGCTATGACTGTATGTAACAATTTACTAATTTAATCATGTAACAATTTCATTAATATACTTCTTGATGTGGACGACGCCATGGGGAAGTAGCGCGTGTAATACGGGCAAACCCACAAATGAAAGACCACATGGGAAGTTGCTACATGAAATGCAGTTTTTCACGTAGTGCTTCCCCCTTGGTAGGTCGGACGGTCTGGGTTTCAACAACAATCAACGTAGTGCTTCCCCATGAGGAAGCCCAAGTTAGTAAACACATGGGGAAGTTGTTACTCGCAATGCGGTCCTCACTCGATATATTTTACAATAAAATTCAGATTATTCCAGAGAACATTAAAGGAAATAATGACCAGGCATCGTCCAATTCATTCGCCTATTCTTGGTTGCCGGAGTCGTGAACCATTTTGCCGTCATACAAGTGTTACGTTGCCCCAGCGCATCTGAGGGGGAGGAACACAATGCTCTTAATGAACACCACAATATCCATGTCTGCAGGTGGAACTCGAACCCACAACCTGGCAACCAAGAGAGCACAAGGAAAC
This sequence comes from Amaurobius ferox, assembly GCA_951213105.1. NCBI lineage: Eukaryota > Metazoa > Arthropoda > Arachnida > Araneae > Amaurobiidae > Amaurobius > Amaurobius ferox. The sequence goes on from OX578133.1 coordinate 42,700,101, forward strand.
GCTTGCCTCAGATCTTTCAACCACCGAGCCGACACATTAATTACCACGTATTGTAGGAAAGGTAAAAAAAATATATTAAAACTAAAATAACTTCGTTAAAAGCAGCATACAATACAAAAATAATAGTACAGATCGATTTCCAAGGCAAAAAACAGCCTTCTTCGCACGAACACACAGGAAGCTCTGCATTAACCCATAATCGGCGATAAATCGGCAAATCAGGGAAAGGGTATTGCCAACGGCAAGAGAATAAAACAGAGGCAAAAAACCTAGGAAGAAAGAACAAGATATGGGGCATAATGAATGATCAGTAAAATACCAAAGAGGAAAGTGAACGGCCAACAAAGAATTTGTTCAGTTGTTCATAAAAGCCCAATTCAATGCAAAAACCAGGAAAATCATAAAAATTACCGAAATAGGAAGAAAGCAAACGAAATCGAAAAATGAAATAGATTTCCAAACAGAAGAGAAGAAAGGGCAATTATCATTGATAAGAGATTTTGGCGGAGAAACAATGGAGAAACTTTCAAGAAAGTCAATTTCAGAAATGTAATTAGAAGTAAAAGCGATCGGGAATAGTTAATAACTTGATTAGAGTCCCAAAAATGTTCGAACATTCGATTGCGATTTAATATCAATAGAATTCCAGTATTCACCGATTGCAATAGTTGTACAAAATTTCTTTCGAATATATAAATTAGTTTATGAGATCACAGACTCGCCGAATACACACACCGATATCACTTCTAAAATCTTAGAGTTCGTAGATGCTTGAAACGTACTCTTTAGTCGAAAACTCGAATTCGAATTTTCGACTCCGTCACAATACTTTCCCTATACATTATGTATGTAGGGAAAGTAATACATAGATATAAGCTTTCTTCTTGTAAATAGTTTAACATAGTTTTTTTTTTTTTTTTTTTTAATTTTTGAAAAAGAAAATGTTAGTAAAATTTAGAGCATTTACTAATCCGATTTCTGATAATCAATAAGCCTGCAGTTATTAGTGATTGAAATGATTGTACCAGATTACATTTGAATCAGTTGATTGTTATAGTAGTTACCGTAGGCAGGCATTAAAAATGATTGATTTATGAATGTAAGGGAAAAGGAAAACACTTGCAGCATACTTCAGCAAAGCTGTATAATTAATTTATTGCTATCTATACATTTAATAAAATATGTAATGGAAACGTATCTGATGGGATTTGTACGAAAATTAGATATATGAATTTTTGTAGATTGATATATAAGTGGTGTCGTAGCTTTTTATACCAACAATATTAAATGGGTCATATTTCGGTGTAGCTTTTATGAAAATCTGTTATAAATACACATTTGAATTTTTTTTTATGTCAAATACATCTTTCATATTAAACTTAGTTTTTTGTAAAATTTTGGTTCTACAATTTTGTAAAAAAAATTGTGTAGTACATAAAAGAAAAACTGATGTGGTCAAAACATGTCTTTCCGTACAGACTTAAATTCATAATACATTAAATTTAGTTTAACTGCTCAAATTGACGCGAATAATCATAGACGTATTTAGGGGGGGGGGGGGGGGGGCAGAGGGGTGCTAAAGCACCCCCCCTGGAAAATTGTTAATTTAATTAGAAGCTACTCCTTACAGAATATTTTAATAACATTTCAAGTGAACTTTATAGAAAAAAAAGTGTTTGAACACAATTCCTATAAAATCAATAAATCTTCGCAATGTTAAAATAATATAATCACAAAACATTTAATACGAATGTCATGCAATATGAGAGAAAAAAGAAATAAGAAAAATGCTGTTTTACCTAAATGGAAAACTTAGAAGGATTATTGCATTTGGTATGTTTATGAATGTCTTAATTTATTAGTTTGGTGGTGCACACTAATTTTTAAAACGCAATGCATACTAATTTTTAAAGTGTTATATACACTGCTTTTGTGTCTCTGTGCACAAAAGCATAAATCAAGTACAATTATGAATACCTTTCGAATTGTTTGGGTACTCGAAAGATAATAGCGGTATTCTATCGGAGTTTTTAAATTCGCTACCCCCTTTTAATCCAGGAAAAATCAAGAAATATACAGATAAGGGGATAAAGTAGAATTTTTGAAATTAAGAAAAAACACGAAAATCAGTTAAATTTTACGTTAAGGTTACAATCAATTGAATACAATTACTTGATAAGCTATATAATTAACTATGTTACCAATAATTTATCAACTATTACATGAAAATAAAAATTCTTATGTAAAATGTATGAGTACTCAGAAGTTCCATAAAATGGGTGGGGAGGGTTAATAATCAAATTTCTTATAGAATTTCTTCAAATTTTCAGGTGGGGTCATTTTAGTTAGGTGATATTATAAGTTCTATGGTAGTTTCATTGATTTTGCGATAGAAAACTTTGCAGAATGCCTAAGATATGTGCAATTTCTTTTTCTAGAACAAATATAATCTAGATATGTATATGTGGTTCCCAAACTGTACTCCATGGATATGTACATAATTGTAAAATTAAAGCATTGAAAACTAAGGACACTTTCACAAAAATTAACCCATTACTCCCAACGTGCATATGGATTATACCTAAAGCACACATATTAAAAACACACATTTTTAACTCCTCAGTAAATAATAGACAAGGAATGTGCCATTAAAATTTTATGGATCTACTTACTAGTAGTTAAGCCTGCCAATGACTATTTTGAGAAAAACACAGTTTCCAATACAGTTTTCTTATAAAATCAATTTTGATGCTTAAGTAAAACTGGATATTTGACTGCTGTAATTTTGATAGAGGTAAAGGTAAAGAAGTTTTGAAAAGGTAATTAATTAGAAAATTTTAAAATGCAGTAATCTCAACCTGACATTTTAAAAAATTTGGGGGTTCTCACACTCTTTGCACCTTAACACACGAATCAATCGTTTGTTGAATTATTGTTGTCTTTTTTTTTGGACCCAGACCGTTTGACCTACCCGAAGGTGTAAGATTTCTGTTTGGACGGCCAGGACAGTGCCACGTAATTTAGACCGAAACCCAGTGGGGAGGCATTCACAGCAACTGTACCCTCCTTCCCTATCACCATATTTTCGGACCCATAGATTTAACGTGTCCGTACTCTGTAAACACGGGGATAGCTTTGAGCGGAGTCTGGAATCGAACTCGAATCTTCAGAGTGTAATACCCGTGCCTTAACCACTGGGATATCCCATCCCAATTATTGTTGTATGTCTCTTCGAATGTGGGTCATCTCGAATATATTGAGCAAGTCAAATAAAATTTGGTATGATTATTTCAATCAGAATCAGAAAATATGAGAAGCCTTCTTTCGATTTTCATTAATATCGTAGCTGGGAACGTCTATCTGTAGGTTTTGCAACGTTTCACTATTAGCCTATTCCTATATTGGGTGTACTTAGTATTAAATCATTAGCAGAACAATCTGAGAAGCCATGGACTGCATACTTTGTCATATTAGTATACTCTTTATTAGGCAGAGCTAAAATTTACTCAAAACACATCTTTAAACCTTTGCAAAATCAATCTAAAGCAAGTTAATTACACATTCACAACAATGTGCATCAAAACCGCCTGGGTCTGACCTTAATTACAAATCGATTTCGTATTCAATCAGTCATCAGTACTGGTTGGAAAAAAAAAGTTCTGTTTAAGAACATTGGAAATGATACTTGAGTATTGCAAATTTCTTCAAATGTAAAATTTTCTCCCACAATTCATGTAACGGAGGGCAGCGGTGAAAGTTATTTTGTGATCCACAGAAAATATCCAGAGTTTTAGATTTTCTTGAACAACTCCAATTTTATCAATTGTATGCTGCAAAATATTACGAGCCCGTGTCTGAGTAAAGTGTTTCCATGTAAACTTATTTTCAAAAATTCAATTATTTGTAATTGTTTTCTTGAATAAATTAATGAGGAAGAACATTTATTAGCATTCTCTGACAATTGAATGACTTTAGATTTCCCATTTTCTGAAAGATGTTAATCTTTAATTGGTTTTGTTGCCTTAATTTTTTTTTCCGCGATCATATGTTTTTACTTTTACAATAGTATACACCCGATTCATTGTACTTGAGAGTTTTGTTATACATGCATCGTTCAGAAAATGAACGACAGAAATTACTGCTGTATAAGTTCTTAATTACTAATAATTAGTTTCTCAATTTCTTGGAGCACCACATCTAATGCCCCTTTATGCATAGACTTCAGCCTTTTCTACTTGTCTATCTCAGATCCTTTACGTAATCATAACTAATGTGATAATCATTCAACGCTGCGCTTGTTCTCTATGTAACAAAATATTTTTGTTACATAGAGACATGTAACAAAATATTTTGCAAAGGTAGTCTCATTTAAAAACTAAATCACATTTTTCATCACATCTAAGTGACTTCAGAGACTGGCACACAACATTTGCAATAACTCTAAACACTTCGTTTAACTTCTTGGGAGAGTTTTCTAGTTGTTGTATGATGTCAAGAAGTTTTTTCATGAATATTAGACACAAAAGTCAGTTGGTATTGAATGGAACAAACTAGTGCAATATCTTTCGCGTCTAATATTGTATTATGAATTCTTAGGGAAGATTTAAGTATGCGGGTCCGTAAGTCCTTCCGAGAAGTAGGTAGTAGTAGAAAGAGGATACGGTCTCAGTGGATGTCGCCTCCACTGGGTTCCTGTCTAAATTGGGTGACACATCCCGCCGTCCAAACATATACCTTACACCTTCGGGTAGGTCGGACGCTCTGGGTCGAAGGAGAAAACATCATAGAAATGCATGTTATAACTATCTGATGGAAATTATGGAGGAAAAAAGTTGGCGTGAAGGGTCACGACCGCAAAAGTAATCTTGCGTACGCACGTCAATCTTGTGCACCGGTCCCTAGAAAGCGCAACTGAAAAATTGTGAACAATAATCACTGGGAAAATCCAAATACTGGTGCACACTAGCTACATGCTTTATTTTGCAGTGGCGTCCGGTGACGGCAAGTTGACGCCCTTTCACAGCGATACATTGATTTGAATGCAGTTCACACGGGATTCTGGTCTGGCGTTAAGTTGGCGTCAGCGGCGCGCAAATAAGACAGAAGCGAATTTCTCAGGAAAGCTAAGTTGACTACAGACCTAGCATTCCATGACAACTGTATTACTGGGATATCTGTATTACTGACAACTGTATTACTGGGAACTGTATCAAATCAATGTATTACTGGGATACGGCGTCAACTTGGCATCACAGGACGCGACTGCAAAAGTGACGGTATGTCGCTCCTGTGCACCAGGCCTAAGACTGTGCATGCAAACAAGAAGCTGTAGCACCTATACTTTCATTTATTTATTTAAAGAAACATTTCATTTATAGAAACTGTTCTATTTCATTAAACTATATGTCGATTTTACAGCAAATAATGAACTTTGTATGTTTCCGCGCTAATCTAATTAAAACATATATGGCAATGTGGATTAGTTCTCCTATTATCGATTTATTATTCTCTCTACCGTATTGTTTTCTATTTTTTAACAATGTGCCTGCTTTTATTTTTATCATCTTAAATAAAAGAAATAATCTTGCTTAAATATCGAGTATTTCATAATCTAGCAGCGATATTTGACATTATCTGTTATGTTAAATTGATGTTAGCGTAAGATCACTAGCGGCGTAGAAAGAGGTGGGCCTTTTGGGGAGTGGTTATATTTCCCAATGAAGAAAAAATCTGATGCGGGCAGCGTATGACTTTCCGTATATAATATAATGACATAACTTCTCCCATAGTGAAATAATAGTGTACAACATTCACAGCACGTTTTTGGTGTTGAATTAACACCACGTATATTGGAATTTGAACGATTTTGGCAACTTAATGTTTTAAATATACTTATTCATACTCGCATGTAAAATATTCATCAAAATGCAATTGACGTTTAATATTCCGTGAGGCAAATAGATTAGGCGAATTCTATAGCGTCAAAGTACAAAACTATTACAAAATGTAGCTTACTTCGTGAATTGAACAAACTAAATTCACGAGAATGATGTTAAGCGATTTGTCACATAACATTGTAAACGGAAAGTGAACATTTGATGACACTTATTGTTTTAATTTCATGCAATTTTTTTCATCAGTTTATGTGAAAACGTAATATCTCGAGAACGGTTCATGATAACGATCTAAATAATGTTTGTCATTCACTTTCTAATGAGAAATTACGTGTGAAATTATTTATTTATTTAGCATTATTGTAAGTTCAGATTTTAATAGATTTTTCAAAATTTCATTCAAAAATTGGGAGTGTGGGAGTTGTTCTTTGAACATTCAATTGCGTTTAAAATCAATAGAGTGGTCAACCCCCCCCCAAAAAAATTTCGTTCTAATGTTTCCCATGGTTTTTATTCTATGTATTTATTTGTTGAGAAAGATATATTTAAATACTATTTCTACTATAAATAAAACTTAATCAGAGGACAGATGTTCATCGTTTACATAGTATATGTGAACCATATATACGCAGTACGTAAATTTGCTATTATGTAAAATTGTAGAAAGTATTTAAGTAGTACGTAAATATGCTACATTTACTCAGGCACAATATGTATTTTGTTTTTCTAAATTCACACATTTTATTCACGTTACAGATGATTTCTCTGATTTCGAAACAATCATCTTTATCAATGATATCATCAATGTTTAGTTTACGTCTTTATGAATACACATTAAAGCCAGGCCGTTCAGTCGGGTTTTGTTTGTCAAATTCCGCAAATGTTTGTAATCTTCTTAGAGTAGAGAAAGTTCTTTCTGATGTTCCTGTTTAGATTGGCAGTGTAGATAAAATTTGAAAGAGTTTGCTTACGTTTGGGGGAAAAGTTCTTGTTGCATCTAAAAAAAAAAAACCTTCAATTGTAGAGTTTGATCTTTCTTTTTCCTTTTGCCATTTCGATTGCCAGGCTCAAAAATCGTCACTCACTGAATGTGGCTGGCTGAGGAACAATTTTGGCGTAAAATTGGAAGCATTCATCTAAACCTTCCGGAGTAGCTAGTTGTCAGACATTTGCTCGGGATTAGTTTCTGTAATGAAGAAATCAAATTATGTTTCTGAAATCTCTCATAAAGTTGTGTCCTCACATAGTATATAAATTATATATAGAGATTCAACTTGTAATACCGTTCACAAATTTAACTGGGATATTTCCTCTTTGGATTTGTTTCCCAGTCGTCCTCTGCATATCAATTACGCCGCCGTTTTCAACCATCAATGAAGACGCTTCTTCAAATACGTTTTGAAAATCTTTGTCTACATTATTACTGAACTTATAGATAACATCAAGGACGTAGTTATCATAGTCACATGCTTCTGATAAATCTGCATTAACCTCTTGAAGAACTTTATATAGCGATAATGTACACGCATAAATCCTCTGTACAAAGAATGGCATTGCAAATTTACTGCTGTGTATAGCACACAACAGTTGTCACGAATGCGGAGTAGTTTCAGCATTATATGAAGTTTCTAAGTGCTCTAGTTCGAGTATTACTGTTGGATATAACTCTTTAAACCCAATAATGCTTTCATTTTTATATACCCAGTGGATTCCACAAAATTATATTAGAATTTTACGCTTTGACTGTTAATTTCTCAGCTATTAAATCTTTTAATACTTGAGCAGGTTGTGTAAAATTGTAGGAAAATGTTGAAACTGACTGGAGAATTTCCAAAAAGGTTCTTATTAATGTAAAGTAAACGAGTTACATAAGACAAGGTTCACTGAATAAGCACTACAATGGACATAGTGCCATAGGGTGATCTTCTAGGCTTGGGCTCCAAGTAAATAATTTCTCTTGATAGCGGCGATCTAATTATATTTTCATTTAATTATTGATCTAGACATCGATCTAATTGTCCTTCTATTTTATACATATATTTTTTTCTTTCTTTCTTTAGAAAAAAGCTTTGATATTATAGTTATTTATTTTAGGATCTGAATTTTATATACCTTAATATAAAATAAATATATACTCTTTCATATACCTTATACCATAATATATTATAATAGGGATATGCTACAAGTTCTATAGGAGTCTTTGTACAAGTTGTATAGTTGATTTTTGTTCCCCATCCCCCCCCCCCCCCCCCCTTCGGACTGAGAGTCTCATAGATAGAAAGTCTAGTAACGCCCCTGCTCCGTAATGTGCTATAAAGGATTAACTAAATATTTTTAACACTTTACAACAAAGTTGAAAAGTGTTTGACTTTGTTCATTCTGTCTGTCTGTCCGTTAGCACGATAACTGCCGTAAAAATGACTTTATCAAAATGAAATTTTAGTATGTTGTTCAGACGGTCTGTGGGACCTATGGGGATATAAATAAATAATATCACCCAATTAGTTTTTTATTGAAACAGGGTTGAAAATATGAAATACCTTGAACCCTATGGGACCTAATTTTTCAAACATTTCTTAAGCAAATTTAAAATTCACAAATTGCTTCGAAATTTTTAGGATATATTCACATTATCCCATAAAATATATATAAAAAATTTAAGTAAAATATATTAAGCAGTTTTTTAATTAAAAAATTATTTAATATAGGGAAAAAAACAAATTCAATTAAATTCTGACTTTTGGGATATCCTCCAGAAAGAAAAGAGATATATCTATATAAATAAAAATGAAAATCTGTCTGTCTGTCTGTCTGTTTGTCACACCATCACGGGAGAACGGCTGAACCGAATTTGATGAAATTTTGTGGGTAGCCCAGAAATAGCCCCACTTAAAATTATATCTGTGTTTTGAGTTTCTACGACCAGTGGTTCTCGAGATATTAGTAAAAAACGAAATTTTCGTTTGTCTCATCATCACGGAAAAACGGCTGAACCGAATTTAATGAAATTTAGTGAATAGCCTCGAAATATCCCCCCATAACTTTTGTCCAAGTTTCGAGTTTCTAAGACATGGGGTTGTCGAGATATTAATGAAAAACGGAACTTTTTCCTAGGAGTTCTACCCCCTAACTCCGTGGTTTATCCAAACGAAAAGCTTGAAAATCGTTTGAAAGTGAATTAAAATTTAATCTCTGAGTTTGATGGGAGATTTTTTGCGTTAATTAGTCACTTTCTGAAAACATGAATTGTTTGAAACATGATTTAAAGGGGAAATCTATCTCCATGGTTCATGGTTTATTTAAAACAAGCTTTTACGGAACAATGAGAAGTATAGAGAAATCAAAATCGTTATTTAATTTCGCAGTTTATGTTATAAGACATGACATATTTAACATGTTATAAGATTCTATCTTATATCATGTTACTCAGAAACGCAATTAAATTAAATCTGTCTGTTAATTTTAATAATTATTTTTTCGATTTGAATAATAAATAAATGGATATAAAAATATATTTTAGAAAAGAACGATTTGATTTTTCTTATAGCATTTTTGACTGGATAATATCAATTACGGTCTTCAGGTTTAAAAATTATTATTATTTATGTTTTCGGGGATTATTGATATTTTCAAGTTATTATGCAATTATTTTATTATGACAAAAATTGTTTAAACTCATATATTGTATGTTGTACGAATCTTCTACAAATACACGTGTATATCTTTTAATCTACGAGAATATAAGTAGTACAGGTATATTGACATATGTTTTGATATATATTGGCATATATTGGAATCAATTACGACCTTCTGGTATAAAGAGGACGGATATTATTGATGTTTTCAATTTATTATGTCATCTCTTTTATTTTGGCAAATATTTTTGAGACGCATATTGTAATACGGGTAATCTTCTACTAACACATTGGCATATTTTCTGATCTGCGACAATATAGTTAGTACGGGGTTGCATATATTCATTCAATTCCTATTTTTTCTTCTGTAAATTTGCTTACAAAAGGGGGCAGGATGTTTTATTCTTCAGATCTGATCGTGAAGATAATTTTGCATAGTGAGAACATATATTCTTAAACTTCTCTTTAGGAGCAATGAATTTAATATTTTAACAGAATTTGCACCTGATTGCGAACTTTAAGTTTCTTTAAATTATACACTCCGTACGAATAACGGGTGTGCTGTTAGTGGTTAATAAATTTTAACATTTTAGGAGGATATATCATGTTGCTCGGCATCGCAATTAAATTAAATGTGTTTGTTAATGTTTTTATTATTTTTTTTCGATTTAAATAATAAATAAATGGATAAATGGATATAAAAGTATATCTTATGAATGGACGGTTTGATTTTTCTTTTAATTATATTAATTGCTGACTGCGTGCATCAATTTCATTTATTTTGGCAAAGAGTTTTCAAGCTTATATCGTATTTAGCTACTAAACTCATATATTGTGTTAGGCCAATAAATTCATATAGCCGATTGTTGAAACAGAAAAAGAGTAGAGCGGGTGTATCTTTTAATACAATTGTAGTGTTTTCATTTAGTATATTGAAACGGGATAAGAATGTTTCTTTCAGATCTGCAAATTCAAAGCTACGAATTTGGAGGGATATCGCTAATTTGACAACTTTTCTTAAACTTTGCCAAATTGACGGAAATGTCGCCAAATTGATATAAACGACACACAAACAGCTGCCATAAACCTTCGGGTTGGTCGTGTGGCTTGGGTCTTCTACATATCAATGAAATTTTTTTTTGTTTTGTTAGAAGAGAGTACTAAAATGATGTTTGGTTAGCATTTATCTGTCAGACCAACCATCCTACTTAGTAATACATTTAGCGAATTTTTAAAATGTCACCAAATTGATAAAAATGTTTTCAAATCTATAAAAATATCTTGAAATTGATAAAATTGCGCTACATAAATGATATTAATTGTTTTTTGTTAGGGGATAGTATTGTGATGATATTTCGTCAATTTGTCGCAAAGTGGAACTGTCAGTTCTACAGTCCCACTTGGCGATAAATTTGGCGATTTTTTAAAATGTCGCTAATTTGACGAAACTGTAGCCAAATGTTCCATAGAAATATAACTATTTAGACGATATTTTTTCTACCAATTTATTTGAAGCAAATGATATCATGTCGCTTAGCAACGGATTTAAATCCAATGTGTTTATGCGGCAGACGATTTTTATTAAATCCTTTCCGATTTGAATAATGAAGATATGTATATAAAATAAATTTCATTGCCATTTCATTTTGGACTGGATAATATCAATTACACTCTTCAGGTTTAAACATTATTACTATTGATATTTTCCGGAATTATTGATTCAGGGATTATTGATATTTTTAAGTTATTACGCCATTGTTTTATTGCGGCAAAAATTGCTGACACCCGCATATTGTACGTTGTACGAGTAATCTTCTAGGAATGCACGGGTATATCTTCTAACCTACGAGAATATAAGTAGTACAGGTATATTGGCATATATTTTGACATATATTGGCATATATATTGGAATCAAGTACAGTCTTCTGGTATGAAGATTAAGGGGATTAATTATATATTCAATTTATTACGTCGTCTGTTGTATTTTACCAAAAAACATTTGAGACTCATATTGCAAAACGGGTAATCTTCTACTAATAATCGGACATTATAATTAGTACGTGTATATCTCCCCATATAATTTTAGCACTTTAATTTTGACATATATTGGAATAAATGACTGTCTTCAGATTTAAAGATTACGGGTTTATTGGTATTTTCAATTTATACATGTAATCTACTAAAACAGGTTATATTTTCTAATATTCGCGTATATAATTAGTACGGGTCCTACACAATTTTAACGCTTTTATTTTGCATATATTGATTCAATTCCATATGTTTCTTATATTTGCTTACATAAGGGGTCCAAGATGTTTTATTCTTCAGATATGTCCATGAAGATAATTTTATATAGCGAGAACAGAGATTCTTAAACTTCTTTTAGGAGCATTATATTAAATATTTTAACAGAACATTTTGATTAAACATGTCATTTAGTATACTATAATTTGCGCATGATTATGAATTTCAAGTTTCTTTATATTATATACTCCGTACGAAGAACGGGTATGCTGCTAGTTATATAATAAATATCTTTCCAAAAGTTTAATCATTTTGTATATGAGAGATGCTACACATCTATATAAATAAAAATGAAAATCTGTCTGTCTGTCTGTCTGTCTGTCTGTCTGTCTGTTTGTCACACCATCACGGGAGAACGGCTGAACCGAATTTGATGAAATTTTGTGGGTAGCCCAGAAATAGCCCCATTTAAAATTATATCCGTGTTTTGAGTTTCTACGACCAGTGGTTCTCGAGATATTAGTAAAAAACGAAATTTTCGTTTGTCTCATCATCACGGAAAAACGGCTGAACCGAATTTAATGAAATTTGGTGAATAGCCTTGAAATATCCCCCCATAAATTTTGTCCAAGTTTCGAGTTTCTAAGACCTGGGGTTGTCGAGATATTAATGAAAAACGGAACTTTTTCCTAGGAGTTCTACTCCCTAACTCCGTGGTTTATCCAAACGAAAAGCTTGAAAATCGTTTGAAAGTGAATTAAAATTTAATCTCTGAGTTTGATGGGAGATTTTTTGCGTTAATTAGTCACTTTCTGAAAACATGATTTAAAGGGGAAATCTATCTCCATGGTTCATGATTTATTTAAAACACGCTTTTACGGAACAATGAGAAGTATAGAGAAATCAAAATCGTTATTTAATTTCGCAGTTTATGTTATAAGACATGACATATTTAACATGTTATAAGATTCTATCTTATATCATGTTACTCAGAAACGCAATTAAATTAAATCTGTCTGTTAATTTTAATAATTATTTTTTCGATTTGAATAATAAATAAATGGATATAAAAATATATTTTAGAAAAGAACGATTTGATTTTTCTTATAGCATTTTTGACTGGATAATATCAATTACGGTCTTCAGGTTTAAAAATTATTATTTATATTTTCAGGAATTATTGATTCAAGGATTATTGATATTTTCAAGTTATTATGGAATTATTTTATTATGACAAAAATTGTTTAAACTCATATATTGTATGTTGTACGAATCTTCTACAAATACACGTGTATATCTTTTAATCTACGAGAATATAAGTAGTACAAGTATATTGACATATGTTTTGATATATATTGACATATATTGGAATCAATTACGACCTTCTGGTATAATGAGTACGGATATTATTGATGTTTTCAATTTATTACGTCATCTCTTTTATTTTGGCAAATATTTTTGAGACGCATATTGTAATACGGGTAATCTTCTACTAACACATTGGCATATTTTCTGATCTGCGACAATATAATTAGTACGGGGTTGCATATATTTATTCAATTCCTATTTTTTCTTCTGTAAATTTGCTTACAAAAGGGGGCAGGATGTTTTATTCTTCAGATCTGATCGTGAAGATAATTTTGCATAGTGAGAACATATATTCTTAAACTTCTCTTTAGGAGCAATAAATTTAATATTTTAACAGAATTTGCACATGATTGCGAACTTTAAGTTTCTTTAAATTATACACTCCGGTTGTTTGGTTAGCATTTATCTGTCAGACCAACCATCCTACTTAGAAATACATTTAGCGAATTTTTAAAATGTCACCAAATTGATAAAAATGTTTTCAAATCTATAAAAATATCTTGAAATTGATAAAATTGTGCTACATAAATGATATTAATTGTTTTTTGTTAGGGGATAGTATTGTGATGATATTTCGTCAATTTGTCGCAAAGTGGAACTGTCAGTTCTACAGTCCCACTTGGCGATAAATTTGGCGATTTTTTAAAATGTCGCTAATTTGACGAAACTGTCGCCAAATGTTCCATAGAAATATAACTATTTAGACGATATTTTTTCTACCAATTTATTTGAAGCAAATGATATCATGTCGTTTAGCAACGGATTTAAATCCAATGTGTTTATAACGCAGACGATTTTTATTAAATCCTTTCCGATTTGAATAATGAAGATATGTATATAAAATAAATATCATTGCCATTTCATTTTGGACTGGATAATATCAATTATACTCTTCAGGTTTAAACATTATTATTATTGATATTTTCCGGAATTATTGATTCAGGGATTATTGATATTTTTAAGTTATTACGCCATTGTTTTATTGCGGCAAAAATAGCTGACACACGCATATTGTACGTTGTACGAGTAATCTTCTAGGAATGCACGGGTATATCTTCTAACCTACGAGAATATAAGTAGTACAGGTATATTGGCATATATTTTGACATATATTGGCATATATATTGGAATCAAGTACAGTCTTCTGGTATGAAGATTAAGGGGATTAATTATATATTCAATTTATTACGTCGTCTGTTGTATTTTACCAAAAAACATTTGTGACTCATATTGCAAAACGGGCAATCTTCTACTAATAATCGGACATTATAAGTAGTACGTGTATATCTTCCCATATAATTTTAGCACTTTAATTTTGACATATATTGGAATAAATGACTGTCTTCAGATTTAAAGATTACGGGTTTATTGGTATTTTCAATTTATACATGTAATCTACTAATACAGGTTATATTTTCTAATATTCGCGTATATAATTAGTACGGGTCCCATACAATTTTAACGCTTTTATTTTGCATATATTGATTCAATTCCATATTTTTTTTTTATATTTGCTTACATAAGGGGTCCAAGATGTTTTATTCTTCAGATATGTCCATGAAGATAATTTTATATAGCGAGAACAGAGATTCTTAAACTTCTTTTTAGGAGCATTATATTAAATATTTTAACAGAATATTTTGATTAAACATGTCATTTAGTATACTATAAGAATTTGGGCATGATTATGAATTCCAAGTTTCTTTATATTATATACTCCGTACGAAGAACGGGTATGCTGCTAGTTTTAAAATAAATTTGGTAGATAACAATTTTTCAACTTTTTTTAATTTTATATAACTCTTCATGATATACTTATTTGATGACATTTTTAATGCACTTTCCTACGTTCTAGAGAGTTAAAATTTGGTACACAGCTTAAATTTGTTGAACATTTTATTTTACAAAAATTTGATGGATCTTTAAATATAGATCATACATTTTTTTCGAAATGGCCTGCAAATAATCCCCGTTCACTTCTATAAATCATTGTTGTAATATTGTTAAAAATTCTGATGTGGGCAGCACATGTCTTTCCCTGCAGACTCATATTCACGTTCTCTTTTATTTCTTCAATAATAATTTGAGTTTATCTGCACAAAATAAAAGCCATAAGTATTTTAAATGACATTGAATTTGCACGTTAAACTTAAATTTGGTTCTCATTTGATAGCTGGACTTATTGTCAAAGGTGGCGTAGCGAAAACGCGAAAAAACTAGAATATCGCAAGAACGGCTAGTCCTAGAGTAATGGGGTTAGTCTTATTCTTTTTGTTGTCAAAAATCACGTATGAAATAGGAATTTAATTGATATAATTGAGAACACGTAGTCTTTTATTTTTTTATATTTAACGATTTTTGCGGGCCATTTCGCAAAAATAGCCCGTTCCTTTTTCCCGAATCGTACTAGAATAACCTACAAATGATTTATATACCAAATTTTGTTAAATTTGGTATATAAATCACTTGTAGGTAATTGAAATATTATACACCAAATTTTGTTAAATTTGTCCCATTAGTTTTTAGCTAGAGTAGATAAAGCAATTTCTGCCGGCCATTTCGCAAAGAGGGCCGATTCTTTTATTACGAATCGTACTATAATCTAATGAACATCAGGATTTCCCACAAAAAACATACCTACAAAATTTTATGAAATTTGGTCTATTAGTTTTTCTATGAGTGGATGTAATATCCTCAGACACAGAAACATACACAGATACACCCTTACACACACAGACGCCTTCCTAAAAATAGTTTTTTCGTGTTCTAGAAGTCCCAAAACGTGTAGATCCTTTGAAAATTCGAGTTCCGATCTTCGGCACGATTCCAGTACTTTGAGTACATACACATACACACATATATTATCTGTGCATCTGTGTATTATCTGTGTATCTAAATTCCGTGCCTACGCAATTACAATAGTTGCGATTTTAAATGATCCCTAAATTTTTATTATTTCTTCAACGAAGCGTAATTTTAACATATGCAGAATGAAAATATCTCAAGCGATTGTAAGGTGAGTTACATAAGAATTGCTGAATTTTTTTCACACAAAATTATTTAGCTCTGGAGTCTGGAATACAAGTTATATGAATGAAATATTCATTGATTTTGCATAGAGAATCAGATGATTTATATTTCGATACAGTTTTAAATATTTATGCATAATAAATTACTGTAGCACTGTAATAATGTAAAAGATATCACCACTGAATGTATCACATTTTAGAAATTTTTAAATGAAATTGCATTTCGGTTGGAAAGTGTTTCATAATCAATGCTTATGCATGATTGATCTTTCTTGTTGTTATTGCGACGAGTTGAATGCTGAATAAGCTGAAATACTTGATTTAATGGTTTACTCATTTTTAAAGCTTTGGTCTCATAAATTGCTAATTTAACTCTGCTCTAAGTTGTTAATTTCTTTTGCGAATTACTCCTTGTTTTATAAAAGGAACCGGAAGAATAGAAGTTTTAATTTTGTAAATTGTGGTTGAGAGTATTTTTGTTTCTGAGAAAATTGGAATGGAATATCTCTAACCAGTTATCCACCACCCATCTGGGGCAATTCGTATTTTCCACAGATATTACAAACATATTTATGTAACTGATAGAAGCGTATTACTTTATTTTCGGGTCAAGAGACTACAAACAGAAAATTAATAACAAAATCGTTACTGCAGCATGATTAAAGATACCTGTACTAGTTTTTTTTAATTTTCAATTCATTTAAATTCATCACTTTAAGCGATTTAAAAAAAAATATTTTTTATCTATATAATAATTAGCAAACATGATTGTACCTTTCCAGACCTTCCTGAAGCTCCCAGTGACCTAAAAGACTGAATTTTTACACACTTAGGTTCTGTCCCACGGTCAATACTATAACGAAGCCGGATTTCTTATTTCCTACCCCTTCAGTGGCAGAGGAAAATGAATACAATATAATAACAAGAAAGATCAATCATGCATAAGCATTGATTATTAAACACTTTCCAACTGAAATGAAATTTCATTTAAAAATCACTAAATTTTGATACATTCAGTGGTGATACCTTTTACATTATCACAGTACTACAGTAATTTATTATACTTAAATATTTAAAACTGTATCGAAATATAAATCATCTGATCTTCTATGTAAAATCAATGAATATTTCATTCATATAACTTGTATTCCAGACTCCAGAGCTAAATAATTTTGTGTGAAAAAAATTCTGCAATTCTTATGTAACTCACCTTAGAATCGCTTGAGATATTTGCATTCTGCATAAGTTAAAATTAGGCTTCGTTTAAGAAATAATAAATGTTTAGGGAACATTTAAAATCACAACTATTGTAATTGCGTAGGCATGGAATTTCGATACACAGATAATACAGATACACAGATAATATATGTGTGTGCGTATGTTCGTATTCAAAGTATTGGAATCGTGCCGAAGATCGGAACTCGAATTTATTTAAGGAAAAGATTTAAAAAAAACAAAATGGGAAATCAAAAAGAGGTACATCGAATTTTCGAAGGATCTACACGTTTTGGGACTCCCAGAACACGAACAACTATTTTTAGGAAGACGTCTGTGTGTGTTAGGGTGTATCTGTGTGTGTTTCTGTGTGCCTGTGAGCATATTGCATCCACTCTAACTGAAAAACTAATGGACCGAATTTCATACAATTTGGTAGGTATGTTTTTTGTGGGAAATCCTGGTGTTCATTAGATTATAGTACGATTCGTAATAAAACGATCTGCCTTCTTTGCGAAATGGCCGGCAGAAATTGCCTTTATCCACTCTAGCTAAAAACTAATGGATCAAATTTAACACAATTTGGTGTATAATATTTCAATAATCTACAAGAGATTTATATACCAAATTTAACAAAATTTGTTATATAAATCACTTGTAGGTTATTGTAGTACGATTCGGGAAAAAGGAACAGGCTGTTTTTGCGAAATGGCCCTCAAAAATCGTTAAATATAATAATAAAATACTACGTGTGCTCAATTATATCAATTACATTCCTATTTTATATGTGATTTTTGACAACAAAAAGAGTAAGACTAACCCCATTACTCTAGGGCTAGCTGTTCTTGAGATATTTTAGTTTTCTATGCGTTTTCGTTACGCCACTTTTGACAATAAGTCCATCTATCAAATGAAAACCAAATTTCAGCTTAACGTGCAAATTCAATGTCATTTAAAATACTTATGGATGTTATTTTGTCCAGATAAACTCAAATTATTATTGAAGAAATAAAGAGAACGTGAATATGAGTCTGCAGTGAAAGACATGTGCTGTCCACATCAGAATTTTTAACAATATTACAACAATGATTTATGGAAGTGAACGGGGATTATTTGCAAGCCATTTCGAAAAAAATGTAGGATCTATATTTAAAGATCCATTAAATTTTTGTAGGATAAAATGTTCAACAAATTTAAGCTGTGTGCCAAATTTTAACTCTTTAGGACGTAAGAAAGTGCATTAAAAATGACATCAAATAAGTATATCATGAAGAGTTATATAAAATTTTAAAAAAATTTGAAAAATTGTTATCTACCAAATTTATTTTAAAATATGAAGCTTCTCTCATATACAAAATAATTAAGCTCTTGGAAAGATATTTATTATATAATATATCTATTTTTTCTTTCTGGAGGATATTCTAAAAGTCAGAATTTAATTGAATTCGTTTTTCTCCCTATATTAAATAATTTTTAATTTAAAAACTACCTAACATATTTTACTGAAATTTTTTTTTATATATTTTATGAGATAATGTAAATATTTCCTTAAAATTTCGAAGCAATTTGTGAATTTTAAATGTGCTTAAAAAATGTTTGAAAAATTAGGTCCCATAGGGTTCAATGTATTTCATTTTTTCAACCCGGGTTCAATAAAAAACTAATTGGGTGATATGATGTATTTATATTCCCATGGGTCCAACAGACCGTCTGAAAAGCATACTAAAATTTTATTTTGATAAAGTCATTTTTACGGCAGTTATCGTGCTAACGGACGGACAGACAGACAGACAGAATGAACAAAGTCATAAACACTTTTCAACTATGTTGTAAAGTGTTAAAAAGTTAATTATAATTATTAATATTTTCGGTTTACAGTGCCAATCTTCCTGGGTCATATTAGCATTATTCTGTTGACAGAAATTTCCCTACCTTTGCTCGATTCACTGCTGTGTCCCATTTATCTTCATGAAGAATTATATTTTCTTTTCTTTGAAGCTGGTTGATGTATTTAATCAGATATTTATGGTGTTATTAACGAAGTTCTTATTTTATGGCAGCAGTTTCAGTGAATTTTTTTAGAGGCAGTTTGCGACTCATGCTAATTTATATGGCAACTTTTGATTTTGTTTTTTAATAACTTATTGCTTGCGCTGTATCATATGTATATTAGATTCAATAATTTCTATGGGCATTTTGTGAATCATATCATATTTGTGAATTATATTGTGAATCATATCATATTTGTGAATTATATTGTGAATCATATCATATTTATGAATTATATTGTGAATCATATCATATTTGTGAATTATATTGTGAATCATAGCAGAGAATATTTGTGAATCATATTCATTTTGTACGACAAAATGAAATCGAAAACGATCCGTAGTCCTTCCGAGAAGTGGGTGGTAGGGGAAGGAAGATAGTCCCTGTGGATGCCACCCACACGGCGTTCCGATCTGAATTGGGTAGAACTTCCCCGCCGCCCAAACATATACCTTACACCTGCGGGTAGGTCGAAGAGGAAAATGAAATTGATAGTGAAACTGTTGTATTTTTATATTGACTGTTAGGGTTTTGTACAATATTAAATAGTTTGTTAAAGAATCAAACCTTAAGTTGGTAACGAAACAAAAGAGTTTTGTGTACAAGGCGCAATAAAATACAGTGCTAAAAATATATCAAACGACTGTGTTTCAAATTAGACATATTATTTTGTGATCATCCCAAATGCGGACCTAAAAATCTTGTTATTCCAGAATAATACTGTTTTGTTCTGTAATGGGGCACACAAGTCTTTGAGTAATTATTATTGTAGTGTTTTAGTACAAAACAAGTGTGTAACGCACAGGGACGCCAATATTTGCTTATATAACTTCATTAAATGTTACGTGTGATAGAAGTAGCTAGAATAAAATTTTCTCTCAATGTAGCTACTATAAAAATACTGATTAGGCTTAATTTTTTAATCATGCTAGACACATACTTCCAATTGAAAAATTGTTTTAATTCGTGAGAAGAATTATAATAAAACACCTATAAAACTATGACGTATTATCATAGAATTCAGAAAATAGCCTTTTTTATATAGCCGCCTTAGCGAAGAAAGTTCGAATACTACATAAAATCTGGAATACGTAAAAAAGACAGTTCTAACTAAAAAATATTATGGTGATACTCATGAATGAGACAAATTTTTTGAGATCCACATATCAATTGAATACAGGTTGACAGCAAAACCAAGTACACAAAAGCTTTATTTTGTGGATGGTCCGAAAAATATTTTGAAAATTGCTTGGTAAGAGCATGGGTTTTTGGTGGTGTTAAGACCCAGACCGTTCGACCTACCAGAAAGGTGTAAGGTAACTGTTTGGACGGCCGGGAAGAGCCACCCAATTTAGACCGGAACCCAGTGGGGGAAGCATCCACAGGGACCGTACCCTCCTTCCCCTATCACAAACCTCTCGAAAGGACTTACGGACCCACATGTTTAACGTGGTCGTACTCCGCGTGAACACTGCGGCAGTTTTGGCAGCGGAGGGAATCGAACCCGGGCCAACAGAGTGCAATTCCCGCGCGCTAACCACTGGGCTACCACTCCCTTGGGTTTTTGGTGTAAGTCAGGGATTTTGTTGGATTCCCCATGCTTTGATTTTATAGATACAGATACGAAACTAGTTAACTGTTGCATTAAAATTCATAAATATTTTTGGAGTATTCGAATATTTTGCTCTGAAGGGGGCCATATACAAAGTTAGATTTCGTATTTTTATGCAAATGCCTCTGCCGGTGTTAAAAACTTTTTAGACAAACTTTTCTTACGATTTAAAACAATTCTCCAATTGGAAGTATGTGTATTAACTGTTAAAAAAAAATATAAGCCCGATTAACCTTTTTGGTGATTGAATAAATCTGCAAATAAACTATTATGGTTAGCTTTGTAGATTTTATGTCTTTAGTAGACCCCTTTCCTCAACTTTTCATAGATTAAGAAACAGAAAATCCTTAAAGCATGATTATTCAATAGTCTCTAAACATAATGAAATGCTTGACGAAATTTTACTCTTGGGAGTGGAGCACCGATAGAAGCCTAGCATCGATTTTTCTTCGGGTACTTTCCCCAAAACTTGGAATAAAAACTAACCCGATAATCTCTCCTGACAGTGTGTTCAGTCAAGTGTGTTCTTTTCCGACAAGTTACGAATACCCTTTGTGGCTTCCATCATCTATTCCATGTTTCCGTTCAATGAATGCTGTTAAAATTCAATAGAGTCGCTCTCTTAAGTAATGGGTAAGCTCCAATTAGTTCGATTAAGGAGCTTGTTTGAGGTAGGGACTATCTCTAATGCGATTTCAGGTGGGAGAAAGGCTAGCATGTTCTCAACGGGATATTTGTATGACAAGTTATAAGTTTACAGAGGAATTTTTACTAATAACTTTGGAATTCCATATTCTTTGTAAAAGTTTTTTTTTGTTATATAAATATTTTTCGGGGATTGTTTTTGTGTGCTTAAGATTCAGTCTTTTTTATGTTGTTCACTAAAAATTACACTAGAAAACTATATAAGAATTTTTACTCTTTTGAAATGCATTTTTTCGTGTATATATATATATATATATATATATATATTTTTTTTTTTTGGGGGGGGGGGGAGAGATATTTATTCAGGGTTCCTAGAAAGTCTTTCAGTACGCTAATAACTTTGTAATGAAAGATCCATGAGTGTAAACGTTATGAGAGTAGGTTTACGTTATGAGTACATTATGTAGGTTTATCTATAGTAAAGTGGTGGTCATACCCGATCGAATGAAAGTGATTGCAGCGCCCTTAGCGTAGAATTAATAAGGTTACAATAACAAACTGCAGCAAAGCGAGATAGACGAAAATAACAAACAAACAAATACAGAATTGTGGAGCGTCTAATGAGTTGTAATCGACAATAAAACTATTACTGAAGATATTTATTTGACACAAAATGGTTATTGGCAAATTTCTGTCATATTCAGGAATGATACATTTAACAACACTGACAAAACACAGGTGTCTAGTATAGATCTGGTTCAAATTTCCCTCTGGTATCGAAAATTCATATTTGAATTCGAGAAAGGGTGTTAAAAGCATGCAAATAAACTATTGTTATGTTTAGTATAGATCTGGTTCAAATTTCCCTCCGGTATTGAAAATTCATATTTGAATTCGAGAAAGGATGTTAAAAGCATGCAAATAAACTATTGTTATGTTTAGTGTTATGGATTTTATGATTTCCTTAAACCCATCTTCTAAAATATTTCATAGATTCAGAAACATAAAATCCTTAAGGCGTGATCATCCAATAGTTTCTGAACATAATGAAAAGCTTGACAAAATTTTACTCTCGGGATAAGAGCGCCGATGGAAGCGGAGCATCGATTTTTCCTCAGGTACTTTTCTTAAAACTTGGAATAAAAACTAACTCGATAATCTCTCCTGACAGCGTGTCCAGTTATAGACAAGTTACGAATGCCCCTGTGGCTTCCATCATTCCATGCTTTCATTCAATGAGTGTTGTTAGAATTCAATATAGAACCGCTCTTTTAAGTAATAGGTAGGTTCCAATTAGTTCGATTAACGATGTTGTTTGAGGTGGTGAGGACTATTTTTCTAATTTGATTTCAGGTGAGAGAAATGGTAGAATTTTCTCAACGGAATATTTGTATGACAAGTTTTAAGGTTACAGATAAATTTATACCAATAACTATCATTTTATATATTTTGTAAAGATATTGTACGCACTATTTATGAAGATATAAATAAATTTCGGGGGTATTTTTGTCGAACTTGACATTCAATATTTTCTCCTATTGTTCACAGTACATAATGAAGGGCCAACGGCCTTACCGTGCTGAAAACACCGGTTCTCGTTAGATCACCGAAGTCAGGCAGCATCGGGCGCGGTTAGTACTTGGGTGGCTGACCACCTGGGAACACCGCGTGCTGTTGGCACATTTCGGGCGCGATAGCTCGGTGGTTTGCGTGCTGGATTTGCAAGCTGCCACAACTGCCGCCGTGTTCATGCGGAGTACGATCACGTTAAACATGTGGGTCCGTAAGTCCTTCCGAGAGGTTGGTGGTAGGAGAAGGAGGGTACGGTCCCTGTGGATGCCTCCCCCACTGGGTTCCGGTCTAAATTGGGTGGCACTTCCCGGCCGTCCAAACAGTTACCTTACACCTTTCTGGTAGGTCGGACGGTCTGGGTCTCAACAACAACAGTACATAATGAGTTTTACTCTAGTGGCTTCTGAAATGAAGTTTTTTTCGTGTTTCTGGTGAAAAGTATATTTTACAGATATTTTTTATGTTATGCGTTTGTTTTATTGCAGAAAACCGATTTCAAGTAAGGAATATATCTGTGATGCCAGAAAATACCCAGGGAATTAATTTTATAATATCAAATTGGTTTCAATGATCACTGACTCAACTTATGTTCATTTGAACTAGATATTGAATTTATTTCGTTTTGTGTTTGAGAACGAAAAGCATTTTTGAAAGTTTTATCTAACTTTCTCCTTAATTCACCCCATTAACAGTGAGGTTATTATTATTTTTTTATGCAAAACTTCCCGAATTCAGTTTAGAAGAAGCACACTCTCGTGATTGACCATGTATATTATTTATAGCAGAGACTTTAGAAGTTCGGGACATCTTACATTCTGCCGCATTCGGTTTGTTGTTCTGATCAACTAGGTGAATTAATGTAAGTTATTGCAATGTGTTACTGGATAGTATCGATATGATTATTCAGTGGAGTAAAAGGTTCTCTAAGAGAATTTTTGTGATAGAAATGCATGTACGAGTCTCTAGATGGGAGAGCATGAATGTTGTGAAATGTCTTTTATGTCTTTTTATGTGCAATTTATCAAAGTATCTAGTAAGAGACTGGTTTATAATTTTTTTTCAAGAAATACCTTTGTGATATTTACTGTAGTCTTAGAAGTTAGGTTTCAGAATTTTTATCTTTCAGCTGAAATTTATGTTTCAGATTAAAAGCAACCATTTTAGTGCTCTTGAGAGTAAAAGAAATAGAAAACGCGCACGAGTAAAAGAAATAGAAAACGCGCACGAGTAAAAGAAATAGAAAACGCGCACGAGTAAAAGAAATAGAAAACGCGCACGAGTAAAAGAAATAGAAAACGGTCCACGTATAGGTTAGAACCTTACCTTACAATTGACACTCGAACAGGTTAGAACCTTGCAACGTTCGTAGTTATTTTGTTCCTTACCGCGTAATTAACTTATAAAATTAAATTCCTCCAGTTAAAACTTGATAAGACCCTATCGATTTTTTATCCATTAATTTTTCAATTTTTTAAACATTTCCTTATGCAAGGGACTTATATAAAATTACGGTTTTCTTTTATGGATTGTTTTCATTTTTAACACTTTACAACAAGTTGAAAAGTGTTTATGACTTTGTTCATTCTGTCTATCTGTCTGTCCGTTAGCACGATAACTGCCGCAAAAATGACTTAATCAAAATGAAATTTTAGTATGTTGTTCAGACGGTCTGTAGGACCTATGGGAATATAAATGAATAATATCACCCAATTAGTTTTGGATTGAACCCGGGTTGAAAAAATGAAATACATTGAGCCCTATGGGATCTAATTTTTCAAACATTTTTTAGGTGGATTTAAAATTCACAAATTGCTTCGAAAATTTAAGGTAATATTCAAATTGTTCCATAAAATATATAAAAAAAAAATTAGCGAAATATATTCAGTAGTTTTTTAAATACAAATTAAAATAATAATTACACCTCGTGTATGAAACGATCACGTGACCATGATATGAAAAGATCACATGACCCACTTCAAAATGATATATGGCATCCATCTTGTTTCAAAATCGTGAATTTTTAAGTTTTTTTAAATTCATATTGAGTGTTGTATCCGTCCTAAAACTACTTTATTTTTGCTTAAATTCTGTGCATCTACATACTGAAACAACGCAAATACAATATATTTGAATTTAAATGATTATCCAAATTTGATTATTTCTACAACGAAGCCTATTTTTTACTTATGTAAAATGTAAACAGTAAAATATGTAGAATGAGTTGTAGTAGAATTGCTGTATTTCTTTAACACAAAATAATTTAGCCCATGGAGTCTGCATGGCAGATATGAATGAAATATTAATTGATTTTATAAAAAGGACGATTTTTTCGATGAAATTCTAAGCATAGAGTTTAATTACTTGTAGCTCCATGGTCTTAATTTTTAAATAAAATAAATTATTATAGTATTGTGATGAATGAAATGAATGGGAGAAAGTTATGAATGAAATGCTGTTTTTATAGAGAGATCCAGGCGTGTTATTTTTTCTATGACGTCATTTGAATTAATTTCAGTTGTTTTCGATGAAGTTTTCAAATATAATAAATTATCGTAGTATTATGATAGTTTTAAAAATATTACCGTGGAATGTATCGCATTTTAGAGATATTTAAACCAGACAATTTATATTTCAATGCCGTCATTTGAATGAAGTTCATTTTTTTCAATGAAGGTTTAAGTTTTCAAATATAATAAATTAATGTAGTATTGTGATATGTTTTAAAATATTACCGAGGAATGTATTGCATTTTAGACTTTTTTAAATAAAATTGCATTGAAGTTGGAAAGTGTTTCATAATCAATGCTTTAAGCCTGATTGATCTTTCTTGTTTTGTTTGTAGTTGGTAATTTGATTTTTTTTTCACGGCTTGAGAAGGGTACTACGCTATTATTTTTTTTTATTTCATCGTTGTTTCCTGTATGTTTAATTAGATAACGTTTAAATGTATTAAGAAGGTGTCATGTTTAATTAAGATGCCTTTTCTTAAAAATTGCTACAGTTTAAGCCTTTTTGCTTTCCTTTAAGTTTTCAACAATTTTGTAAACTAGCTTCTCTTTTAATACATAAACAATTAACCATCAGTTAAAATAATTCGGAAATCATGCCATTTAAAATCATTTTTCGTGGAAGAGCCAGCCACCTCAACGCCGATACTCTTCGAAATATCCCACATGTTTTAATTTCATGAAGAATGATTTAATTTTATGCGTTGTTTTTTAATAACACCACACACAAACGCGTTGTTTTTAATAACAACAACAACAATCTTATCCTTGGTTCTTCTGTCTTAAACTAGAAGCAATCTGCTGCAATTTTGTAAGCCAGCTTCTCTTCTAACACAACCAAATAACCACCGGTTGAACACAATTCATAATTCCGAAACCATATCTTTTAAATTATCAATTTTCGTGGAAGCGCCAGTTACCTCAACTTCGATACTCTTCGATATATCCAGCTTAATTTCATTTCATGAGAAAATAGCGCCAAACAAATCTAATCCTTTACTCTTCTGTCTTAAACTAGAAATAAACTGCTGCAATGAATGTAAACCAGCTCAAAGCACAAACAAATATCCTTTGGTCGAACACAATGCATAATTCAGCAACCTAAATGAATACAATAAATATCAGTGAATGCGAAAACAAACCAATCCGCCCGAAGAGAAGGACAATGAAATATGAAAAGGATGAAGAGAAAAGCTGTTTTTTCGTGAGGTCTCTGAAAAAATATCGGGTCAATGAAATCAGTTTGGTAAAAGACGCGACTAAACGGACTGTGGTCTGGTGTTGATTTTATGGTGCTATAGTAGATGAAATATTCCAACTTTAGATGGCACTGAAAATATTTAAGAATTTTTTGAGTAACATTCTTTTTAAAAGCTGAAGAATGATCTGTCTTTTATAGATGATAGGTTTTCTTAAAAGTTATACTTTACTAAAGAGAGGGTGAATGAAATTCAGCCAAGAAACTTTGTTTATGTCAGTTTATAAACATTAAGTTCAGTTGTTACTACTGGAAAATGTACCCAGCGTTATTTAGGATTTACAACAAGGGTTAATTATATTCATTTACTCAATTTTTCAAAAACCGAAGTCGCGCGCCGCCTGCTGGTCGTAATTTTGTTATTTTAAGCAAATGAGCAAAAAATATGAATACGCCCTAAATAGGCTTCTGTAGGCCGTTGCATGACTGCTTTGAAAAGGTAAAGAAAAGGAGGATGAATATGGCAGTGAAACTGATCAACGGAGATTGAGGACAGTTACTACTCGAGTATGGGGACTCAAGCGGTAGGGGGTTCCCAATTTATTTTTGAGGGAGGGGAAAAACATGAAAAATTAACAACAAGGAGAAAATCAAATATAGAGGGTTGGAAATGCTATGCTATATAATTGAAGGGGGGAGGGGCTACAATTTGTATGGGTGGCCCATGTGAGGGCACATATTTTCATAAGGGAAACCAATTAATATTACATAGCAAGTAACCGCCCAAAAATCTGTCAGCGATTTAATATCTGTCAGCGAATAAATTAACAATTAACAATATTTTGCACTTGTTCTACTCCAAATCTTTCACAGTTGCGAAAACAGATTAGTGACAATGATTACAATAATATTTAATAGCAAAAGTATTTCTTATATACTTTTATTATTTTACTTTATATTTTTTTGAATATGTACTTTTATCTGAAATATATAATCCATGCAAGAAATAGAATGCTACACGCATAAAGAATCAAGCTGATTTGGGTGAGAGTTTTTTATCTTCACAGCAAGCTCCTATCTTTATTTCTGATAGTATTGACGGCGCTATTTTCAAAGTGCATTGAAACTCCATAGATAAAGAATGAGAGCTTGCGACTCGTAAAGCCTTTAAGGTAAATTTGCAGATAACCAGGGCGAAACGGAAAAAAATCCAATAAAAAGAGAGCAAAAACTAAGCAGTGAAAAATTCTTTTTTTTTTTTTTTGTCCGTATAACCGACTCATTTATCTTGGCGAAAGTTTAAACAGAAGAACTCGCGTAAAAAAAGCATGAATAGACTTTTTTCACCATTCCAATATGCTGATTGCATCCATGACGCTCATTGTAGGAGTGAATTTTTAACACCTGAGGGACAAAATTTTTTGAAGTTCAGGATAAAAAAGGAGAGGAAAAAATGACTCCAAATGTTATTACAGACTCACAAGTATGAGGCAAAAATATAGTGAAACTGAAATGGCTCTAGTAAAGAGGTGAGGAGATTGACAGCCAAAGGAGGAATAGTAAGAACCCCGCACCCCTCCCCTCTCTGAAAAATTGAATTATGAGTTAATTGATGTTTTTTTAGATAATGCAATTAAAAATTTTTCAAACAATGCTTAATGCTTATGAAAGAGTAAAGTAGTGGGAATTAATAAATATTTGATCAACTATTTAGAGAATGAGAAAGTTCTTGTAAATGTATGAAGTTACTTATATAAATTAAAATGCGTTTTTAAAATAAATTGCTCAAACTGCTACAAAAATGGTAAAATGTAAAATCTTCGTTAAAAACAGAGCGTGAAAATAAATTAATAACTGGATTAATAGCAGCTTCCTTCTTCAGGGTATAAAGACAGAGCAACCACGTCAACAAAAGTACGTAGGCGTCTAATATTTGCTCACCTTTGATTATAGTATCTTAAAGGGCTTATTTAAGGAGGGAGGGGTAAACTTCCCTCCCTTAAAAATTCAGCCAGATCTCTTTGAAATAACATTATAAAACTGCATTTTAGATAACTGTGAACGAATATTCTCCAACACCGCATTCAATACAAATGCCGATATGTTTATCGTTCAAAATAATCTAATTCTACATTTTCAATAATTTTGTACAAATATCCTCCTAGTAACATCCTTTAAGAGAACTATCGTCTCCCCCAAACCCTTTCATACCCCCTTCAAGAGAAATATCGCCCTCTAAAACCACCTCGAGGAATATCTTCCTACAAAACCACGTTCAAGAGGAATATGGACTTTCGCAAAAGCCCCTTCAAGAGGAATATCATCCCCCAAACTTCCCATCAAGAGGAATATCGTCCTCCAAACCTCCCATCAAGAGGAATATCGTCCTCCAAACCTCCCATCAAGAGGAATATCGTCCTCCAAACCTCCTTTCAAGAGGAATATCGTCCCCCAACCCCCCCTTCAAGAAGAATATCGTCCCTCTAAAACCCCTTTCAAGAAGAATGTCTTCTCTTCAAACCCCTCTGTCTTTTCCATATACGCCACTGGATATACACAGTGATCACAGCCCACTAAAATGCAAAAAGACATGTATTGTACTGCTGTAATTCTTTTACCAAGTACACCTTAAAATAATTTTTAATAGTGAGTATCAAAATATTCCTTCACAAAGCATTATTCAGAGATTTGTATAAAACACTATTGGTTTGCCTGCCTTTACTCATTCCTTTAGTATTTGCGAGCACCAGGGACCGCAAGTCTGACCTATAGTAATCAATATATGCTATCTGAAGTGATAAAGCCACCTGTACTTTTCGCTGAATGAATGTAGAAACGTTTATCATATTCAAACTATTTTTCTTTCTGTAAAGAGCTTGACCGTAATGGCCAGCTGACGCCAAATCAAGGTTATGCGTCCCAATTCATCAGAATTTAGAATGTCTGGCTTTTTCCTTGTTGATTTCCTTTAATCTCGCTTTCCGACACTTGTTAGCGGTTGTGCCAGAAAGGTTACGGTGCTATATATGGAAAATGGCCCTCAAACTTTCTGCGTGTGTTAGTCGTTCGATTTCGTTAATTGACTTGGATCTAATTTAGTGACGTGGCTTTTTATTTGAAGACTTCGTACACAAATAGTAGTGACGGATTTTATGATTTGTATCCATGTCTCCACGTTTTTAATTTCCCTATATACATAGTATAGTGTACAGGGAAAATATTGTGACGGGGGTCGAAAATTTAAATTCAAGTTTTCGACGAAAGACACGTTTCAAGTATCCCTGAACTCGAATCGATCGTTTTTGAGCTGATGTGTGTAAGTAAATAAGTATGTGAGTCTGTGGGTACGATATCTCTAGAACGGAGAGTTTCGAACTGAATCTGGTACAAAAAGTACACTCGGTGAATACTGGGGGCTTATTGATGATGTTAAACGCAATCGAATGTTTGAAAGACCCTCAATTTTCTAATGAAATTGTGAAAAAAATAATCAATAAATCAGGACTTTCAATAAATTACGTAAATAATAGCTTAGTTACGTAAATAATTTCGAGGTGGATCAGCTAGTATCTTCGTTCTATTATCTGATTGGCAGTTTCAAATAGGCTCTGAATCTTTCCATGAATTTTTATCTAATTTCTGGGCTCTAAATCCATCATTTTGGTGTATATATCCCCTTTTGTTTTTCCCATTTGTGCTTATTTTGACTTCATGTTTGTCGGTCGGTCTTTTTAACACTGACGAAGGGGATCCAACGAAATAGTTATATTGTGTCTTACATCTGAATTTTTGCTTAGTTCCGTTGCTTAATTTTTTCTAATTCTTTGCAGTAGACGGGGAAACACCAATTACTTCTTTAGTAATTCGTGTTTTCCTGGTGGCAGCCCACATACAACGTTGTTCAAAAGTTAATTTTTATAATTCTATTGTTAATAATAATTAAGTTAATTATTAGCCTTATTCCTCGTGCACCTATATCTTAACGTTTGTCGAGATTGTTTTAAAATCTGGCCTTACACCCAAGTGTGAATACCGCAAGCCATTTGCACAGCTGTTTAGGAAGATTCCTTCTTCATGCATGCTTTCAATAAAAGCTTTTAATTATCGGACAACTTAGTGCCTCTTCTTTAAAAACTAGCGTCATTAACTCAGTGCATAACAATCACTTGAAAGGGGCGAGGGTATTTCCCCTTTTTATGCAGTTCTTAAGAGGTAAATCGATGTCATTAAGCTCTGGTGATATCTTTGCGGCGATTGACATTTGCACGCATTAGAAAACAAGGGACGAAAAATCTTTATTTTAAACGATATTAGTAGAAAGACTAGGGAGGGGGGGGGGAATAAGAAGTAATTTTCTATGTAAATGATTAAGTGGTTGTGTGTTGTAGAAAATACTTTATTAAATCTATAATAATGGGTGGCAAAAATTTTGGCTAAACTTTTTTGAAGCATCTATTTCTTAGTATCCGCTACAGATAGTTTAGCTGATAAGTCAGATAGATTCAGCATAAAATTCTGAAAGAGGTTAGGGGTTTTTACTAAGGATTTCAATTTCCAGTTTATTTTCTACTTCCGGTTAAAATATTCTTTGTAAAATATCGATTTCTTAGAATTGATTACAGATACACTTTAGAAGGTGACCGATATGGATTTAGCATTAAATTCCGCTAAGGGGACTTGCTAAGGATTTTAACTTCTGGTTCTAGAAATGTCAAGTCCGATTAAAAATTTGCATTTTCTTTGCAACGTCTATTTATCAGGATCAGTTATAGATAAAGCTTAGATGATGACTTATATGCATTCAGAATCAAATTCCAGAAGAGGGTGGGGTAGAGGATTTCCTAAGGGCACTTCTGGTTTTGGTAGATGACACTTACGGTATTTTATAAAATTCGTAAGGCTGTACGAAATAAGTTTGCAAAAGAGTGTAAAAATGCTTAATAGTTCCGTTGAAAGTAAAGAGTGCACATCACTTGCCACCATATGAAAGTTCTGTATCGTAGTGGGATTGTACTGTAGTCGGTACTATAAGTGTGCCAGGATTCAGTGTTCTGGGTCAACCGGGGCTTCTAAAGAACCTGGAAAGACAAAAATAAGATAGACACGTTAAACAAGGAAATGTACTGATGATTTGAGGCTAATTCGAGCTAGAAAATTAGAATCTAATCAAAAATGGGAAAATCAAAAATGGAAAATCTAATACACATATATGAGAATATGAACACTGAATTTTTTAGGGGTTTGAGGTTACAGGAAGTGTAATTTCATTTTTATTCCTTGCAATTTCTTACTAATATTTATGATTTAAAAAATATTTTCTCTCCCTTTTTATACAGTGTGTCCCAAAGATATTGACCTCGACTTTTATTCCTTAAATATTGATCTTAGACATATATAATAAATTACAAAGTTGCGTAAAAAGAGGTACAGAATTTTATGAAATCGATTACAATTTTCAAGGGAGTCAAATTTTAAGAAATGCAAAATTTAAATTTTTATACGGCCCCCGTACAAAAACATTTCCAATGAGTAAAATGTGCCCCATACACTAATAAGGTGATGTACAAAATTTCAGCATTTTATCATAAAAAGTCCCAGCGATATGAAAAGACAAAAATGCTGACTTAAACCACTTTTCGATGCATCGACATGCGTTCTTAGAGGGGAAAAATCATGTCGGCATATCGCGTTTCAGGGGTCATACACAAATTACGAATGAAAACAATGATTACAAAAATAAATAATAATTTTGCTATTTATTCGTACAAAAGTACACTGTGTAGAAAAAATAACTTTACACAAAGATTACAAAGCTTGTTCAAAATGTTTTCCATCCATGCCAAAGATCCATTAAAGTTAAGAGGCAGATATTATTTGCCTATCATACATTTCTGCGTTGCGTCATTTGCACTCTTGCTGCAAACATTTAGATTTTAATGCTTGATTAATCCCGCACCAACTTTGTTTAAATATATCTCTGGGACTTTTTATGATAAAATGCTGAAGTTTTGTACATTACCTTATTAGTGTATGGGGCATATTTTACGCATTGGAAATGTTTTTGTACGGGACCCGTATAAAATTTAAATTTTGAATTTCTTCAAATTTAATCCCCTGAAAATTTTTATCGATTTCATAAAATTCTGTACCTTTTTTTACGCAACTTTGTAATTTATTATATATATCTAAGATCAATATTTAAGGAATAAAAGCAGAGGACATTGTTTTTGAGACACCTAGTATTTATATATATATAACTAATAGAGAATTCATAATATGGTATCATATTTGCAAAATAATATACAAACTGTAAATTTAATATAGATATATTTATTTGTTAAACGTAGCTAATAAAAGGATGAATTATATAATGAAACACATAACCTACCAACAAAAGGGAATATATAATATACCCAATAAAAATATGACAAACAAACTAGAAGGCCACAAAACACCATAAAAAACAATAATACAATGGATAGAAAAAATATATAATAAAAACAAGAAAAATAAATCATGCATAAAGCATTGATTATGAAACACTTTCCAACTGCAATATAATTTTATTTAAACCTCTAAAATGCGATGCATTCAGCGGTGATATTTTAAAAATTATCACAATACTACAATTTATTATATTTGAAAACTTCATCAAAAATAAATGAGCTTCATTCAAATAACATCATCGAAATATAAATCGCCTGGCTCTCTATATAAAAGCAGTGAATTTCATTCATAAACTTTTTGCCATTCCTTTTATTCCGCGGCGATATTTTTAAAATTATCACAATACTACAATAATTTATTTCACTTAAAAACTTAAAACCATGGAGGTAAAAGTACTG